>JAUBOD010001075.1:2064972-2079139 GCA_032353885.1 Nothura maculosa | reverse complement strand
TGCTCCCATCTTACCCATCCTGCCTCTCCTGCTCCATTTTCATAGCCCAGTGCTTGCTTTCTCAAAGCTTGTCGAGCAGTGTAGCGTCTTGGAGCTGCGGGTTCATTAGGTGTGGGGCTGTTTCCTCCTCATACCAAGCACCTCCTTCTGAACAGCAAGTTCACAGAGGTTTAATACGTGTGTACTGTGGAGCAGTGTTTCAGGTGAACATCCATCCTTTCCCTGCAACTTTCCTGCCTATTTTGGAATACCTTGGCTGGTTGAGGTTTTGTCTGGTAAAAAAATTGTGGTTTCCAGGCCTCCCCTCTCCACCTCAGAGCTTTGAACTGTGCTCAATTTCCTGCTGATGTTTATTTAGGGTGTTTAGCTCCTTGCAGCTACCAGCCATGGTAGCCATTCTGGAGGCAGGGCCTCGCGTTGCTTTGCTGTTTGTGAAGTCCAGTCCACAGCTGGGCTCAGTCAACAGGAAGAAAGAAGTTGTGAAAATGACTCCTGGAAGCTCAGAGGACCAGTGTGAAGGGATGAGGAAACTTGGCAGAGCGTTCAGTGTTTGCACGTGCAATTTAGCCTTCCCCACACTTGTGTCCTTTTGTTTTTACTGGAGCGAATAAAAAGTGGTTGCTGCTCAGATTTTTTTTGAGAGCAAGCGACAGAGTGAGGGAGACTCCTGGGTGCACGTTTGACTAAGGGAATAAGCCCTGGAGCTGGGAATTGGCATTTCTTTAGCTAAAGATGGACTCTCTAGACCCACATAAGTTCAGAGACTCTAGTCTTACTAGGAAAGAGAGGATACCAGACTTCTGCTTTGAAACCAAGTTGGATTGCATGCCAGGGCATTCCCTAATGACAGTATTGCCCTAAGAATTTTAGGGAAGGTGAGGACTGTCTGTGAAATTAGGAGTACAGTGGTGTTTCAGGTAGGTAGCAAATAGCTCCCCAAATTAACAAATCTGACTAGTCTCCATATAAGTTGAACCCATGCTCAGGCAGCAGAGTGATCCTTGGCCTCTGCTGCAGTGTGCTACAGTTTTAGGAAGGCCGTGTCTGCCTTAGTGCTGCAGCCTTTGCAGGGAAGGAGCAGCATCCAAGCCCAGTGCTGGCCCCTGGGCTGATTCACAGGTCGGGGGAGAAGTGCTACTACGCCTTGAAATAACATGGATTAAAGCTGCTTATTGCAGAAACCTGACACGCTTTTGATAACTTGAAGATCAAATGAACAGCAGTAATTTTTACCTGGACTTCCTGAATTCCTGTTTCTCTTTAGTTTTCAGATTCTTTTAAGTTCTCGGCTTAAGCCCCATGTCAAATGTCCTTGTATTGTGTGAGTGTACTGTGATGATATCCATAAGTATATAGATAAAAGAAGTGACTTGAAAACGCTTTCATACTTACTCACCCTATTCTGTAGTCTTAAGTCAACACAATCTGCCTAATTCCTTTTGAAGGCAGATTTACGGAATGCTGTGGCGCTCATATGTTGAAAATGTCTCTGCACTATCAGAGACCTGCTGTGGATAATGCAGGAATGCTCCAAGCTGTCCCTGCTCTCCTCCAGCGTAGCCTTCCCCCTGTTCCTTGATGCCTGAGATGAGCCCTTAGTGACTCAGAGTGACGGCACCAGAATGCATCGCCCTCCACCTTGTCCTTCCACAACGTGGTGGCTTTAGCAGAGTTCCTGCAGGGGCAGAGAGCTGCAGCCGACTGAGAGCATGGCCAAACTCATCCTCTTGTAGATCCCTGGCCTTAGTTTATGCGTGGGTTCATTCAGGAATGACTTCCATGGGCTCAACCAGTTGAGCAGAAGATTTTTTAAAAGTTCTGCAGAATAATAAGCTCTCATCTGTACAGTGGAATTGCCTATTTGCTGTCAGGTTATGGCAGGACTGCATGTTCACGTTGCAACGTGGGAAAAGGAATCCTGTTCTTTCAGGATGGAGTTCCTCTCTTCTTCCGCTGTGGTCCTTTTAATCCTAAGGATGGTGTTTCTTTAATGTTTCTTTTTTTTTCCCCTGATACTTTCTACTGTGTTTTTAATCCTTTGCTCTCAAAGTTGCTTTCCTAATAGGAGAGAAATGTGTATGCAGTCATGTATGCAAGAGCTTGCATTAGCTCAGACAGTCTGCAGCCTTGGCTCAAATTCAAAGCCGTGCCTCTGTTTAATTTAAAACATTTAAACAGTCTAATCAATTTTAATAGTCTAGTTGCATGTTCCAAGAAGTGTACAGGAGAGGTCCAACTCTAGGCCTCAATCCTACACAGTGCAAAAGGGACCTGGTCCAGAGATAGTAAACTCTTCTGGGCAAAGCTATAAAGACTTCTACATACAACACAGTGCATTTTTTTGTGATATGTTTTATTTTACCTGAAAATAAGCGTTAGAATAAAAACAGGAAAATTGTATTTGATCCGAGTTAACACATTCTAATATGGAAAATGTAGCTTAAGATCTTCTCCTTTGCAGAACATGTGCTAGTGTGCCGTTGTAATTTTCAATAAATCTGAAAAGTACTAAAACTATTTAATTTTTCACACCACTTTTAAAGGATTTTTAATTAGAAAAGCACATCATTAGTATAGCATGATTTTTCCAAATACAGATTCAGTAAAGGCAAGAATATCTAACCTTTCTCAGCTTTCTACACGACTAACAAATGCTGCAGAATATAATCAAGAGTTAAAATTTTATTTGTAGAGTATTACAATTTTTGGTATAGCAGTGCTTCTGTTTCCACACTTACTATAGATTTGTGTAAATTGGAAGCCTATATTATAGCAATCTAAAAACAAAATCCTTTCTTTTTGCTTTGTTTTATGGTCTCAGATATACAGAGACATGTTACACAAAACTATAGGAAGCATCACAGGCTGATACATACATTTATATATTTATCTAATCCGTCTCTTCTTTTTGTGGTGATTGCTCTGGGTGTTTGTCTGCGTTGCTCTCTTGTCTCGTGTGTTTGCTGGCCTCGAAACGGTGCCATCGGCCTTCCCACTGTTGGGTCGTCATCTGTCCTCAGTGTGAAGTTGAATATTGCCTGCCTTCATTTACATAATTCAGCACCCAAACGGGGCTCTCGGATATATTTAGCAGTCATTGATGCAGTGCCCTTCGCCAGCCACTCCGCTCTGGAATGTGTGTGACAATCTCTTCCGTGTATTTTCTTTTTTGTTAAATTTAGAAATCCCTCCTGCTGTCGCCGGTCTCAGCGCTGTATGCTCTACGCTTGATGTTCAAAAATGCCATCAAAGTGTAGTGTAGATGTACACAAAAACAATAACAAATAGATTGAGCACAGTTCCAACAATCCCAAGCAGTGCTAGAATAGATTCCTCTTTCTCCTCTTTCTCCTCTTGCCTTTTTACATCTTCCAGGGTTGTGATGGCAGAGGTCCCCATTTTTGCTGCAAATATTTTCACCAGTATTCTGGCAGCTAGCTAGAAGAAAGAGAGCAAATGGTAAATGTGGTGTGACAAGCAGGCAGCTTTGCTCCTGCTCAAAAACAACTCTGTTTTACCAAAGACGGCTTCATGCTGTGCTTACGGAGCTGTATTCGGCTGGGGGGATCGTTTTTGTGGCACGCATCAACATGCGAGTGTTTGTGCAGTGATTGTGCTGTAGAGAAAGGATTCTAGGTGGATGCCTCAAGCCAATTAATACGCTTTATTCTAAAAGATACTTAAAGATTGATTATTTAAAGATTGCTTCTGAAGCATCCAATCAATGAAAGCAGGTGCCTGGGCATTGTCAGATACTCCAAAACGCCTGGAGAAACTACGTGACTTTTTAGCTGTTAATTATTCAGCTGCAACAGTGTACTAAGAGTTAAAAGTATTCCTGTCTGCTGGTTTTCACTGTTGAACATATGCCTTCTTAATGCAATATTGCAGTCTTTTTTGATCAGGGAGGCATAAGTAGGCAATTGCAGGTGAGGTTTCAGCCTTTTCCTTGACTAATATAAATCAGCTTTAGGGCGACTGTGCAACAGTAAACATTGAACAGAAAATGTCTGTCTCTGCAAATATAAAGGTTTTCTTATCGTTGCAGTGTCACATGACAGTCGTGCTTTCATGAATACAATTCTGTACAATATATGCTCTTGAAATAGATATTTACAAATGCACATATCATTTATTTCCCCCTTCCGTTGCAGAAGGGCTGGTGACAGGTAGTCCCTCGTACTTAGCTGCTCTCCGTTTACAGCCATGCACCCTCTAAAACCCATTCCCTGAAAAATTCTGCTCTTTAGGTTGCATGCAGATACTGTGTGTAACCTGCTCCTTTATAAAGCCTCCCTGAGCAGAAATACCTGATTTTAAAATTGGATTTGCCTTAATGCTGGTCCAGATCACCCCCATTTACTGAGGATTATTAGCATCTTTACCCACTGAGGAGAACTGTTCCCTGTGGGGCTCCCTACAGACACCAGCTCATAGGAGGTTTTACGGAAAGGTTTAAAAAGAAGGAGCTGTAGAGATGGCTCTTACCCTACATGGCGTGAGGAGCAGGATGTCATCGCACATGCTTGGCGCTCGCCGGCCGGGGCGCAGCGCGGGCGGCTGCCGTCATGAGGGGCTGCTCTCCACGTTCCCACAGCGCAGCCGGGAGCATGAGCGATTCCTTGAGAGAGAAGTTGGGCGGCGAGGCTCCTTCCCGGCACCGGCCTCAGCTCCGCGAATCCACGGGAGCCGAGCCTGCTCGGGAAACAGGAGAGCCCTCTCTGGGTAGTGATCCGTGCGGTGGTCCTCGCTGTTGACTAATTCTCATCAAAAATCAACACTGAGGGATTTTCCCCCCTCAGGTGCAGTACAGCGCCTTGCGAAGCGCTGCAAACGCGTGTTGTTTTGGCTCCGTTGTGCGCAGCTCCGCGTTCAGACGGCGTTCCCAGCGGAGCCGCCGCTGCCTCCCGCCGCGGAGGCTCCTTCCCTGCCTCCTCCCGTGCCCGCTGGGCGCCGCGCTTCCCCAGGGCGCTGCGCTACGAGCTACGTGCGGCCGCGCGCCGGCATCTTGGGGAGGCGCCGCGGCGGCCGCGCACCTGCGCTGCGCTCCGCGCCGGGCGCCCGGAGCCGTCCTGCGGAGCCGAGCAGAGCGGCGCGTTGCATAACGCCGCCCGCTGCCGGGGCAGGGCCCGCGGCGGCGGCAACGGCAGCAGCGCTGAGGAGAGGCGCGAGCGCCGCGGCGGTGGCGGGCGCTGCGTTGCCTTGCGTTGCGTAACGGCCGCCACCGCCTCGTCAGGCTGCGCACACCCGAGGCGGCAGCGAGGCCCGTGGTGGCGCCGAGGCCGCCCCGCCGCCGCCTCGTGTCTCCCCGGGCTTCCAGGCCGCGAATTCCCGGGAAGATGCTTCTGGAGCTGCCCCTCTCTCCGTTCATCCCCCCGGGAGCGTGGGTTGGCCGGGGTTTGCCAAGAGGCACGTTTGCACGGAGCTGCTCCCGCTGCCCTTGCACAGGGAGCAGGAGCCGCGGGTCTCCCAGGGAAGCTGGGCAGGGGTGTTTTGCCTGGAGCCTCTCTGGCTTTGGGAAAGGGAGGGCAGCTTGAATCTCCTCTTCCTCCCAACCTCTTTGGGTAGAAATCCACGGTTTTGGCAACTTGTGTAAGGAGCTGTGTTTGAGATGCATCGTGTTTGGTGCCTGTGGGGCAGGAAGGGTGGGCGCCCAGAGCGTGGCCCGTGTCGGTGTGGCACGTATCGGAGCTCCTCGTCTTTACCTGCACTGCAGACACCGGGCTTGGAGAAGCAGGCTTTAAAAGGTACCTGCAAAATCAAACAGTCACAGAGCTTATGAATTGGGGAAAAAAAGTAAAAAACACACATATTGAATTCAAGCAGCAAGAGTGTAATGAGAAACTTTGATCAAGGCCTAGAGGAGTGTGTGAGAAATTGAGGTATCATTTGGAATGTTTTAGAGGAAACAAAAGAAGGTAAATCAGGACCTTAGTTTCATTTTCAAACCAGTTTATTTAAATACATTAAATATTCATTTCCAGTCTTCTTCCGAAGTAAGTTAAACTTATCTTCTTAGTAGATGCACAGCATTTCATATTTCATATGCATGCTTTTTGAAAGTGAATACCACGTTTACAGCACAGTAATCTATGTGGTGCTTCTACATTATTCTGCCTTTTTTCTGAAAGCAATGTTGCTTTGATGAAATTCTTTGTAGAATAATTAGTTTAAATCTCTGGCATATCTCCCTTAAAACTGTATTCTAAAATATCTGCAAAGACTTTCCTTTGTGCTCTTTTATTCTGAGAAGACTGTTACAACTTCACTCGCTCTCCAGTTGTTTTCTTTTTGAGCATCCTGCATGTATTTCTGTATCCGTCTGGATGCACATAGAGCTGTTGGGATGGGCTGGGGGAGCAAGAGGACTATGGATGCAGTCCGATCACTCGCAGTGCTGGGAGCTGCTGAGAGCAGTGCGCTCGTCAAGCCCTTGGGCTGCATTGATCCTCGCGTGCTGGACACGGCTCTCCTTCATACACGGAGAGAGATAGGTGACCGTGCAGCTTGAGCACAATCCAGCGTGAAAGGACTCAAGGGCAGGGGAAGAATTTCTTACAATACTGTGTAAGTATAGGGGTATAAACAGTGACAACAAAGCAAGTTCATCAAGAAGTGTCCCCCAAAGGGCACAGAGGTGTTCGATGGGTTTCTCGGTGTGCCCATTGCCCAGTGGTGCCCAGTGCCACGGTCCAGCCCTCACAGCAGCTTGTCGTGTCAGTAACTGCAGGGCAGTGAGGGGCAGTGCCCAACTCGAACCTGGAACCTGCAAGTCTCTGTGCTCCCTCTGCTCTCAGTGGAGGGCCCAGCAGCTCCGTGGCCCAAGATTCAGATCCCGCATTTAATCTGGACCTCGTTTCCACAGCATTTTTGTCAGAAATGGAAAGGGGAGCCGGGCAACGTAACCCGCCAGGGCCAGCGGGAGCTCGAGGAAGGGACCCCGGCCCCCTCAGCTGCCAGGACTGCCCGGGAGCTGCGTGTAGAACGAGGGGGCAGCAGGCTGAACATGCCTTGATTATAGCAGAAAGTTAAGGAATTTAACCTGGTTTGGTGAAAACTGTAAATATTTTCCCCAGTATAACTGAAGGAATTTGAAAAGAACTTGATTTGTGCATAATATTTGATGTTTGGAAAGGTGAGGAAGCATTTATATTTGTGTAAAATAACATCAGAGTCGGGAATTGCATTTTGCATGAGCAGGTAAGAATAAGAGTATGAGTATGAACGAGGTTGGTGACTGGTATGTTTTTGGGTCTGGACATTTGTATCCAGATATGTTCTAAATTTAATTCTGTTGCTTCCATCAAGGCAAAGCTTTTAAGCACTTAGTAGGACTTTGGCAATGCGTTGGCACCTGATTTACGTAGCATCCCAAGGACACAGTAAATTCTGTTGATGAGAGGTCATTGGATTCATTATGGCTGATGTTTGAGCATTTCTGTTGCATGGGAATAGATCTCAGGCAATGCAAACGTCCTATTTTAAATGTCAACATACTTCAACAGAGAGTCACCAGGCTATCTTGTAAAAGAAGTAGCATAAATTCCAAGTGGTACAGCCCTAATCCTTAAATTATTATTATCCTGCCATATGCTAAAACTTTGAGCACTGTATTACGACTGAAACATCACATTTACAGGAAATACTGTTAACCAAGGTGCAAGGGTTTTTTCCTCCCCACATACATTTTATGGATTAATCTAATGGCATGTTCTGAATAAGATGCATCTTGCACATGTAGATAGTAAATGCTCTGAAAAAATACTGCATTGTCTGTAACTTAGAGCAGAATATAATGAAAGAAATGCAGTGAAAAAAAGTAAAAAGAAAAGCTTAAAAAAGATGTCTAGACCTGAAAGCCTGTGTTAGGTAAAATGATGTAATGAAATCCTAAAGATGGCCATTCATACACCTTCAATGAAGATCGTTTTGCCCTTTAATTCTCTTGTATTTTCTGTAAGATACAGACTGCTACTTGTAAGATACTACTTGTGAGCTAGCAGCAAGTGCCCCCTGCAAGCGCGCCGTGAATTGCCCTGTTCTCTTTGTTGACGGGCTCAAAGAACTTCTCTTTAGCAGAGAAGTTTCCTCTCAGCGCTGGGAGAGGCCCTAGGCCACGGGCACAGCCACTTGGAGCCAGGTCTTGGTCTGTCTTTATTCCTCTGTTGAGAAAATAACTCAGATCTGTGAAAGAAGAGTCCCAAGCAAGAAGCATCTTCCTTCACTAGCAGCGTGACTGCCTCTGGATTTCCTGGGGTTTTCACTCCTCTCTCACACGTCAGCTCAACATTGAAATAGATATCTTGACTCTTCAACTTTGCCTACGTTTTGTAGTGATTTTCCTGCTGATGAGGAGCTGCAAAGCCTTTTGGCTGATGTCTGTTTTGTCTGATTTTGTAAGTTCAAGAACATCAAGATCCAGAACATCCTTGGAAAAATCCAGGATTCTCTCGAAACTAACCTCAAAAAATTCCTCTTGTTTGGTCCAACTTGTCAGTCCCCACTCACCAGCAGTTTATCTGCTGGAATCTTTTACACGTGCTTTAAAATAGTTCTGTAGTCAGAAACCAGTGAGAGCTTTCCAAGGGCTGCTCAGAACAGCTTGGCAGCGGGAGGGCAGCAGTAGCATCAGCCCTTGTGCTGCCGCCTTCCTGGCAGCAGCCCCACGGAGCTCCGCTCAGGATCCCTGCCCAGAGGTGCCATGGGAAGGAGAGGCTGCGACTGGAGCAAGAAGTGGGGCAGGTTTATGACCACTGAGGAGCGGTTTGGGGAGAAAAAGGGCCAAGCTGCCTGTGGGGAGTGTGGCAGGGACAAAGCCTGTTTGGTTGGAAGAGGACTCTATTAATCTCTCTCCTGATGAGCTGGATAAACCTGGAGAGGACATCGATGCATATCCATGGAGAAACTGTATATTTGTGGTGTTGGTCTGTTTTTGTTGTTGTTTTTGTTTTTTAGGGAGGGCTGGTCTTGAATTATTCACTACAAACATTCATAGTTTTGGGGGCTTTTTTTGATTTTTAAATCAAAATGGGAATTTAATTTTGAGATCAGTTTAAAAATGCTGTAGAGCTGGCACTTCCCATATTCATATACAGAAACCTCCAATTCGTCATATTTCCTGTCATTATTGTTCTCTATAAGAGTACTCATAGTGTGGAGTGCAGATCAAAGGAAAAAGATCTCTGTGGCTGGATAAGTTCATGTAGGAACCAGGCTGTGAGAGCTTAGTCAATACAAATGCTCTTGTGTTTTTTAGTAGCCTTCATATCTTCTTGTTCTTTCTGGAGGCAAGTTCAAGATAACCTCACTTACTGACCCAGCAATATTTAGTTATCTTACAAGTTGGTCTCCTTTGCCATTATCTGTGACAAGAAGTGGTGTGAGAAGCAGCATGACTTGCATAGAAGGGGCAGGGTCTTTTATTCCACAGGCCTGGGGTGAGGAGCCGACTCTCCTGGTCGGTGTGATGCTCATTGCAGCTGATCTGTGCAGTTACAGCATGGGCCCCATTTGACACAACAGCAGCTCTGCTTGCAGCGAGTGCAGGCAGCTGCCTTCCCTTGTGCTTGAGATTTCTCTCTAGATACCTACAGCGAGGCTCTCGTGGTGCTTGATTGCTCCATTATTCCTTAGCAAATCCGCTTTTGTAAGTTCTAAAAAAATAGTGACTGTTTTATGGGCTGCAAGGGAGAAAGTGCAGACTGAAGATCCTTTCAGGATGACTGGCTGCCCTTCCCTCTTCCAAAGCTGAGATCTCTGCCAGTGCTGACATGATGAAAACAAGATTAACTTCCTTGAAAATCCCAATGTAAGTTCTTGGAGCTGTGATGTCTTTCTTTTCATCATTTGTGAAGTGCTGGCACTTGAGAACACTTTTTCTACCTAAAGTATTTACTATTTTCTTGGTTACATGGAAGCTTAATTTGGCACTTGTAGCTTATATTTACATTTAGAAATGTATCGGTCATCGTTATTTCATTAAATGCTGTAGCGTGGAGATGTTTAAATCACATTTTTTTTCTGCTCTGAGTATCCTTTTTCTGTTCAGTAACACATAGGTGCCCAGCAGCTCTGTCTGGACAGTTGTGCACGTTTGCTGGCTCCTGTTCTCCTGGTGTGGATGCCAGCGGGTTCTGAGCAGCTCCTGCCTCCGAGTGCTTCGGTTTAAGGGGCAGAGGGGTGGCAAGGCCGGGCAGGAAGGATCCCGGCCGGAGCAGCGGGGCTGGATTCTGTCGCAGCAGGAACCTGCTCTGCGCTCCCTGCCGCTCCCGCATCCCTGCCCTGCTGCTGGGAAAGGAGCCGAGCTGCCTCTGGAAGGGGCCTTGCTGTGGTGGTGCTTCCATGTCCCCTCTGTGTCAGGTGGCCCTGCAGAGCCCAAGGAGCATCGCTCCGTTCCCCCATGGCCTTCTCGAGAGTATTTGCAGCATCCTTTACTGGCAGGGAATGATCTCTTTATGGGATTCTGTTATCTGGGAATACAGTGTGCTGTGGGAACGGTGTTGTCCCTACTACCTACATTTCCTTAGTCCTGTGTGCTTCAGAAGGCCAGTTTTTGTCTTTATCTCTTACCTGTGTTGATGTTTTTTCCTTTCTCTCCAAACACATGGAATTGTGTCCGCTTTCTCAACTGTACTAAGCTGCCCTAATAAAACAATTATTTTACTAAGACCTATTTTTTCCCAGCAAGGGTGTTTTCTGGGTTCAGTGAGGTGTTTGTGACACCTCTAATTAAGTGGTGGTGTGCAGCTTTACTCATAAACAAAAATTTCCTAAAAATACCTGCCCTCACCAAGATCAAATATTCTTTAAAAATAGATGACCCCTACTAGCTGAGAGCAAGGGGATCACTCCCATGTGCCGGGTAATTTCTGCAATCCAGTCACTTGGGCGGTGCCTTTTAGCTTCTGTGATTGAAGTACACAGTTTCCCTTTTACATGACAGCGACTCTCTTTTGTTTCTCCCCCTTGTTTCCCAGAAGAGGCTCACAAGGATGGCTCTGTGGAGCCAGAGCCGAGCTGCTAGGGCCAGCAGCCAGAGCAGGGTTTATGGCTGAGGTTGGCGGGAGGGGAGATGCCAGCGCCGGGGGGAGCGGGGAGAGCGGCCGGCCCTGTGGGACCGGAGCGACGTCCGCCCGTTCCCTGGCCCCGGAGCGACGTCCGCCCGTTCCCTGGCGAGCGCGGTGCTCGGGTTGCAGCTCTGGGACACTCTTGGCATCCCTGGGTGTCTCCAGTTCCTTGCCATCGCTGGCTGCTCCTTGAGCCGAGGCTCGTGGCCGTGGAGGAGCCCGCGCGGAGCAGCGGGGTTTGCGGCTCCGCGGCTGGATGCTGGTAACGGGCTCCAGGCTGACGCTGTGCCCGTGCACTCGAGCTCCCCACCTCCCTGCACTGTTTTCCTCGGCTCTGACCCAAAGTTTGAACTCGTGGAGTTACAAGAAGGTGTCCAAAATGAGGCTGAGCCCTTCCTCATCCTCATCCCACGGGCAGGAACCTCTCAGCTGCCTGGAGGCAGGGAGGGGCTCTTCCCTCTCCTGCCTCTCCCAGCTCCTCCGTGTGGAGCACCTTTCTGTCCCTCCAGCTGACTAGGTAAGAGACGTTGGTGCCATCGTCTTCCTTATGCAATGGGTCGAGGCTTTTCTGATGCCTTTTTCTTTTGATATTCAAAACCACATTTGAAAATGCTCCTGTCGGTACCTTAGCTAAAACTAAGGAAAAAGTTGAGCTAATTATAAAGATTACAAGATGACAATCGGCAGAAAGCTTTTGCTTTATTTTTGGCCCTGCGGCTAATGTTTTCCTCAAGATATTGGAGAATTCTGCAGGCTCTTTTTTTTTTTCCCCTGTCAGGATGGAGCAGACCATAGGGTGCTAATTAGGCCTATTATAAAAGAGCCTGGCCCTGGGTCGGTTCTGCAGCCGCAAATGAAGAGGCAACAGAGCATGGCGGATTTGGAACTGACACTGGAGCCTGCGGCGCCCACTGCATTCCCACATCATGTGCTTGGAAAGAGGCAGCAAGGACGAGGGGCTGAGCAACGCCTCCGGCAGCAAAACACCTAGGAAAACGTAGGGAAACAAGGATAGCCCTTTGGGAAAGCCCCTGCCTAATCCCAACGCTTGGTGCTCTGTGTGGCAGGAAGGCTGTGTCTAAAGGTTCTCTTTAGCAATACAGAATCAGTGTTTGCTTTGGGTGGCTGTTGGGACTCCGCGCTTTGTAGCTATTTAAGTCTTCATTATGATGACAGGAGCCTGAAATATTGGTTAATTTAATGATGCTTGCAGCTTTAGCCGGGCGAGCAACATACCATGGCATCAGAAAGGCAAGTCCTCAGCGACTACGAACATAAGAGAACACAAACATCTATTTTTAGATGATCTGGAAGTAAAATCAATGGCATGCGTGTATTGTACTGCAGCAGTGATAGAAACATGGAGTTTTTGGTACATAGAAAGGATATAAAACACTGGAAGTTTTACACTGCCTGTTCTTAGGCTGTGTGCTCTTGGCAGAATCCCTTTTCCGTGGTGGTTATTTCCTTGTGTTGGTCCCTTCACTGCCACCCCCTCGTCCCTCTTGCTCGCGGTGGCAGCTCGTTGGGGAAAGCAGAGAAACCGCCCACAGTTTACCCAGGGTTTCCAGTGGCGCCTTCTGGTGCTGCTGCCATCGCTCCGTTTTGTCTCCAACAAAGGCAGGGTCCCATGGATATAGTGCGGAAGCACGAAGGAACTGCACATAGTAATAACTAGACGGAATAAGCCCCGCTTTTATGGGACTCAACTGGAATTCAAGGAACTGGGAAAGGCCTGAAATAATGCAAGTCAAGCACGTGAGAAACTGTAGAGGAGACAGATTGAGAGCATCTAATAGAGGTTTTCTCAGAGCGCAAACTATGCAGCTGGCACTGTAATTTACTTGAAATGGAAATATTTTGGTTTAAGTGTCTGTGTTCTCGCATTTTGCAGGCCGATGGCAGGCTGCTTGGGAAGGAATTCCCGGGGAATCCGCGGGAGCGCCTCGCTTGAGGTGCAGGGCGAGCAGGGAGGCGCTTGCCAGCCTTGCCGGAACAAACATCTTTCCCCTTGTCCCTTGACTGTGTGGAAAGTGGGAAGATTTGGGATATTAACGATCGCACTAAGTTAATATTTTCCTTTATTTCTAAATAAATGTTCATATTCTTTGTAATATGTTTTATACTTTGCAGGAGCAGTAAGTTTTATATTCTTATTCAAACCCAGTTAATTTGTCTCGGAGACACTAAATGAACTGCAAAAAAATTTTACTGCTATTCAATATTACCTTTTTAATGGGCCATTAAGACTTGGTCGTCTTCATTTGAGTGTTGTAGGATATTAAAAGAAAGCAAAAGAATATTGGACCCCGTTGGGACGTTACCTTGCTCTGTGTGTGGTTTATGGGGATACCTTGATCCCTCCTTTGCTTTCCCCTCGGGTTGAGGTTATCACTCGGCAGATCTAACACAGATGGGCCCAGGTCTTTTTCAGAAATGGATCTGAGCTGCTTGTTGTTGCTGGGGGACCTGGTTTCGTAAAATGTCTTTCTTCTTTTATTTCTTCTTTGTTTCTTGTTGTTTTTCCCCTCCCACTTCGGGCTGTTTTTAGGCTTGTGCGCACAGAGCTCGGGAGCAGCGCATCGGTCCCGATGGAGCTCAGCCCGCGTTGGCAACGGGAGGGAGGGCCGGGCCCGGCTCCGGAGGCTCCGGCCCCGCTCCGTGTGGAGCGAGAGAGCAGCCGGAGGCAGCTGCACGTTAGTTCAACAGCGTTCAACAACGGGGCTGTTAGTTACTGAGGAACTGGCCCTGACTCGGGATAACGGGACAGCCCGGATAACGGGTCCCTCTGTCGCTCAGGGCAAAGCCAGGGATTTTCATCGTCTTTTTCTCATTTTGGTTTGGTTTTCCTAGGAATGCTGTACAGTTGGGCATGCTCATGTGTTTGCCCACGTAAATCAGATGCTCTTAGTACCATCCCATAAAACCAAAGTATCCATATAAAAATAATACTTGGATGCTGTTAGGATGTGCTAACACTATCCAAATTCTAGCTCCTCTGTATCAAAAGTATCTCATTCTATTTAGTTTTTATATTTGCTTAAAATTGCTTGTGGTCTTGGCTCATATAGGATATGTTTATTTAAGGATGATTGTCCAAA
>JAUBOD010001075.1:2023122-2059136 GCA_032353885.1 Nothura maculosa | reverse complement strand
TATTTTAAAACAATTTCATTACACAATTGTGGGATATTTATACTTATGTTTTAATTTGCAATAGCCTGATGATAAACATAGAATATATTATAGAAGCTTTTTCATTTGCTTTTTGGAGAATGAAGTGCACGTTCATGATTTCTTTGTTACACTGATTTTTTGTAACATTCCCCAATTGTTTTTCACAATGTGCAGAAAAACAAGGCATGCAACATAATAGCAATCAACATATTAAATATCTGAAGCAAGCAATCACTATATTAATTTTAACATTTGTATTCATGTTCTTTCACTTGATGTCTTCTGTTGGTCAAATCAAGACTGAATGCTGAATACTATCACAGGGTTTTTTTTATTGTTTTATCAGGTAACTAACCTGGAGGCCCTTAGAGCCATTGTATTTCAGGAGATCAGTTTTAATCTTCATCTTTCATCTTCACTATTTTCCCGTGCTAACTTGCTGAGTACTGTCTGATCTGATACGCAATATTCCCCTCATGTGAGATCCTATTTCTTGGCCCTCCCAAAACAGGTCTAAAAAAGACAAAGCAAAAGCAGGAGTCAAACCAGATGCTTCTGATCAAGAACCAGAGGGACTGACACTTTTGGTACCAGACATCCAGAAAACTGCTGAGATAGTTTATGCTGCTACCACCAGTTTGCGCCAAGCAAACCAGGGTAAGTAGATGTATTTTTATAAATTCTTTATAATGGGTATTTGCGACACGTTCACTAACAAAAAGCTTTAAAAAAAAAAAGTTTTAAAGATGAGGAAAGGATAAGGAATAAAAAACTTCTGCCCTCACTCCTGACAACAAGTAGATTCAACAGCATGTGGAACCTCATGTTACTCTTCCCAAAATGGAGATGACAGGAAAGATAAGTTAGTAGTTAGGAAGTTAAGGTAGGAAGTTGCAGTACATCCTGCACCTTCAGCACAGTTTTGTCTTTTGTGTCTTGTGCTTTGCCACCAAAGAAAAAGGCATCTGTGACCTTCACTAGTAAGGCTCCATTGTTAAAATTGCATCTTGTGACCTGAATTAACCTTTAACCAAACATAGACTGAAAATATAAATATCATGGAGTGAACCTGCAGCCCTTAGAATGACTATCAGGTTGTCTGGTAAAGAAAACTTGGGATTAAATACCATAATCACTGAATTGGATTTTATGAAGGAGTGTAGAAAAAGCCACTGATTTTGGAGAGTGCATCAGGAAAGCTTATGGGAATACTGACCCACACAGGAAGCATGTCAGATTCATTTAAAAAAATCATTAGAAGAAACAATAATTGACTACTCATTGCAGCAGCAGTGATGACTTATTTGTGAGCTAGATATATTGATAGCTTTGAGCTGTTAGTGCAATATATAATAATAAGAACAATGTCCAGATAATAACATGTATAGTAGTGAGAAAAGCACAACCATGTGTTATGAATGAACTCAGTTTTCTGAGATCTCTGCAAACAATGCAAATGTGTAAAACATTATTTCAAGTTCAGTAATCACCAGCTGTTGGGTGTACTTGTAATTAATTAATAATATTTTTTATACAGTACGATTGCAAAAAAAAATCACTTTCTTTTATAATAGAAAAGAAGATGGCTGAATACTCCAAAAAGGCTGCCGTGAAGCCCAAACCTCTGTCTGTTCTACGGTCTCTTGAAGAAAAGTATGTGGCTGTCATGAAAAAGCTCCAGTTTGGTAGGTTGAGAAGTATGAATAACTGTAATGATTTTAAAAAGTTATGGATTTTTATACATATATACTACTAATTCTTTTCTTTTTCTCTTTTTTTTTATTACTTGTAAAATTACCAAGTCTGGGTTTTTTTTTTCAATCTGTCTTCCAATTTGTGATCATTGACTAGCATGAAATGTATTAGACATGCACTAGATCCATTGAAGGGGACCGGTTAGATAATTCAGTGGTAGTGTTTATGTGTTCATTCCAGTAATGATTTGTGAGATTTTTGGTCTTCAAATTATGTTACTAATGTTAGTAGATTTTCTTCTAGAAAACTGATCTGCAAAATTGCATAGATGTTAAAAATGCAAGGGCTTTTTGTTTATTTTTAATAGAATGGAATTCAGATGAAAGTGCATTTGTAAAGTAAAATGAGGCTGTCATAAACGTCATTCTGCTCTCTCAAGGAGTACAATGTGTTGCATTCGTAAAATGCAGTGGGAATGATACTTATTTTGTTAATAAAGAAGCATTCAAAACGTAGAAAGAACAAGTAATGTATCATCCAAATAGAGATATAAAAAATACTATAAAAATATGTTTCATGGATATTTTTGAGTTGTATTGGTAGCATTTTCAATCACATTTATTTGCTTTGGTGAATCTTCTGTGAAAAGGACTTTTTACACAAACATGGAAACCAAGGAAGAGCTGATAGGAAAGTCTATAGTGGTAACTTTTCACTGTGGTGGCAACCAAAGTACGGATTTGGTTTAACAAATAAAAAATTAGCCTCTATAATCTTTCATGGTCTTTTAAGAACACTGCAACCACCACACCCTTACAGACTCTTGGCTTCCCAGTGATTCCATTGCCAGCATTATGGTGCTTACCTAGGTATCACTGTCTTCCTGGTCTGGAGTAGCCAGCAGCTTTTCATGTGACTAGTGGCTACAATGGACAGGTTGCATACGCAAGCTCATGAATTTGCTGCAGGAATTCATTTCACCCAGGGCAACTAATACTTTGTTTTCCGTGTTTACTGTTAACTCACAAATAAATAATTTTTTTTCACGATGCAAAATAAAGATTCCTGATTTCAGGACTCAAAAATCCCTACCCAAAACTAGTCCGTTAATAACTTCACTTCCTTTTCCTGACGCAATGGAATTTCCTTCTCTTCTAGACACGTTTGAAATGGTTTCTGAAGACGATGATGGCAAATTGGTTTTTAAGGTCAATTACCACTACATGTCTCAGGTGAAAAACGCAAGCGATGCCAACAGCGCCGCCCGAGCTCGCCGCCTCGCTCAGGAGGCCGTGACGCTCTCCACGTCGCTGCCGCTCTCCTCCTCCTCCAGCGTCTTTGTGCGCTGCGACGAGGAGCGCCTCGACATTATGAAGGTAAGAGCAAACTCGTTTGCATTTTCTCTCCTGGAGCTTGCCGTGTAAATGGTTAAGGAAGGGCTCTGAGTTGTAAGAGAAATCCAAAGTGTTTCGGTCGTACTTGAATTGCTGTTTCTTAGAGTTGACATAATTTCTAAGAGCTCTGGTTTGAAGTGAACCAACAGCTTAGGATGATGATGTCTCATGGTATTTTGTGATAATCAGCCTGCAGAAATTATATGTAACATGAAAAATATCTAAATCTTGTGGGGTTTTTTTTGTTTTGCTTTTTGACAATTTTTTTCTGAACCTGCTCCTTTTTCACCATGTAGGTTCTAATTACTGGTCCGGCAGACACCCCTTATGCAAATGGTTGCTTTGAGTTTGATGTATATTTTCCACAAGACTATCCTAATTCCCCTCCGCTTGTGAACCTGGAAACAACTGGAGGACACAGTGTCAGATTTAACCCAAACCTCTACAATGATGGCAAGGTATGTGAAATTTAGTCTTTTAAATACAGGGGTTTTTTTTTCTATTACCTTGCCTTCTGTTTCATGGCAAGAAAATGAAATTGATAAAACTTGTAAATTCTCTCTCGGGCTCTAGAGATGGCCATGTAAGTGTCCGCTGAAGCCTAGATCCAAAAACTGAATTGTGCAGCATCCTGTTAAATAAGAATATCACTAAAGCATTCCTTTCTTCAGTATAAATATGTAATCCGTAGGCTGGCATGCTCACTGTTTTCAGAAGCTCTGGTGCTGCCTTTACAGTATAAAGCCCAGGATTTTCTGGTACCAATGGCCACAGAAAGCAGCTCACTCTGAAAACCATCCCCTTTGTCCCGTGCCTGGCACTAAATCTTAGCAAATACGCCCTGCACCTCTTTTCTGTTGATTGTGCCTCGTTATACTGCATTTCATGATGAGGTTCAGGAACTCCACTGACTTTGCCACAAAATTCCAGATCAGCCATAAGAGTTAAGAATGTGTATAATTCCTTGACAGACTGTGTGACCAGAAGCCACCTATGGAATGATTATCTTGAAAATGATGATAAGCATGTCTGGAATTTATACTTGTTTCCTTAAAAAAATGTAATGTACCTTGTTTTGCTTATTTATTGTCAGGCTGTTCTTTGTTATCCACATTATTGGTTTTTTTCAAGTTAGAATTTTGGAGTTTGTTTTGTTTTTGTTTTTCTTCCTTTTTGAATGCAGTATTATTTGCTTGGTCCAAGTAGAGTAAATTATGCTCACCTTTGTCTCGGTGTCAATGTGACCTCTCCAGGTATGTTTAAGCATACTTAACACGTGGCATGGAAGGCCGGAAGAGAAGTGGAATCCCCAGACATCCAGTTTTTTGCAAGTGAGTTATTTCCTCTTCAATGGATACAATATAGGAGTAATAAGCAGTTAGTCTGTCCTTACACTTTCTAAATAATGCTATTTTTTATATATTTTTTTTTCTCTTCAAATAAGCATACGTAAAACAAATACCCCCCCCAAAAGTCCTCATATGACATTTCTGTTTTGTCACTAGGAACAGAGTAATCTAAAGTTACCTCTGTGCAGTATTTTGCAAGCAGATTAGAGCTTGGTGCCCCTGTATTGCAAGTCAACAAGCAAGGTTTGACCCAGAAGCTGGGCTAGTGAGTTGTGCTGTTTAGGAGACAAAGAGGCCTCCCCATCAGCGCAGCCAGAGCAACTTGCACGCGATTCACAAGGGCGAGCAGAAGTTCTCATCCTTCACAGAACAGTCAAGTAGCTGTGGGGAAGTTCCTAGCAGTTGGCTGTCATTTCAGATGTGGTGGTGTTGCGAGGCTGAAATTAATATGTTGTGAACATGCAGCAGTGAGTCGTTCCTTCATAAGGCAGACTTTTTTTCTTCCATGTGTAAACATCCTTTCATTGTATCAGCAGCTGTGATGGAATGCTATAATCTTGATTTACTTATGTCTAGGCAGTTATATTTAGCAGCTGCAATCAGAATAGATAAGACCATTAACTTGGATGTGCCAGAACTCAGACTGAAAACTCAGAGTGTACAAAACTGCCCGAGCGTGACCTTGTTTGCTGTCCTGTACCTGCAGATGCTGGTTCTGCTCGAAGGCCGAGAAGAGCAGCTTCAGGTGTATGAAGCTCACCTTAGAACAACTAAAAAATAACAAGCTAAACTTCAGTGCTTTTGTAAATGTGGAGCTTTATCCCCAGTGAGGCTCAGAACAGAGGGAAATCATGGCTTGAATGCAAGAAGTTTCTCAACTTTCTTAATACTTTCATAAAACTGCTTTTCTTATACGGACCAAAATGTCTCAGAACATACCCTGATCCTACAAACACATGCACTTACATTCTCTAGGGTAGAACCGTGTTGTAAAATGAGCTGACAATTGTGTGTATGTTGGGGGCTGTGTTGGCATGAAGTGGTCTGAGCAGTGTCCTTGCCATGGCCCAGGCTGGTCTTGTGTAGACACCCACACGCTCCCACTGCTCGGTTTTTGTGACTGATGGTTGAATGTCCCTCTGGTTCTTGCTTATACGGAATGAGCAATTCCTAAGAAATTTGCAGACCATTTTTGTGTAGTTAAGTAGTGTGAGCATATATTGCTGTTTAGAGTTGTAGTGAAATGTACTAAAACACAGTTGTTTAAGGCAGCCATCCTGCAATGCACATCATTTTGGTCATCTCTTGTAGCTTTCTAAGTCATGGGACGTGCCACCATAGACAAGAAAGGCTTATTTAGATTTATCTTCTCATAGTGTTTCTACTGATGTGTAGGCTTGAATTTTGCAGAAATCCTATTGTGTTAAGAGCTTACTTTCATAAAGAGCAGTTTTAGTAAAGCCCGTGCTAAGAAAGCCCTTCTGAAGGCTGCAGTGAGGATGACTGTGAGGAGCCTGTGCCTTGCGCCAGACATCGCTCAGTGCCGTGGTCAGAGCAGCAGCACCTCAAGCTTCACAAGTTTGCCCGTCAAGTTCTTGCAAGGTGCTTTAGTGAAGCAGCATCTTCTCCTGCAGATCAAACCTGTTACTGGTGGTCAAAAAAAATGTCCTTTTCACCTTCCCTTCCGTCTCTTGTAAACAGTTCCCTAATGTCGAGTCTTTTCCAAATGGAAGTGTTAACTTACTTCATCCTTAAGAAAGAGCTTTTGATTACAGGAAAGAACATCTAAGAGGTACTACCAGGTTTCCCTGTATATGTTACTAGAACAAGAAATTTCCACACTGGAAGAAAGAGATTCCCAGTTGTTACTTAATAAGATCCACTGTTAGCAGTTTCTTTAAGTTTAGGATGCAATTTTTGTGCCAGCTGAGATTTTGTGGGCAAGACCTGTATAACTGGTGAACAAATTGGTTGCTTTGATAGTTCTGTGTTTTCTTCCTTTTTGATGTGCAATGAGCCACTACAGGTACCCTAAAACCTTGGAATTGTTCCGTAGTGTTAATTTTGGCCATTTCTATCACTATAGGAACATACCAAGTTAGTAGCAGGTAAAGAATAGGTGAGCTATAGCATGTTACCCTTGAACAGCACTTACCCATTTGATCGACATAGCTGTCCCATGAAGTGACACTATTGGTTGCACAAGGAAATCTAGAACTACGGCTCGCTCTATCTATCTATCTATCTATCTATCTATCTATCTATCTATCTATCTATCTATCTATCTATCTATCTATCTCTTTTTCCCTAAAGGGCCAGTGGAATTTTCTTGCAAACTAAATACCGGGTGGTATTTCTGTTTTGCAAACACACACAAAGCCAGCTAGCTGCTTTCAGTCATTTAATATAATTCCTGCACTCGTTGTTTTCAGCCCATTGTATCATTTTGAGTATAATAAAAGCTTTCTGAGCTGTTCATTAAAACGTTTTTAAAGGCAGCTCTGACTGAATGCCCCTCTAAAGAAGGGTGGCTTGGGGCTCCAGTGAGACAGCAGTACATTGTGTGGAAATAAAGCCTTGCAAATCGATGCAGGTTTATATGTTTTAACTAGTAACTGCCACTTAAAAGACCAAGTTCTGGGGGAGGAACTCTCCATTTTCCATGTTGCCCGGTAGTGTAATTTTCTATAGGGCCATATAATTAGCATTTGGAAATGAGTGCAGAGCATAGTGCCAATTAGGAGGGTTTTCACGGGCAATAACAGCTTCAGAATGTGTTTGATGCAAATTACTTTCTCTAATACCTCAGCCACCTAATAAATTATCTTTATTACAAGTGCTTGATTTTAAAGCCAGAGTTGCTTTCTTAAGAGACTGAGTAACAAGTTCTTAAAATAGAGCATGATTCAGAAAAGTTGAGATGTTCTGAAAATTCTGCAAATATTCTGCATATTTCAAACTACTGTTAATTGAGATGCTTGAAATGACTCCTGAATTAGGCGATCTCTACAAGCAGACAAAATTGCATAGTATATTCAAAGAAATCCGGTGTTTCTGCAATTTTGATGACATTTAATTTAGTGCTTATTCCCATTGCTTACATCTTGGTTCCCAGTCTGCAACTAGAGCAGACTAGAGACAGTTCTGTCCTCTGTTTTTAAGGATGACTCCTTGTGCTGCTACAAGGAAGAAGGAGGCTCCCTGGGGAGTGACAGAAGTGGCCGTAGGGCTGGGGACAAGGCAGTGCTGTCTTAGAGCAGCTTCAAGTGTTGGCTCCCTGTGCCTCGCCAGCTTGGATTTCACAAGAGCTCTGCAGTTATTTGGATAGATCAGGTGAAGCTGGACTTTGTGTCAACCAGCCGGTGAAGCTCTGGCTTAGAGATGCTCAAAACTCTGTGGTGAAAAAGATGATACCCTGCGTTTTATATGATTTTTAGAAATGCAGTCTGGAGATGATGTGTGGTGAGCCACAGCCCAGGCTGTCTTCCAGAGCCGAGCGCTGTTTTGTGGCTCTGCAAGCCTCCTTCATTTGGATGAACCCTGAACACTGGGAGCCCCTGTGGAATCCAAATGTGATTGTGATTGTTCTTTCTGGCAAAAGAAACACGAAGGCGGCCGGGCTCCGCACTGTGCTCCTGCCAGACAGTGTTCCTGTCCCTCTCGTCCCAAAGAGTGGCTCTATGTGTGTGTATGAGAAGAAACTGAAATTCTGAACTGTAGCTATAAAAATAATGTAGAAAGGTATAGATAAGAGAAAGCTTATTTTCACTAAACTTGTTTTACTTTGATTAATGTTACTTAGTTATCTGCTTTCAGGCAGGCTTTAGTTTAATCTGTACAATTGCTGGTAATATTTGCATGGGGAGTGGTAGAGATTGTAGAATGTTAGATTTGGTAGTTAGAAATCTCATATAGCATTCAGGTGGGAACTACTAAGGGTTTTTATTTTTTTTTTTTTTTAGGTTTTTGAAAATTTTTTTTCTGAATTTGGTAGGAAAGCAGCTGGAAAAAGTTCCCCACAGTATGAGAAAAACGCTTTGTAGCTACTAAATGGAAAACACGCGTAGGACTGCAGCACTTGCTTGGACAGAATTAGGCAGCGCCTATTGTTTGTTTGTTTGTTTTTCTGGCTCGCAGACCAAACTATTGTCAGATCACCCAAAATGTTCAGCAATTATTTTTTCTGACCTATATGAAACTGAAAAATCAGATTATAGTTTTTAATAATACAATTTTTAATAATTCAAAATAACAACTACTTGCTAAGGCCAAGAAAATACATATCCAACTTTTCTGCCATGGCTTTATTTTTTATTATTTCCTTTAATACTTAAAATATAATAGTCAAACAAAAAAGCCAGATGCAGTTATTTCTGGGCTTCTGAAAAGGCCACAGATCACTAAGGCTCTCAGATGTCTGAAGCTTTGCCCTTCAAGTCCTCTGCCCTGGCTTGTGTGCATTCATCTCCTGCCATTTTAGTTCCGCAGGCGGTCGCCTCCTGGCTGGGCCGATACGTGAGGCACATGGAGAGCACTGAGGACCACAAAGCAGCCATGGCTGCAAGTCAACCGCCTCGCTCGCTGGGCTGGGGAGACCCTTCTGTGGTGGTGCCCCTGTCCCTGCAACAGCTGCTGTGCAGAGCTCTTAGCCAAGAAACACAGCAGCTTCTTTGGGCTTCCCGTTCGCTGCCAAGCGGGGCATTTGCGTCACGTTCCCACAGCGCAGCCACTGGCTCCCCCGGCAGGGCATGGCCTAGCGGGGCTGGGTCACCCATGGGTGCTAGAGCCAAGTCAAGGCAGTGCCCAGCGACAGGGCCGCATCCTGGTGCCGAGAGGAGCAGGGCTGGGGCTGTGCGAGCTGATGGGGGCCTCATGGGTCCTTCAGCTGCCTCTTGCCTCTCTAGACTCCCACCAGAAAGTTCTTCCTAAGCCAAGGGCTCCACTGGCTGGGACTGCCCTAGGGAAGAAGCAGTGTCCTCAGTTGTTACAGACACAATAGTCATGGGATATAAGCTGCATGTGGCCCATGTTCCTACCCAAATGCACAAACTGAGCTCCTAATTGAGAAGGTGGCTCCAAGCTTTTAGTTGCACTAGGGAGGGAGGGAGACACGATTGTCCTCATGTTTTTATCAGCAGTACTGGATGTCCTCACTGTGCAAGGTGCTGCAAATACTGCTCCTAGACATGTAGCATATCTTGAATTTCTCAGTGTCTGAGAAATTTGTGTTCGAATCACCTCTTTTTGAATTCTTTACAGTTATGGAAATAGATTTGTGATGCAAAGTTACAATATCTAAGATCTTTACTGGATTTGGTCTGAAGTCCACAAAAAATCCCTCCTCGTTTAGAATAAAAATACTGGTGGCTTTCTACCCATATAGCGACATGGCTTGTGGGTGTAACACCACCAGTTAAGTACAAGAACAATTGGCAGGACCAGACATTCTGACATTAGAAAAGTGAAGGCAAGACCTCAAATCACAAATATGCAATACATGTTCATTTGGATTCCTAAATATCCTATATATCTGTGTAATTCTTTGTTTTATATTTGGACTACTACTGGGACATAGAGTTTAGTGCCTTGTATGTACAAAAGTATCTATTCCCTCATATGCCTTATATAAAAAATGTGAGGGGAATATTATTATATCCTTATAGCTATATGAATCATTGTTGATATAGTAATGAAAACATTTTTCTAACTCAGGAAAAATACTAATGTTTTAATAATATTTAACACTCTGAAAGTATTATATGTAAAATCTGAAGCTGAATAGCTTAAACATACTAAATGTAAGGTATGCTTGTATAATGCAAGCAAAATGATAAATATTCATAAGAACAGGGAACATTGTTCATATTTTTTTTTCTCTTAACAGGTGTTAGTGTCTGTCCAATCGCTAATATTAGTAGCAGAACCATATTTTAATGAACCAGGCTATGAGCGATCGAGGGGCACTCCGAGCGGTACCCAGAGTTCCAGAGAATACGATGGAAATATCCGACAGGCGACAGTCAAGTGGGCGATGCTTGAACAAATCAGAAACCCATCGCCGTGCTTCAAGGAGGTATGTTACGGTCAGGAGTCAGAACTGATCTTAAAAAAAAAATAATAATTTCCTTTCCAGCTGCATTTTAATACAAACCTTGAAGAATCTGTATTAGTTTAAGCTTTGAGAGTAATTCAGATATTCGAAAACACTTTCTTTTGCGTGAGATTTCTCTTCTATTCTGTTGTGTATTCCCTGAGGTCATTGACTTGAAATTTAAGTGAATAAGAACATAGGCAACTTCATAGCTCCTTTAGCAGGAAAGGGGGCACGTGCAGATGGGGATGACTCTGAACACACTTGGTACACGTCTGGACAAAATATGGTTCGTTTCCTAAGCTAACCCTTAATGCCAAGTGGTATTTCCTTTATTCTGTGTGAAAAGTGCTGATCAGCTCTGCAAACACACACTTAGTGTTTCTTAATAGGCTAACAGTGGAGTACATCCCTAAAAATGTGAATTTGAAGAAAGTCTTAATAAACATTTAATAAACATTTTAAAAAGTATCTTAAATTCAAGTCTGCATATGATTTGTGGAAAAATACATAGTGCTAAGTTAAAAATGTGTTTCTTTGTAAAACAACCATCTTGATGCTGATAAAATAATACTAACCTCCATAGATTCATACTGCTTTAAAAAAATTGCCTTTTTGGTTGTTGTCAGTGTTGGGTTTTTTGCCTTCTTGAAAAGCAACTGGAATTCACCATAGAATAATATAGGTGAAAGTGACCTCTCCTGATGTCATTTAGCCTAATCTCTTTCTCAAGGTCGGTCCCATTGTCTGGGTCTTGAACTTCTAAGTAAGAGCATTTGTGTGAATATAAATGCAAAATGGCTGGTCAAACATGAGTCATGTCATGGTACTGCCAGCAAATGTTTGGGAAAACAGGTTTTCTTCTGAACTACTGAACAGCTGCCACTCTGAACTGAGGAGCAGAACTCTCTCTTAGCTTCCAATGGTTTGTATGTAAAAATGGTGCAAAGTGGAGGTTGTGTTAAGATTACTCACACTGTTGAGTAATCTTGCTGTCTGTCAAAACATCCTTTGGAATGCAAAAAGCTTTTCCCATTAAAATTACAGAGTGCCTTATGGAAGAAGAAATCATCAGGCATTTCAACCTGCCTGACAGGAGTTAAATATTTATATTCATATGCAGGTGGAAAAGGATGGGCTAGATACTCAGGTGTTCCAAATTAATGAAAAATTCCATTCTAGCTCTGGAATTCTTTATTAAGTTAAAGATCTTGATATAGATAATGTCCTGACACTTAATCAAATGTGCTCTACTAAGAGATCCATTTTTTCCTAGTAAACGCAGCAATTTCACTCTTGCTAGGAGAGTTCTCATATTACAACAATTTTTGATGAGATTAAGACACCAGAAGATGGTGAGCTCCCTGACAGTAACATTTCAGCTTTCCCTTGAGCTAGACAGAAATGAAGGATGTGCAATATTACAGGATTTTGTAAATCTATGAGTTCTAGTTCCCTGCACTGGTTTTGCCCTTTCCTTCCAAAGCATCTCAGCACTTTCATGTGCTCACTCTGCAGCTGGAGGTTTTTACTCTTTCTGTGAAGGAGGCACCTTGTAAGCTCTCGTCCTTCCTCTCTTTAGGAAAGTAAGCAAAGTAAGAAAGTGTATCCGGATGATTTAGTTTTAATGGAAAAAAGTAATTCCCTGAGAACATGTAACTTGTGTATAGCATGTAGTTACAAAAAGACAGATATTGAAAACTCAGATGTTGAAAACTATTAAAATTGCTACCTACCTATCAGCTATGACTGAGTTAAGTTAGGCCACACACCAAGAATAAATACATTTTCACTAAACGTCATGTTTCTTACCACTTTCACTAAACTAGAACTCATTTCTGGACTAATATTGATTCTCTGTCTTTACAAAGGCAGCACTAATCCCATACAATGCATAGGTTTGTTTCTTTACCATGAACAGTATTTATTTTGTCCCAACAGTCATCTTTATCAGAAATACAGTATTACTTTCATCATTAAAAAACTTTAGTGTAATCTTTAGGCAGTTGGCAATTGTGTTTGATTGTTACCATCAAAGGGAAAATGTGTCTGTTAACTAAGTTGTCCATCACGTCTTTGAGAGACTGGCTTGTTGGTAACATCTCCACGTTTTCCATGGAGTTAGGTTGTGACAGCTGGGTGGTATTTCCGTATTAAAGCAAAGGCCCCATGGAAACTCAGCCCAAGACAGAATTTACCTCCTTCTGCTTATAGCATCTTTTTTCTTCACCAGTCTGAGCTGTCTTCCCTTCAGAGTCTTAAATGACAAGTAGACACAGGAGATCTCACTGCTGGTCAGTTGTCTTGGGAAGGTCTCGAGTTTTATTGTTAATCCAAGGAATGCATCCAGAATTGAAGTCTATTATGCTTTCAACATGCAGATTTTCTTTAGGCAGAGAGCTAAAGTCTCTAACCTCCTGAGGCAGTGGGAGATGGATGATTTTGTCAGCTATGATGCAGTATTGCCAAGATCTGTGTGTGCTCAATGAAATTTCTTGAATTTTATTGTGTTTTTCCACTGGGCAAAGTTTTGGACATTTGTTCAAGACAAAGCCAAGCAAAGCCAAAGGGTTTAAAAAAAAAACAATAACAAAAAAAAACCTCAAGTCTGTACAGAAATACCAGCAGCAGTATGTGATTAAATACTAGTTCCCACTGAAACTGGGGGCAGCTCCAATATTATGGGCCAGGATTTCTGGAGTCCACAAAGGCTCTGTATCTGCACAGGAGATGTCACTGTGGTAGCAGCCCTTTCACACCAGCTGGTAATTATTTTTTTTTCTCCTTGCAGAAGCATCTGTCATGTTGTTTTCTTCGTTCATACAGCTGAGAGAGTTTCTGCCCATCTATTTTTCGTTCGGGCAACAAGTGGTTAGTGAGGGAAGAAGACCTGGTGCTTAGGCTTCCAACCTCTCTACCTCTGTTTCCTTAGTAAAGAAGTCAGACTGTGAACCCAACAAAGAAGGAAATCCTCTGTGTTGTATGTGTGTAAGCAAACAGAAGTGTGTATAAGCAGTAAGATCATCCTGCACAGTAATATTACCTTACCTTTCAACTGGAATTGCTCAAGCCCTCCGCTCTCTTTTGCCTGCTGTGCCACTAGGTGTACTGCACTTATTTGCCCTTCACCCAGATTGCAGACGTGACTGGTGAAGCGGCAGACTCCCAAAATGACACTGCACACACAGGGGAAGGGACCTGGAGATGTCACCTAAGCCACCTCCTGCTCAGCGCAGTCAGCACTAAATTCACACCCTGGCACTCAGGGCTTTTCCACCTGGGTCTGGGAAATCTCCAAAGATAGAAGCTGCACAGTTGTCTGGTTTAGTTTTCTCTACGCAGCCTATTCCAAGGTTGAGTTACCTCAGAGTGATTTTTACCCCCCTTATATCCACATGAGCTTAAATGAGTAGGTTAAAGTGTGCAGATTTACAATTATTTAGTATTTTGTAGTTCTTTGAAAACAATGAATGTGCTCTTCTTTCCTTCTGACTGTTTTCATATAGGTGATCCACAAACATTTTTACTTGAAAAGAGTGGAGATCATGGCTCAATGTGAGGAGTGGATAGCAGACATACAGCAGTACAGCAGTGACAAACGGGTAGGCAGGACCATGTCCCACCATGCTGCAGCTCTTAAGGTGAGGCTTGCTTGTATAATTTTATGTTCAGTAACAGCACAAAGATGACAAAATTACAGAGAAAGGACTCAGTGGCTGAATTTTGTAATAATAATAAAACACAGCAACTTTAAAACAAATGAAGGTATCACAAGTGCCAGGAGATCAACTGCAACGTGAAGCCTACTTTTTCAGTATTTCCTTCTGCAAGTAAGATTTTTTCTTAAGTAATTCCTGTCTGTTTTTTCCACACATACTTAAGAGCTTATCTTTTCCCCTCAAAAAGTTGTTTTTTGATAATACTGTGCTACACCCAACCTTCATTACAAGTAGCACTCAATTCCACGCCAGAAAACAAGCTGTGTGAACTTGTTAGATAATGTGGCCCTTTACAGTCAGCTTTAGTCTTTGTTGTAAAAACTTTTATCAGTACAGGTAGAACAATTGTAAATTGTAATTGTAAATTGCTTTCTTCCCTTCTAGAGCTAATACTGTCATTGGTGCTTTCTGTGTCCATACAGACAGCACTACTCTATGATATATTTTTCACATAATTAAAAGTGTTTTGTTTTGGGCAAGTAAATCATTTTTAAGTCTCTTTTGTTTTTCTGTTGCTGAACCTGCAGTCTCTCAAAGTAACTGCTATTAGTTACCAGATCAATATATAAATCTCCATACATCTGTCTCTGTAACAGATCTCATAATGACCACATATCCTTATAAAATGGAAGTTCTTTCGGACTTGCCCTGTCCCAGCCAGCTTTCTGCTGTGATCGCAGAACACAGAAATGACTCAACTGCACAAAGGACACGAGTATATTGATACACTTACTTGCTGCAGTACTGTTTACTACCTCTCATTTGTTGCCAGTAGCAGCTGCTGATTACTCCAAAGTACCAATCCTAAAACACAGAGGACTTTAGAAATTTATTTGAACTTTTTCTTCCTCCTTATTTTCTCCAATATTGTGAAAAGTAATTTCAAACTGCCGTCTTCAACACTGACTTTTCTTTTACATATTCAGCGTCATACAGCTCAACTGCGGGAAGAGCTCCTCAAACTTCCCTGTCCTGAGGGATTGGATCCGGATGCTGAGGACTCCACAGAGAAGTGCGGTGCCACAACAAGCTCGGAAGAGACGATGTTGCACGAGCAGGTGAAGCCGAGCAGCAGCAAAGATATCCCCAGTGATTTCAAGTTATGAGCTGCATTGACATGGACTTTTGAGACGCAAAGGCTTTGAAGCACAAGCCAAATATGTCCATATTTGTATGTAAGAAGCTAATTATGTAATAGGTAATGAAATTGAAACTATACTATGCCCTTAAGGATATACAGTTTAATTCAAAATGATCTTTTATTTACCTGTACAAGAGTGTAAACTTTTTTGTGCTTTTATTTTTCAATTGTGAGAACCACTGATTGGTATGTTTAAAAAGTTATGTATACAAGAAATGGATAAATCACTGATATATAAGGGAAACTACCTTAGGAAAGAATGTTTACTGAATGTTTATTATTTTTTTTTACTTGTAGAGTGAGGGCAGTTGTAACAAAGAATATATATTGGTCATTCTTACAGCTCCTATTTAAAGTCAGAAAATTTTCACTGAATTTGATAGATTTTACGTTTGGCCATATATTCATGCTCATATTTGATTCTAAAGAAAACCTCCTGTATACTTCAATAAAAGTTAAATGGACATGATCCCTCTTTTATGATTTACTGGTACATTTTTTAAATAAACTGCCATAAAATACATAATAGCTGAAGACTTGCACTTGTATGACTGAATTCATTACAGTCAACGTATTTAATTTTTTGCTTAGTAATTCTAAAATGCAGATGAAATAAATGCACATGGTTTTACCTCATGCCAACATTTGGACTTCTGAATTCATCTTTTGTTTAGCTCTTTTATGCAAATTAACAGTATTCCGATTTTTTTAAAGGGCTCTTCCACAACCAAGTATTTTCTACGTCTGATTTTTACACAACCAGCAGTACTTGCAGTACTGGCAGGGGCTAATGATGGGCCGTGCAGGACGCTAATGTTCTGCACTTCCTACTGTATAGAGTCATTTCCAGTTTTATACTTGCAGCCACCGATCCATAGCTAAGGAGGCTACAGGGTTGGGTTGACTTAATAATCAAGTCTCGCTTTTAACACAACATGCGTTACGATTACTGTTCTTAATTTTAAGTTGTCCTCGAAGGACTATAAAGTTAATACTGGTATTACCTCAGACTAATGATCTGTTGTACTATTAATACTATAAATCAGGCCAAAAAAATCTTTTTGTTTTCTATTGGTTCTTTGTTTATAAGTATCACGTTGAAGTTTTTTCACTTTTTGTTTGATAATGTATGATTTCTAATAATTAAAAATGGCACCAACTGCGGTTGTCTTCTTATGCTGGTGGTTAGCAGGCATTGACAGGTGTGACAAGAAGAACCCCCTCTCTGCTGTTAGGTTGATATGTTGTGTTAAGCCAAGGAATGTGCTGCCTGCATGTACCTCTCCAAAAGGCAGCCCAGGTGCATGTGTTACTGCACGGAATCCTCGTACAGAGGGCCAGGCAGTGACGGCCCCTGTGCCAGGGCTGCTCCGGTAAGTGTCCCAAAGGGAAGGCTCATGCCACATAGTCGCAGTACTAGAACTTGTTCACTTCTAACACGAGAACTGTGTTAAAGCAGAATTTCACTTGTGTAGATAGATATTTACTTACCTTACAAGGCTTGCCTTATAAACTTGCCTTACCTTACAAGGTAAGGTAAGTAGGGCAGTCCATTACAAGAGATTGCAATATCCCTCTAGAAGCTCCAAAAGCAAAATGAATCCCTGCCTTTCAGCAATAGATGTTAGTGATTTCCTTCAAAAATCCTCATTTACAGATGCATTAAAACTGTTATTACAGTACGTGTGTAGTCTGTCTACAGGAGCATGCCCTTACCTGGCACTTTCCTTCTCTATAATACCTGGCACTTTCCTTCTCTATAATAAAGAAAAAATCTTTTCTATGTATAGATTTCAACAGAAAAAAAGCATTTAAAGCAGTTAGATTCATTGTAACAGGATCCTTTCTCAGTGAAATCAACCTTATCCTCTCACCAGTGATAGTTATTCATTTTTATTTGACATGATTAATTTATCAATTTTAAAATTGCTCTAAATATACCCTGATCTATATCTTTTGGGTAACATATCATTAACATTCCCTTGCAATACCAAGTACTTTGGCTGATCTGTGACTTCATCAGCAAAGGCATCTTGAAGGATGCAACCTTAATTGAGGAGCACCCTGGTAAGGGGCACTCGGGGTGTGGGTGCTTCCCGTCCCCCAACACGGAATCCTTGCTGCTGACTGCCAAGAGATGCAACACAGAATCGAATCTCGAAACACTGAGACTCAGGTAGCTCTCACTGAAGCATTCTAACTCAAACAGTCATCTCAAGTGCTCTTACCCGGTGCAGTCCTCCCTTATCAAATCATAGAGTTTCCATTCACCTATCGAACTTTCACTGTAAGAAAAACCCATCAACTTTTCCAATATTGCCTACTTAACTCCTATACTACTTTCTAGGTCGGCAGTCATCACATTTCCTGAAGAGATGCCCCTAAACCAAAATTGTTCTACATAAACTTTTTCACACTTTTCACCCTTCTGCCCCTTTTAAGAAGACTTTGTGAAAAGAAATTCAGTAACTGAAACCCAGTGATTCACCTGAATAATAGTGCAATAATACTTAAATGTTAATGATAAAAGTGGCACAGATGAAGAGGGACGCCTACTCACACTTGAACACATTCTAAATGGCATTCAGTTAAAGAAGTGGATGTAACTGACAGCTTTGAATTGTAAGTTTTTGGGGTTGGGTACCCCTTGATGATGATAAATGTGGTATATTTTTAACATTCATACTGAGGTCCATTATCATCTACAGCCTTGGTAAAGCTGCCAACCATGAAAATATTAAATATGTAATTCTCTCAGCCTGCTACCTGCACTGAAACCAATTATATTCTTTCTTCACTCAAAGTACTTGCGTGCGCGCTAATCATTTTCTGTCAGACGCACTGCAGCAAGCCAAGGAGTAGCAGTGCCCAGTTTGCAAAACAGTTGGGCACAGCATCTGCTGAAGAAAAATAACTCTCTGCTGTTTTTTTTCTGACATCGTAGTGGCTGCACTGCAGAACTGGTCTAAGAGCAGCGCTTCCCAGTCACCAGTAACAACATGCTGCTACTTGATTTAAACTCCATGCACCTGCGCTTGAGCGGCGAGATTTAAATGTTCTTTATTCCAAGGCAGCAAGAAGACACCTTTTAGAGAAGCAGATGTAAGTGTGGAGGGATGGGGAAGACTGGTTTTCCTTTGCTCAAGAGAGATTACTGCACTCCAGAGAAACAATGCAATAGAAAAGCAGAAAGGCTTCTTGGTGACCCACTGAACCTCGTGTCCTTTGGCTTAATCTGTACCAGCAACAATGCCACAACTTGATAGGCTGTTTTGCCAGATATTTACATGACTCTTAGATAAAAAGTAGCCATTAATAATTACGTTTCTTGTCACTAATAATAATGTATCAAACTTCTCAAAAGTCCACCAGTTCTGCTTATCCACCTCATCCTAGATAAAATATTAAAGCTCTTAATATACGTGCATGCAAATTGCTATATCCTGATCCCTTAGCTCAGCTGCCACCACTCATTTCCATTGCTTGTTTATTCCTTCCTCCACAAACATATTCATGCTCTCTTTCCTGCAAAGTTATGAGGAAAACAAAACAAACCTCAAACCTTCACACACACACAAAAAAATCCTTGCAGGTTTGTCTGCAGTGCCACTTCTCAGTACTGTTTTTCTCATCATTTTTTCCAGTATCTGTCATAGCAGCCCCTATACATACTGAATGTATGTAGATGTGAAGCAACTTCCATTATTTAAGTAGCATTCATATTTTTCATTAAAGTGATAAAATCAGACAAGGTGCAGCTGTTCACACAGCTGGCTTATGAAAACATTCTTTCCTCTGCCATATTCCGTACTAGCCCTCCACAGCATTTCCCAGCACATCTTCAAACCACTCCATCTTCCCCTCTTAAGCACTGAAAGAGTTCTGTGAGATGGACTGCTATGCATGTGCTCTCTGATTAGGATTTCTAAGTAAAACAGCTCATTAATAAGAAAAAATGCATTCCTGGGCAATGTGAAAGCAAGACCCTCTCTGCATTACTGAATTTAGATATTAGTCCTGGAAACGGACAGACCATTTCTTCTGAGTATATATAGTGACTGGCACAGCAGAGTTGCTAACATGGCATGACATATACTAACCTACTATGAAATAATATTTCAGCTTTAGAAATTCAAATAAGACAGGGCCCCATTCTCAGCTTGTGTGACCTAGAAAAGCATCATTGAAATGTTCCTTATTGAAAGACCATAAGTAAAAACAGGGAAAATGACAAGCATGTTATTAAGTGAACACAACATCAATGCGAAGCAGGGCTGTAGCTCAGGGCACAGAACTGCACTATCAATATCAGAGTAAACACTGTTTCTCATGTTCAGGGAATATAATGCACATGATCTTTTTTTTTTTTTTTTTTTTAAAGAGAAGTCATGCTTGTTTTTATTTCATCTTGTGGTTTATTCACAGCTTGAGGATTATCCCATGCTGAACTAACCAAGTTTCTCATATTGGAAATCTACAGGCTGCCAGAATTATACCCAAAACCAGCACCTCACGTGACACAGCACTGGTTTTGAACTGTGCCTTTCAAGTAGCCATTTGAATGAGAGTTTTTGTGAGTAAAGCTCAAAAATCTATTAAAAATGTCCATCTGCTTCAGATATGGCAAGATTTTTCCAAGGGCAGACATCCAAGTTCAGCAGCTCTGACACATATGCAGACTGCAGCTGTGTCAGCACACAAAGCAACTAGCTTTAGCACTAACTTCATTTAAACTGCAACTAAATTTTACTTCTTCAGAAGCTGACACAGTATAAGCATTATGCATTCACTCACGCCTAGGGAAATTCTGGACTATCTGTAAAAGTATTCGAAGAGCAGTGTTTGTGGGACCCAATCAGTGTTCCGTGACTCAAACTCATCTTCTACATTGGACTATATTCAAATTAAAAGTGGCAAAGAATCCATCTCACTTTGAGTTGCTGGTGAATAGATAAACACTGTTAGCATGGAAAATCTTCACAATTTGTCTATTTGTTAAATAGAAAGAGACCTTACCAATTTTCTATTCATGTTCAGCAAGTAATTTGTCTTCCTACCAATCCTTGGAGGTGTACAGCCTTTCCAGGAAGTGCATTTGGCTGCGGCTGCTTGTCTTTGCCATATGGACAAGAACAAGAAAAGGTTGGTGCCCCAAGCCCTAGGTGGTCCCCTTTGAAAGAGTAGTTCTTAATATCTGTGTATATTTATTATATATAAATACACACACACGCCCACACACACACCTGCAAGCACTTTTGCCATGAAAGACAAGTTTTCCCTTCTCCTGGGTTAAGATGCAAAGTCAACAACAAATTGATCTAGGAATCCTGCGAGATCTACAAATGAATAAACTAGTAATAAGGTCTTATTTAAATTTACTAACTTGCTGTTTAGTTCTTTATGTTCTTAGAACATTTTCTGCCTAACTTCAGCTGTCCACACAGCTTTGATGCCCAAAAGACTGTTCTTAATCAATGTTTGAAAGAAACTCTATTTTAAGACTGATTATTTCTAACTAACTTGAATACCACTGATGCAAATTATTTGCAAGAAATTTGACTTGCACTGCAACTTGAAAATAGCTTTAATTTCAAAAAAGTAAATTCTGCCCCCAAACACTCATCCACAGGTATGTCCTACTTTGTCAGCAATTTTAAAATTGTAACTTATATTCCTTATATTGTGAGGAACAAGAGTGTTATTCTTTTTTCCTTTTTCCTCTCTTATCTCTCTCCCTCTCACACTTTTTCTTTGCTTAGTATTTTTTTGAAACTTCTTGACAAAACTGTGCTTATATCTCAAGTAAAACAGCACATCCAAAGGATTCCAATAGCTTGTTTCTACAGTGAGGTTAACTAGCCACATAATGCCAAAGAGCTGACTAACAAATAAAACAATGTCCCTATGTTCAAAAAAGAAATACAGCCAATGAATATTATGTTTCAAACAAAGCACAAAAAATAGAAAAATTACCATAAAAAGCATAGATCATAGTACTGGAGAGTTTTTAAAATTAGGTAACGCAAAAAATGTTGCAAATGTGAAATGCAGGACCAGAAGTTCAGTAGAAGAGCATTTTTTCCCAGGAGTTCTCTGGAATTAAAGCTTTGAAAAGAACAGTTTGAAATAAATCTGACCAGAGTTTCATCTATGCATGCAATAAATTCTGTTGAGGAAACAAAAAAATCCTTGACCTCACAGCAAGTTCAAAGGCATAATTTTAGGTACGCAGCAACTGGAACATACACAGCAACATAACTTCTCATTTCATGATCCCGGGGCCAGCAAAGGTCGCAGTATATATAGGAATCCAGAATCCTTCCCCAGAACACAACAGCAGGAGTTTGAGTCCCATATTCTACCTCAAAAACGAAGCACAGGTTTTAAGCAAGGCAGCTGAATGCTGAAATTTCTTGAATGTAAGCTCACACTGGCTGTCCAGAGAACAAAAGAAAGCAATACTTGTAACTGAAATATTGCATAAAAGTGCTCTGTGACTGTGACTTGTATTGTCAGAGAGCACAATTTAGTCTATGCTGATTACAATGCAAACAAGGTCACAGATGTTTATGGATACTATGACATGGAAAAGTGGTAGTAAGTTGGAGTAATAAAGTAGGTAAAAGCTACATCATATAAAAGGAAAATTAAGAGATGGGAAAACTTACTAAGAAAGGTGAAGAGATCACAAATTTGTATGGTACGAGTAGAAGGTTTATGGATCCTGTGATATCACTAAATCAGGACTTTTGCACATATGAGTTAGTGAAGCCTTGTTTCCAGCTGATTTGTACCCTCAGTTGACTGTAAGCTCCAGTTAAAACCTTTTCCACTTTCAGGGTATTTAAACATCTTCCCCCCCAACCAGGTGAATTCCCTGTTAGGAGTGGATGATTTCTCTCTGTTCCTTTATGTTCTCTGTTTCTTTACAATCACATATGGGTCTAAAATGTTGGTATTATGCCATTATTGGGATTTGTTAATATCCTTTTATATATCTTCATTATTCAATAAACTGCAAAAGCTGCTTACTTAGGCAGTGAGTCTGAACACTCTGTTATTAGTCCAAGCTTCTGGCAGGATCTTTTCCTGGAGGTAAAATGGCATCTTTCCAAATTGCACCTTGGCAGAGATTTTGGCTGTGCTTAGACCCGTGGGATTTCCTCTTTCTGTATTTCTAAATCATTAAGCAACAATAAAATCTTTATGATATTTAATGCCTTGAATTTTATAACAATTATTTTAATGATCTGAGGATAACATAGTTTATAATGTCTTCTAAATTCTGCTCCCACATACTGCATCACCTGCCAACTAATATGCCAGCAAGGTGAAGCTTTTACACTGTGACAATAGATAACCTGTGGATTCTGAGTGTGGGAATATCCTACAGCAGGGCAGCATGTGTATTTTGGTAGTAGCCTTTACCATAATAGTAACAGAGTATAGAGTAATGGCTAAAAATTTGTACCTAGCTGAAGTGACTAGAAGGCTCTATGTTTGGAGCGTGGGTCTGAAGATACTTTGCTTTAAGTGTTTGTAAGTATTTCTGACAGCAATTCTGGCACTACAGGAGAAAAGTAGTACAGAGCAAACTAATAAATACAAAGCTTCCTTGCTACCAGACCTGCACACGTTAATGTAGAACCAGAACATGGCATCGGGAAAGTCTGAACCTTTGGTCATTAAAGTAAACAGGGGGCACGTTCTGAGCTCAGTTCATTTGTCAAGCTGACAACAGCTGAGAGACCTTTGTGCAAAATATAGGAGTATCACGCTATCGGGAGTGCTTAAGACTTTACCTATTTGCTCTCTTTCATCTGCTTAAATGAAGTCAGGTTGTTAAAGATGCCTAAACATGGTGATTCCATGCATGTAGACCTCAAATTCCAATAAATGCTAAGGAGAAAATGATGCAAATACTACTGCTAAACAAAATCAGCATCAGAGATCCTAAGCAACTGACTGAACACACAAGGAGAGCATAAAGAACTAGAAGACACAATATTATTTGCAAATCAAGAGTATAATGTTTGTAGCTAGGACCCAAGTCAGAAAGAATCAGATTTGGAATACTTAATTCCTGTGGCCGATTCATGAAAGGTTTCACATAACCATGAGAATGAATAATCAATAAAATACTCCTTATTTTTTTTTATATAAGTAACATGTAAATATGTGTGGACGCACACATACACACACACACATATATATAAATATATAAGAATGATGCTACATTTGGAGCCCTGTGTCCAGTTTTGGGCCCTCAGTAGGACAAATACACCAACAACTGGAAAGAGGTCAGTGGAGGGCCACCAACATTGCTAAAGGCACATGACAGGCAAGGAGACTAAGGATGCTGCTGGGCTTCTTAAATCTGCAAGAAAGAGATGTAGTAGCAGCCTCTTTCACCAGCTAAAATTGGTTTGTAGAAATATAGATCCAGACACTTCTCAGAGGTGCATTCCAAAAAACAAGAGGCAAAATTCACAAGACACAATAACATAAGATCTAGCTGGCAATGATGAAAGAAGTCCCCTCATGGAGGCTGCTATGCACAGAATGGATAACCAGAGAGGTGGTGTTATCTTTGTTCTGTCTCTGTCTGAATGTCTGTTCTGGTCTTTTATGATTGTGTTGAACAACTTCTGTGGTAATGCAGGGAAATAGAAATACTTGATCATCCCAAAGTTTTCTGTAGACCAACCCATATTGCTGCTCTACTAACCAAAAAAACTTAGAAATGCAAACCTAATTTTACCTTTTTTTGTTCATCTTTAAGAGAAAGAAAGCAATTTTCCCAAACTAAATTCCCACCACAAATTTCATTTTTATTTTCAGAAATAAGTCAACTTAAGCAAGGTCACCATCTTTATCCTACATCCTTCTTCCATTTTTAGTGCTAGTACGGAAATTTTATGGCTTGAAAATGAGATGTAAATAGAAATAGCTATTATTCTATGTCAGGAACAAAGAGATGACATTAAAGGAGAATCTGTTCACTTCACTAGAAGCCAGACTAAATTAAGTCTTGACCTATAGCACACTGTGATGCTATCAGAACCTGGTTCAATGCCAGCTAGTCTCAATGACGCCTCAGCAATCTAAATTCAGCTATTAAAAAAAAAAAACCTTTTCTATAGAAAAGAAAGCAAATAACATACAATTGTAGATAACCTTTTCTAGGCTTACAAAAATGCAGTAAAGCATTATTTTAGCAGATGAAACATCAAAAGCAATTAAGATTGAATAATACGTATCTTTAAAATATACCTTTAAAAGAGCAGCAGCACTTTCCAATAGAAACTGTAAATGCATCTAGTCTTTCTAAGGTCCTTTCTGTGCTCTGATCCCCACAAGACTTAGCATTCATTTTAAGGCTCTGCCTGAGAGAGAGAAAGGAGGGAGATAATGGGCAAAGGAAAAGAGCAAAGGAAGAAGAAAAGGAAGAGTTTATCTTTTTGTTGTTGCTGTTTAAGAAGCAATCACTTGACTAAAAAGTATTAAATTATGATAGAGCATTTCCATTTACAGTGGAATTGGTTTTAAACATCACACATGTTTATTTAATCAGAAAGATGATGCCATCTCCATTTTCCTGTCTACACCTTCAATAGAGGAGACTGATAAAAGTTATTGGTTCTATGCCAATAAAGCTTCCGAGCTTATTTCATAACTGCTGAATGTGAATGCAATCTTTGTCTATTCAAGGTGATGCACAGTTCAGAGAAAAACCTCAAGGAGACAAAAATCACAAGGAGAAAGCTCCGCCAGGTAGATCAGGAGATCATTTAGCCAAGCTTCTTTCCCTCAGAAGGCCATAAAAGTCCGGAGGTATATCCTGAATACCTCATATATATTCTCTTCAGCAAATTTCACATGTGGAAAGACTCTTGTAAATGATCTCTCTTTTCAACTAAATATCACCCTAACCGTCTTTGCTCATACGCTAGTTCTTAAGGGAAAAGAGTGCAATCTGAGAGAGAAAAAAATAAATAAGAGAAAGAAATTCAGAATTGCTGATTAATTAAGGGGGATGGGAGAAGCACCTTATGGTTTCTTAGCACTTTAGCCATTGCCAAAGAAAAACGTCTTCCTGAAATGGTTTGTAAATGGATTGTAAAAAAGATTATTTGACAATAATGAAAATACCCAGCTAAACAGTTCTACAATGTTTAACTGCATTTCAGGCTGAAATGGTATGGTGAGCACCAGCATGTGAAAAATAGATTGGCCCTGAGCCTTAAAATTGCTGCCAACTCCAGAGGAAATCTTGCATCAAACAACCTTAGCTTTGATTTCCTGAATAGTGAGGCATGGGCTCATAAAGTTCTCGTGAAAAAAAGAGTTCTGAGAAAATTATCAAGACACAAGTAGCCACAGAGCCAAAAAAGAAAAAAAAAGGAAAAAAAAAAAGAAAAATACTATTCCTCAGAAATGCCAAGAAGCGCTATTTTATTCAGGATAGTATCATCACTATGCCTCCTTGGCCTGATCTCTCCTCTCCTCCTGTGTGGAGTTATCAATTTTAGAAGCAAATCCTGTAGTATTTTTGCCAGAGATGAAGAGTCAGGAGCTCTTACCCTAAGTACTGCTGACAAAAATTTGGCAGTAACACTCACATATACCTGAAAAGTCCTTGTGAAAAATGCAGTGAGTTACAATTCTAATGACTTTGTGGAAGGACTTGAGCTACTGTTCCATCAAGGTTACAGGAGAAGATAAGAATAAAGGAAAATAACAATTTCCGGAGAAAGGACTCCCTACACTCACCCTCCAGTATCACCTTGGAAATCTGGCCTGAAAATACACCACCTCGTCTACAATCAGAGAGATTAGGAGACCATATGGTGAGTTTCACCTCAAACCTTTGGATGCCATTCCTGGTTCACCGGTTCTAGAACTGATTTATGGAGGGGAGTATGGACTGTTTTGTCTCAGAAAGCTTGGTTCTCATTTGAAGGGAACTGAATACAAAGGATTTTGGGCATTGGGTGGTCATCTTATTTTGGAAGGGCTTTTCTTTCAGAGGCTGCTCCGTTTATAAAGATTGGCATCTCTATTTTGAACAGTGTAGGTGCCATTACCTCAAAGGTGTTTACACCTTGCAAAAGTCTGCAGACGATGCTTTTGTTAATACCCTTCTGTACACAGACATAGGACTCCAATTACATAGCAAAGTGCCTAGGAGAGACTGCATAGGATGTTATTTACAAGAAGGAAGGAATATTACAGATAACTTACTGATGTATAGGAAGCTATACCTGAAATACCACACCTGGCCTTTTGAGAAAGCCAACCTTAACTGCAGAGATATTGAAGAACAAAAACTTCAATAGGAAGAGAAAAAGAAAACGTACAAACTGAAATTATGAAGAAAGAGAGACAGCAGTTCTTCCCCAGAAGGGATGGCAATATATAACAAGAATGAGTCATTCTGATGCGGCTCTGTGATTCAGACAACTCAAAAAACACTCTGGCATGACAGGCCACCAGCATTTTTTGCTCTTTGTGAATCCATGCAAAGGCAAAAAGATTCTCCAGATTTTAAGTAGCACATAATTTTAATGATCTTCTGACAAACTATATTCCCCCGGCCTCAAATTTGTTAAACTGGCTGCAAATCTCCTTTTAGCCAACAATTACCCAACATAGTAATCTGATTTGTTTCAGGTCACTTTTTATTAGTAAAGCCACATATATTTGCAAATGAACTCTATTTAATCACCTTCCACAATTAAGGCAAATATCCTGAAACTAAATCTGAAATCTAGGTAATAAACTAAGAACCATTTTGTCTTTAATCATCATTCATTCATTATGCTGAACAAGTTAAAATTTTCCTCTGAAATGCAAGATTGAAACCAACTGCTCCCCAAATTGTAAAGGTTGAGGACAGCATGAGTATTTCCCATACTTGCATGCTCATGATACTGTCACAATGACATGTAATTTATTTTGAGGGAGAACATAAATTACAATTAGATATGGATTAATCCGTTATTATTTCCCAATATACTTTTATTGACAATTGCTACAAATAGCTACAAATACAGTGGCTGAGTAACAGTGCAATGGAGTTCAGGTGTGCACCAAGTTATTAAAAAATACAGCAATTACTCATCATGTGCATCTCTCATCCTTTCTCTAGTCATAGCCCTATGAGAATGTTCCTTAAATACAAAAGGAGAAATGAGAAATAATCTCTTAAAATAATAAAAATAAAGTAGAATTTAGCAACCAAGACGCACAGTTAGAAAGTCTACAGGAACAACCTTTCCTAGAAAGGAAGTGGAAATTAATAAACATCCAGTGACCTAATTGTATGGTCTAAAAGATAGTGTGTGTGTACGCACGCATGTGAGAATAAAAGTCACATTCTGATCTTATGAATATCAAAAGTTTTGGTAATAACCTGGCATACAATTTGGCCAGTGGAAAATAGGAGATTGGGAATGGCAACAACAGATTTCCTAATACTTAATGGAGTCTAGTGATTAACAACCGTGCAAATGAAAAACTGAATGAAAATTAAAAGAATTGTCATGAGACCATCATAGGCACTGTCAGCACAAAGAAAACTTGTGAGGTTTGAAAAATCCTTCAGCAAATTTGAGGACTGTAAGAGAAGAGAGCATTCTCGAGCTCTCTCAAAGCCTGCTCAGGACCTGTCAGTTGTCCGAACTCCTCCTCTGTCAAGCCCAGAGAAGTAAAGAGGTCAGCAGAGGCAGTCAAGAAGGACAGGGAAATGACTCATACTAGTTTTCTGTCAATGATCGTGTCAATCCTTCACTATGTTGAATTATAAGCATATACTAAACATCAACAAGAGTTTTGAGGTAGGTTTTGGAAGACAACCATTACTCTCATGTTTGTATTCTCATATTTGTACTTTAAAAACTTCATTTTTAAGCCCCTCTCCCTTTTTCCATAATCGCCATAATTGAAGAATATGTAATCTAAGATATAATGATCTGCACAGAACAAATAACTTAGATGTGGTTTAACTGAACTGACTGAAGTAAGGAAAAGCTGATAGAATTCCCCAAAGACAAGCCCCATAGCTCCTCTCCCCTCACAACAGAGCTTGAATATGGAGTCTCTTACAAACCTGCAGAAGTTTGATTAGACAATCTTGCAAGTTTTAATCCTGCTATACTAATGAGTGGGTTTTTCCTTTGTAATGGCAACAACAAACAAATGAACACACATACACCGCCCCCCCAACCCCAAGATAGCGTTATCTGTATTGTTCAAATAGAGCATAAATGCAATCACATATTTCTTCAGCAATACCTGAAACCTGGCACTTGGAATTGAAGAAGAATTTAAGATTCATATCATGTATTTATATGTGAATAAACTTACCAATATAAAAATAAACTTTAAGCTTACCAAATTATCTTTTGCAGATAGTGGTTTTGGAACACCAGGTAACATTTCCTAGTCCTTTAAGATCATGTTTCAAAAGGCTTCATGAAAAAAAAAAACCTGCAACAGAAGATAAACATTGGATCAACACAGCAGCCACAGACAGATACCTTAAAGGGTGACTTTAATGTGCTAGTTCAGACACCAGGGAAGCCTTGTCTTCAAAGTATGAGGCTTCATAAGGACAATTTTTTTGAACTCTTGGGAAAAAGGTAAAGAAGAAAGTTTTTCCTCTGAAAAACCCTGTGCTGAAAAGTTTGATTCCTGCTTAGAATTGGTAAGCAAATATGTACTAAAATCTTAAATCTGCAGTTCACTGTATTGCAAAGAGCTTTCTGAAAAAAATTACATCCCTTCATAGGCAGTAGCAGGAATAATGCTTAAATTGGGGGTGGAGGAAGAGGTGGGAAAGAGGGAAGATAGCAATTCAAATTAATTAAAATTAATATCCTTAATGTTAAGGCCCAAATTGACAAATTACTATTGCATTCACTTAAGGAATAATAACAATCAAAAAGCTACAGCAAAATAATAATAGAAAAGCAGTACACTTTGCAAGAACTCTTTTTCACCATATTAAACATTGCACTTATTACCAAAACAAATCTTAACCTTTACAGTGCAGTTCTCTTCAGAATATTCACTTTTCCAAATTAAGTATTTATCCCTTGCTGCAAATGATCTTCTGATTTCTGTCTTGTTTATTTTCAGGCTCCATTAGTAACTCAGAGAGAAGAGTTTGTGTTGTTTGAATAGTTACATTCCATTCTAAATAAATGGAATGGCTCAAAATTTTTGCCTCTCTTGGCTAATGTATCACATGCAAAATTATGAAAATTAAGACCTTGGGAACAGAGGGGCATTATCAATTCCAAAGGTATTCAGACAGGTACTGAAACACAGACACAAGCAGGAGCCAAATGAGGTGCACACTCTCCACCCCAGGAACTTGTGAAATTTGTATATCTGTGCTTATGGATTTGTGTTTATATGTACCTCTATATCTGTGCCCGAAGTATTTTTAGACATAGAGGTACCTACTTCAAAGAAAAAGATCAAAACTACACACACACACACTATGTATATGATTGTGTACTTACTACTAATATTTTCTCTCTTATCATTTTTACAGCTACTCAACTCACAAGTTCATATTTTTTAGTCTAACGTCATAATTCTGAACGTTATTTGAGAGGCTTCTTAACAAAAGCACCACACATCTCAATATACGATATGAGCTCATACAGAGATCTGGAAGTTACCTCTAAAACACCTGGTTTATGTGCTGGTAACAACGTTTATGAAACTTGAAACTCAAGCCAAGCCGCAATATCAGCTCCCTGTAGTTGGCCAGGCACCCAGGCGACAGCCCTTGCTAATCTCCAAAATCCCAGACTGCTCTCACTCTGTACTTTAAGGAAACCAACTTGAACTCCAGCAACTGTTTAAAAAATGTTTAAAAAAAAAAAAAAAAACGTGCAGCCGCAACGGTTGCAACGGTTACAACGGTTGCAACGGTTACAACGGTTGCAACGGTTCCGCCGCACGTGCCGGGGCGGGGCCCTGGGGGGGGCGGGGCTCGTGCCGCTGTGCGCATGCGCCAGCCCCGCCCCTCTGCGGCGGGCGCCCGGCCGCGCGTGCGCGGCGAGAGCGTCATGGCGGCTCCCTGCGGCCGCTTCCTGCACATGGGCTGAGCGGAGCCGCCGCCGGCGCTATGGCCGCCGCGCTGGCCCTCGAGCGCGCCCTGCTCAGGGGCTTCCCCAGCGCCGTCGAGGCCCTGGCGTGCCAGCAGGGCGAGCTCGCGGCCGCAGGTGAGCCGGGGCTGGGGGCGGCTGCGGGGCGTAGCGGGGGGCAGCGGCTGCCCCGACGGCCCAGCCGGGCTGGGGTCTCTCCGGACGCTCCTGCAGCCCTGCTGCTTACGGAGCTTTGGAGGAGAACGGGACGGTTCTAGTTGGATTCCTGGTGTTCATGCTTATTTAGCCCTAATCGCTGCGTTGCCCCCAAATCCTACATCCTAGGGGGGCTTTTTTTTTCTCCAATATTTTCAGTGAGGGTTGGCTGTATTTTGTATTAGCACTGTATTGCCATCAGCTTTGGATGAAGCAGATATTCCAGAGATATATCTCTGGTAACAAGAGAAAGTAGTGAGGCTTGTGGTGATGGTTAGTTATTACTGAAATGAACTCTAATTAGCCTGAGATGAAAAGTGAAAGTCTGTGCCCTTTAATTTGCATGGTATCTCTTGGAAAGGCCAGCGCAGAATCCAGAGCAGAATATATGGGATTATAGGCAGTCATGCTGCAATGGGGTTGGAAAAACAACCATCAGGGCCCTCCCTGCCGATAACCATTGCAGTCTGATGCAGCCCTGTTTCCCTGAGCAAGTATAATCCGAATCAAGCTGGCATTTGGTGAAAGGCTGTCTCCTCGTGGAGCAGCTGAGGGCAGTTGCTGCTCTCTGCTCTGTGGAGAGGACCGTGTCAGCCGGGTGTGCCAAGTGTGACGCTGCCTTCGTATCCGCCTTTCCACCTTCCGCTTAACGTCTGTCGTTCACTCAGCGCAAACGGCCTCTCACGTTATCGGTCTGAGTTCTCCCATAAAGAGCAAAAATTGCGGTAAACAGCCTGGTGTGGGGAGATGAGAATGAATCATCCATTTTTCTATCATCCATTCCTACCAAATCATCCATCTCAGCTGCTGAAGCTGATTTTTAGCTTGGGTCTTCAGATGGCACAAGTTTTCAGATTTTTTTTCAGATTGTCAAGACCACTTGTGTTGAGCTAAAAGAGCTTGGGGTTAGTATTAGGGTGGCTTCCCTGCACAGCTGCAGCTCGTGTGGATGTCCCCTTTGCTGGTGTTAATTTGGTGGCCTGGGTGCCAGTGTTCGTGCAGCTGTGGCAGCAGTAACAGTGTGAGAGCTGTTCTCTGCCTGGAGTCACAGATTTCACTGCAGTCCAAGCAGAGGGACAAATTTGGTAGCGATTTAGCTCAAGAATGTGAGGTGCTAGCACTTGAGAGTTGGTCTAACAGGCAGCCTCATGATTGATTGGATGTTGTGAGGAGCAGGGAGGACGGAAAATGGCTTTTGTGAACAAAGATTTAGCAGAGTGAATATTTTGGTTGTTTTGAAACACTTCAGTAAATATAAGATGTTTCGGGAATTCAGTTTGTGTTGCAAGAAACAAGTAGAGAAAATGAATTTATAGCAGTGTGGTAGTTACTGTTAAGAATCTTGCTTCTTGTACAGACTTATTTAGAAAAGAAATTTATCTTGAGGATTTTTTTTTTGTTTAATACAGTCACAGCAATGTGAGTGTTCCGAGCAATTTAAAGGAAATGCGGTCCCTTTACTTGGGAGTTTATTCCCTCAACTTTTACATCTATTGAACTGTTTTAGATTAGTGTCTTCATGAACTTTACTGTATTTATTTGAAAGACCATCCACATATTTCCCTTAATTCATGTGCATTCATATAGCAGTGTGTTTAACTATAACATTAATACGAGCTCTGTAAAAAATTCCTTTTGAGTAAGATGACTCTTGTCACTGCTTATTTAGGTTAAATAGATCTGCACTTATTGCAAGGCAAATTAAAATTCTTTTTCCTCAAAGAGGAGATGTCTATACTGTGATTTGAGCAGTTCTTCTGACATGAATGTTTTTTAAGTTGACGCTTTGTTTATTTGTTTTACAGAAAGTGGGCTGCTGTTGAAATTAATTCTCGATGGGAAATATAAGGCAATGTTTTCAAATTCAGCCATCCGGGCTATTTTCAACGCACCTTCTGTGGCAGAGGAGAACATTGAGAGCTACTTGGAGGAACAGATCCTCGCATACCTGGACTGTCCCGCAGAGGCTGAACACATGGAAAGGTGGAAATAATTGATTATTATATGGGAGGTTCAATAGTGACTATTTTTTCCTTTTTCTCTTTCTGAAGAAAGAAAATTTAAAAATAGGTTTGCTGTAGCGTGTAAGTTCTTTCCTCACCCTTTCTGCTGGAGCGTCTATTCTTTATTGGGTCCTTTGCTAGACAATGTTTTGATATGAGGGTTTGCTGAAAAGGTCAGCTTTATTTGCAGTGGTTACCTCCAAAGGTGCTCCTCTAAGGAAGCCATCTCGCCATGCACCTTGATCTCTGAAGCACTGTATTGCATACACGTGAAGAGGTGAAATACCATTTAATATCCCTGTCAGAGTAATGTCTCTCTATATTTTTCAGGTTGATTCATAGTGGGATTGTTTTAATACCACCGTAAAATGAGTAAGATGTTTCTAATGGATAGTATCCATGGGATGATTAATTTTATACTTAAACCTTACTGTAAGGTAGAATCCCTTCGGCTTCCTTTAGGAGTAATAGAAGTAGTAGAAAATGTGTGTGTATATATGTAATATTTAAATAATAAAACTTAATTTTTATTTGTGTGTGTATATGTGTGTGCATATATATCGTTTATTAAAAGATCTAGGTGGGAAGAAGTTTCTTCCCCTCAAAGAAGGGAGGAGGGGGAACAAAAGATATGAGAAGATAAAGGTAAGAAGAAACTAAGTATAAGTGTGGCTGGATACAAATACATGTGTGTGGGTGTGACAGGCATAAAAACAAGAAGTTTGCTGAAATACCAGAATGAAACAAGAGATTTTTCTGAAGTCGTAGGACAAAAGATGTGCTCTATTATGCAGTTCCTAATCTCTTTGTCATTGTTTGTAAATCAGTCCTGATCCTTTTAAGAAGTTTAGAGGGAGACCCTGAGCATTAGCTAACACAATTACAGTAGGATGTGCTCCTGTTTCTGAAATGGAATGTCCAGAGGTTGTTCCCATGGATTTGTCTCTAACTTCTTTTGGAGTTTTTTGTTTGTTTTTATTTTTGTTCTGCTGCTGTTGTGTATGGCTGGAGCTTATATGGCGGTGTAATTTAGAGGAAAATATCAGTATTGGTGACTTGGAGTAGTTTATTGTGAATTATGCAGCAAACAAATGTCTGGCAGAGCTTGAAACAAACTGAAAGCTATTAACACAATCCTAGTCTTAATTATTGATTAATGCATGTGTTGCTGCTTGTGAATGAAATAGCTTTTATGAACTGTTTAGCTTCTTTAAAATCATATGTATATCACATGTCACTGTGATAAGATAAAGTATCTGTATATTCCCGCTACGTTTTTTTGGCCTGTATGTCCTTCACAGGACTCTGTTGTAGCGTGCTGAAAGCAGCAGTCTGTTTCTTAGGGCTTTGGTCTTAGTTCTTTCTTTCCTGTGCAAACTTAGGCAGCATTAGAAGCCCTCTGCCCAAAGCTATGAAAGGAAAACCACAACACTGAACCTCTCAGAAGCAATTATGTGTTTGTTTGTTTCCCCCCCAAGATTACGTGCTATAGCTTTATTTGAAATGGAAGGTTTGTTTTATTTCAGAATGTTAGAGTGTCTTCCAGAAATATTTTCTGTTCAGTAGTCAAGTAATATATTTTCTATCAGATTCTGTTATTATGACATAACATGAATGATATTAGCACTGGAAGATAAGTTGTTTATGTCGTCCTCTTCATAGAAAATCTTTTAATAGAAGACAGATCACCTTGTGCTTTAGGTGGATGTGGCCTACAGCACTTAGCTATAGCATGTACTGCTTTGCCTCCAGTGACTTTCTGGGTTAAATAGATATTTTTCCAACCTGCAAGCCCTGTGCCTTGTGTAAGCACTTTATGGAAGAAATTAATGCAACTTCTTCATATTGTTATGTTGACCTTTGACTCTTTATGGTGAGAATGCCTGACACTCCTCAATGATCCTAAGAAAGTGTGATAGATTCTATCTTAGAAAACTTGGTAATATGATGATCTGTGACTTTGAATTCAGATACCACTAAGAACTGTGACTTTAATCTCAGGAAAAAATGCTATTTTGAAGTAGGACCTGCATACTCAATCAGAAATGAAAAGTTGGATAATGTTGACCTTATTCTTTTAGCACAATCTAGTACAAAGCACAGCCTTATAGCATTAAAATATCTTAAGGAATTCTTTCACTGATGCTACGAGTTGATAAGATAATGAAGTTACATGATTATAGCCATTTCAATATGGAAAACTTATACTCAGCTTCAGAAACAAGCGTAGTTCTCAGAATTTCATTATTTCTAAAAACATATTTTACATTAAAAAGCATGATTAAATGAGAACTGCTGTAAACGTATCTGAGGTGGTACCTAACTTTTTAAAGGTAAGTGTATTTTATTTAGAGGAAGTGAAAAATCTTGTTAAAATAGAAATAAGTACATTAATGTGGAACATAGTGATGTCATGTTCTTTCTTTGACAATGCAGAGCAGAGAAAAAAGTGGGTTGTAGGGTAATATAATACTGCAGTAGGCAAATATGGTATAATCTGTCTTCTATACCGATCTGATAATTATACATTTCAGAATTTTTGCCTACATCTAGTTTACCTCTGTTTCCAAAATGTTGTCACTGCCATTCAGCATAACCAAGAATATTTGCAACCCTTCGTTTCCCACGACTCTCTGCATTCTTTAGTACTAGGGCTAGATTCATTGTACTGGGAGTATGATTTTATTTTAAGGTTGAGGTTTTTGAATTAACCAGGTTTTGTAGTCTTAATTAAAAAAATTCCTCTGTTAATTGCTTTTCTTATCTACGTTGCAGGCAGAGGCTGGTGTTCCTCCTCGGCGTGGGCAGTCTGCAGCTCTTTGTCCAAAGCAATTGGACGGGGCCTCCTGTTCGGTTGCAGCCTGAGGACTTTTTGCCATCTGCACTGTTGCAGCAATTCTGCAAGGTACACTTGAGTTCTAGTATGCTGCCTTTTTATAGCCACTGCTATTCTATTCATGGGGAAAAAATCATTTTTCCAGAAAAGATTCCTCTATGAGGCAGGTGGGAATGAATTGCCATAGATACCGAGTCCTATTGGCTGCTAGTGGAAGTATCAGCAATATCAGCATTTTATGCACTTTCCTAAACCCACTTACTATGTTTGTTGTCAATACTTAAGAGATTTCCCCCAGGAAGTGTTGAGTTTGGATGGGGAAACTGTTTTTTTTCCATGGCAGCGTTTACTTGAAGAGCGTTTGCAGTCAGTCATAGAATCATAGAATGTGTAAGGTTGGAAGGGACCTTAGAGGTCATCTAGTCCAACCCCCCTGCACACGCAG
>JAUBOD010001075.1:2005520-2022193 GCA_032353885.1 Nothura maculosa | reverse complement strand
TTGGTCACTCCTTCATAGAAGGTGATCAGGTTTGTCAAGCAGGATTTCCCCTTGGTGAATCCATGCTGGCTGTTCCTTTTATTTTGGGGTCACCTTTTATTTTGGGGTATATCCATAGGTGGATCAAAAATAAAATATTTATAAGTGGCTTAGCAGGTTTCCCTCTCTAGAGGTAAAAGCTGAGTGTCTTGCAAATAGCAGAATGCCTCGCAGCTATAAGAGTGCATTTGGTTGATCAACTCTGTCAGGTTCATCAATGATGCCAAGTGAATGGCACTGTTATTAATATGAAAGCACTAAGACAAATAGTATTTCTGGAAGAATAGGGGAATGTAAGAGTTGAAACTGAGTGTTATCAGTTTTATTTACTTATCTTTTACAAGATGCAACATCATAACTTAGGCTAGAGAGGTATGTAATGATTTTTTTATGGCAGTACCATGCTTCACACAATGTCTGATACTGTGTCTGTGGTTCATTACAGCTCCTGTCTTACTTTTTTGATCTGGAAGTAAAGCTGTAGTGATATATTGACTACTGCAAGATATTGTGTGAGGGCTAGAGGATAACTCCAATTACTTTTTCTTCTGTACTTAAGTGTGAATATGGCAAGATGTAATTGTTTTTGAAGAGAGATTCTTTTGTCCCTCTTGCAAAAACATTGCTGGTTTGGGATATACTTAAGTACTAGTTGGATGGGCTGTTTAGAAATACAATTTTCCAGTGGTTAAAAGCTAGCCTGAAAAATTCCACCCTCTCTCTTTTACCTTTTTCCTTAGTTGAGACAGCCTTCTAAGTACTGCCATCTTATATTACTTTCTGGGCAGGGTTTTTCCTTTTTTCCTTTTAGAAGGTGTGAATCATTTCACTTGTCATTTTCAAAAGGCTACCTTTTTTTAACTGACATTTAGTAAGATAGAGCTACTCTACGTACGCACTTGTATGTTACTTTGTTAGATTCAATAGGAGTTTTTGATAGCTGGAAACAGTAATTCCTTACTGCTAGTGCAGAATAATAACTGAGAATATTATTGTATATAGAGACTACATGAATTGGAAGTAGTTGTACAGATACTGGACTGCTACGTTTTCTGCTAATGCTGTATATACACAATTTGCTTTGCATTTGGAATTTCATCATGAAATGAGTATGGACCATGAGCAATGTAAATGCTGTAAACTGTGGAATGAGAGGGAATTTGACAAGTACCTCATAGGTTTCGTGGAAAACTGTTGTATCACTGACATTTTTACAGGAATGCCATAACTCATTAAGTCCTGCCTGACTTTCATCCTCACGTTTATATTTTGCTAACTTTTAATTCAGGTGCAATATCTGTACGATTTCTTTTAAGTAGATGTTTATTAGCTATCTCCTAAAGCTGGCATGATATGATGGGCTACTTTTTCTTAGTTTTTGACATTGGAAGTTCGAATCTAGTCTCCTAATGACTTGATGAGAAGTCTGGAAGGCACGTGTACTAAATCCTCAAGAATGAGAAAAGAATTAGCAAGAATTTTCAAGTATGCTGTTTCTAAAGGGGAAATATTTTCAGGTTATCTTTATAAACAAGCAAGACAAATTCATTTCATCCTTTCTTCTGTCTGTGTTTACTGAAAAATCCTAATATTCTGTATTAATGTTAATATACAAACTGGGTCTTGGCACTGAAATTGCAGCCCAAGGTGATAGTCACAGAGCTGCTATAATGGACAGGATTTCTATACTTGGGAAGCTCTATGTTCATAACTTATATCAAGCATCCTGTTTATTGTACATTTTAATGGAAGAATGAGACTATAACTGCCTATTGAGTGAGAGAATACATGTGTCCTTTAGATTCTCTTGTGGTTGTGGATTTAATGAATAGATGGATATTTGATTATAGAGAGATGGTATTCCATAAAATTGGCAAGAGAAGGTAAATGTGCTTGAGCATACTTCTTAGTACTGCATCAGACTTCCATATTTCTGTAAAATATAGCAGTTTATGCATTCAGCCAAAAGAAGTTTGGTAATGTAAATATTATTACTGTTGTCTTGTAAGTAAATTTTTTTTTTTGGTGTTTCCCCAAGCATATTAAACAGTTATGTGGTGAAATGTGCTATACAGTTCTCATGTACTATGAATTTCTCTGTCTTAAACATTTTAATTCAAAAGCTTTCACATGTTTTGGATTATCTTTATGTATATTCTTTTTCTTTCCAAAGGTTCTTAGTATAAACACTCTGTAAAACTGAACATTTAAAAAATTGTTTTTTTTATACTTCCCGTAATCTGTCTTTTCTCTATTGAATGCCCAGACTTTAAGAAAAATTGTTGGAAATACAATGACAACATACTCTCTTTTTTTTTTAAATAGACTTTGAATTTTTCAGGTTTTCAAACTAAAATGGACTTCTTCCCATGTCAAGGTTAAACTCTTCTTCTCTTAACCTGCTGCAAATAATACTATTATCAGCCTTTAGAGCCTGATATGTTCATTTCAAGAATATTTTCAAAAGTGTTATTTTCAGAACTCTCTACTGGGTATGTCCTAATTTTATGACTTTCCAGGCTATATAACATCTGCCACTTCTGTACTTCCCATAGTTTCAACTCTGGGGCTGTGGCAGAAGTTTTTTTCTGCTCCCTGACAACTGAATGCATCATTAATTTTACTTCCTTATGCAGATGCATTAAGACTGCATGAGACTACAATTAATTTGAGTGAACAAACAAGTCATGAAATAGTCTATTTTAGATGGGCTGCTCGTAGAGGCCTCTTGGATGTCTTCCATTAACAATATTCATGAGTGTGTGTACATTATTTCCAATCCCTAGATTGATTCCAGTCTTATCTTTAGGTTATGACTACATTCATGTACTCAATTAGGGTTTTAAATGTTCTGCAGAACTGAATATGCTTTTGGCTTTATGAGGCCATGCACAGAAATAGTCTTGTAACTTGTAAACAGAAAAGCAGTTACATTTTGGTTAACTGTCTTTTTTCCTTTTTTTTTTTTTTAATAATACCAGAATTTACTGGACATAGTCTGACTGATACTGCCCTGAGTTTTGTATGGTAAATGACTTGTGTTAAAGCAAGCATTAAAAATGCTAAATTTACATATAGTATCAGTGTCACCTTTGAACTTGCTGGAATTACTACAGATGTAGTAAGTTGAATATAATAATAGGCTTGTGTATTAAGTTACTGTTACTATCTCTCCTCACCTAAGGGAATAAATGATACCCAACTGTTAAAGTTGGGATCCGCAAGGGCTGCCAAGGACTGTAAAAATGTTGTGAAGACTGAGCTGCTATAATTGCTTAAGGCAATTATGACATCAGATGCCATAAATCGATATTCTTCATGGACAAAAATGTTACTCTTCATTTTAAAATAAATAAATAAAATCTAATAAAGCAAGTATGATGTGTTTGGCTAGAAGCTCCATCTGGAAGGTGATTCCGATATGTTCATTGATTATCCACATAAATACCTCCTAATAATTCTCAGAATACATCAGCTACTCCTGCTGGTTGTCTTGACCTTTCTTTTTGGTTCCAAATAATCAGTTTTGGAAATAATTTGAATAATTCCTTTTTCATTTGTTTAGATGGCTACTTTTATGTGCAGTTTTGTCCTTTTGCTGAAAGAGACTCTTGTGTTTCAAGCACTACTGTCTCAAATCCAACACGATCCTATGGCCTTTCTAGCTCAAACCTCTGGAAATGCCTTCTTGTCTTCCCAGACCCACAGGTTTGGCCTTTCCTTAGCACGAACTAGCCAGAAAGAAGAAAGAGTTGAGACTTAGGCTGGCTCTTAAACACTTCAGCTTGTGTAAGGATTGATGAATGAGCCTAAATGTAGAGGGAGGTTCTCGTAAGTCACGCTAATCTGTTAGTTCTAGATTCCCTTGCTTGTATGAGAGTGGACATTCTTAGTGGGGCCACATGAAAACTACTCCCTTGCAAATAGAGTAGGGGACATGACACGTGCATTCATAGCTAAGCACCTCCATGTGTTGCACTCTTGATGGTTGGGACTGTATAGACAATCAAGATGAACTAGTACATAGAACCTGTTTAAAAAAATACTCTGCTCTACATCCCACAAACCCACTGCTGGTTTGGATCGTAAAACTGGGGACAGAGCCTACTGTAGTCTCAATATTTTCTTTTGCTCAGAGAAGCAAACAAAGCCTTTTTTTTTAATCTCAAAAATAAGTCAAGAGGGAGCACTCTAGAGTGAAGGACCAAATCTCATTGATGGTAACATAAATACATTTTGTGTCTTGTTTTATTGGTGTTATGTCCTCTGCCCAAATCCAAAGTTCTCTTTTCCCTGTTGTGTTTTAGATTTCCTCTCAATATTTCTTCCTGATTCAATTCTTGTATGTTTAAATCTTTTCTAAGGTGTATTTGGAGGAGATAGGAAAGGGTATATTGATTTCTATGATCATTGTGTATTTTACAAGTGAGAGCTTAGCTGTATTTGTCTAGGATACTAAAGTCTTCCATTCTTTCCCTATTCCCTGACCCAAGTCATGTAATCAAAATTTTTCTCCATCTGTATGTCTTCCAACTTCTTTCCAAGATACAGAAATGAATTCCTTAGCAACTGCTGAAAGAACTAAAATCTTTAAATGCCAAGAAGGCAAGCTCAGATTTTTCATTTTACTCTTGGCCAACGCTTTAGAATTTTCTGGAACTGAATCCTGACTTTTCAACCTTTGAAACCTTAAAAGCTTAAATATCTCCCTCATGTGTAGTTGTTGTCTCATCTTAAAGACTACATTAGGACAGTAGATTGTGTAGTGATAATGTCATCTCAAGGCAAAAGCTAGATGAATTGATGCTAATTCGGGCTTTCTCAGCTTCAAGACAAGGATGTTTGCTTCCTTGTATGCTACTTACTTCATGGAGAAGAAATTGGATTTATTAAAATAGAAGCTGTTATGGCTTTGAGACTTGTTTGCTTCTTGTCAAGTCTGGTACATGTCATCATCTCTCCCTCCTAGGTTGTGTTCCTTGTAATATTACATTAGTTAGACTGGGCTTTGCAGTGAATAGCCTTGATGTGCAAATTTGTGACTAATTGGTTGTTACAGCTCTTAAGTGATTGTGGATTGCTGTGGCATATCAAGACAGTTTTATAAAATGGTTCTATAACAAAGCTTGCAACTCCTTGCTAGAAACTTTCCAACCAAGTCTGCCCTTTGCATTTTATTGTGTGACTTCATTTGACAGTAGGGAGAATTTGGAGAAAAATAAAAGGAGGGGGGAAGAGGAAACAAGTGTAAGTTAAACTGAATTATAAGAAGTGGCATTTGCGGGTAGGCATGTGTGTTCAAAATGGATCTCTAGAAGTGCTGAGCCCTGACTTTTCCTCTCCAAATCAGACTGCAGTGTTATGAGCACTGGTGGCGGGGAGGAACTGTGTTCCAAGTCAAAAATGATTGTCTACAAATTTGAATTATTTTAAACAATAAATAGCAAATGAGTAACAAGCGAAAGCAAATCAGATTACTGCAGATTCCTGTAAAGAGAAAGTGGTCACTCTAAAATGAGTAGAGGGGAGTAACACAGCTTAACAGCTGTGGCCTTTGATGTGCTCTTTTGGTACTAGATCTTGAAAAGAGTTTCAGTTCAATTAGGAATTACATTATCAGTTGACTTTTAAAAAGCTGAATGTGTTCAAATAAGTTCTGTTCTGGTAGACTGGGCTGGATAAGGTGCAGATACCTTCAATGCAAGCTCATACTTAACCATCTCTTTTTACCTCTTGCTTTCCCTTCCTATCTTTTGCCCTTTCATACTAGCTGGAAACAAAATACCTTTTTCTTTTAGTTTGCAAATGAAACCTGCCACATGAGAACTTGGAAAAAGTGATAAGCTGACATTTGCCTAAGTCTGAAGATAAACTGTTTGAGTGCTTTCAGTGCATTAGAAGTTAGACAAGAAAGGGTGTCTGTCATCTGACAGTCACCACTGAGAGACAGTTTCCCTGAGGAGCTGCCCCAGGCCCATTTGGTAAGAGTCCTTCCTACAGGCCAGAATTCCCAGTGGAGGGACCTGTACTTATTGGACAAAGGGAAGAATGGCTCTAATATTGGTGCTGAATTGATGCCACTCCAACAGAGAGCTCCTTCTGCAGGAAGAGAAAGATAACATGTCCTGACCTCACTGCATGAATGTGTCACGTGTCTGAGCACTATAGGGCTATACACCAAGTTATTTTTGTGATGGTAAGTTGAATGGCATGGATTTATAAGAAGCTTTTTTGCCTTCAATGGTGGTAGTAATGGAATGGATTTAATGGGAATAAAATTGACTGGATATATGCATTTCAGGTGGCAGGAAATTAGGGACCTGTGGATCACGTTGGTATGGTGTGCTTGGCCAGCCAGAAAGGAAGTAAAGTTTAGTATAATTTGGTAAAGGGCTGGGACTGAGACAGAGTTACTTTTTCTTGTTTGTTTTTGGAGCAGACTTTCTCCTTAAATCAATAGTTACCTTTTTTTACCTAGTTCTGTATTACATGACTTGTTTAATAACTGTTTCCTTCAACTTGGATGTATGTGTTTATATCTTTTATTTTTTTTATTTCTTCCAGCCAAAAATGCTTCATGCAGCTGTTCTGAAGACACTGCTTCTGGATGGTGAATCAATCTATACACTGATTTCTCATCCTGTCTTGTTGCTTATAGCCAGGATAATCCTGGTGAAATCAAGACACAAACTTGCATCTTTTCAGGTGAGAAATATGTAACTGGCCCTTATGGTTGCCAAGGACTCGCTGATTCTGTTGTTTATCTTTTGTTTTGTTCTCTCCTTTCCATACTGATTGAGCCAGAATACCTCCTGTTTCTTTCCCCAGCTCTGACATTCCATCCTCTAAGGAGCAGTGATTGCGATTAAACATGAGTGCCCTTTTCTTAAGGGTGAGATATTTTCTCAACCTTTTCTATTAAAAGAGAAGGTGCCTTCTTTATGTGCAAAAATCAGATGACTTAAAAGGAAGCAACTTTTAAAAAGATGTTTAATTTGTGATATATATAAAAAACAAATGCTTCAGTGTAATGCAGTAGATATGTTATAACCCCTTTATGACACGCTTTGGCACACCTTTAAACATTGCTGTATGAATTCTAAGCACAAATACTAGCTACCAACAAAGTCCTTTCTGCTCCTTTTAGTCATATCTATCCCTCCTGTAGGCACTCACATAGACTGCCTGAATTCTGTGCTCTCTTCTCTCCTGGATAAGAGGGAGCTAGGAATAGTTTCAGAGAACTTTTCATTTTTACCTCTTTTATAGTTTATCAGAGAGCTGTTAGGTAGAGAGATGGTTCAGAACTGGGGAACTCTTTAACAGCAGCAACTTCTCTGTATTGCGTTCCAGTTTAAATGGACTTTGGCTGGAGATCAAATGCCACATGGTCCCTCTTTATGCCTGACTGAAAACATCCATTCCCAGCTGAGTCTTTGTATGGGGGCTGAATTAAGCTGTGTGGGAGATGTTGGCTGCACTGCATGTCTGGAAGCCAAGCTCTTCCATCCTTTTCCCTGTTATTCACAGATGAATGCTATTGAATTCCAGCAATTGGGTCAGTGAGGGAGGCAGAAAATCTACCTAATATAGAGAAGTCCCTTGCTACCTCCCCTCAAACTGACATTTTGGGGGCCACCTTCTGCCCAGTGCAGCTTCAGTTGCTTGTGGCTGTATCAAGTTGTGAGAGCAGATAAGAGAGCAACTGATAAAACCTACTTTCATCGACAGGTCAATGGAATGATAAGAGCTTGCCACTCTTCCTCATTTCAACTTGACTCAAAGAAAAGTCTCAAATGCCTTAGCTCTTTAGTTAAGATCTGTGTAAATCAATTTAGAATAGGATAAAATAGTCTGAAATCTATTATCTAAAGCATTAATAAAGCTTTGTTTCATTCACAAATGCTGTTGTAAATGGAAGATTAAATAATTGAAAATTGTTCCAGTGAAAATCGCTTAGCTTGGTTCTCCAAAAACTTAACACCAGTAATGAAACATCATGCAGAGCTCATTGATTTACTTTACAAATAAGTTTTCTTAGAAATCATTATATAGTTTTAGAAATGTGAAGTGAAAGAACTTAATAACAATATTCTCTCTGATTTTAAGACTTGAGTAGCAAGCTTCAGGCCCCAGGAAATTGTACTGTTGAGACAGATACTCACCTTCATAGGAAACAAATACTTCATTATATAACACTGAAGTCTTTTGAAACTTCTTCACTTGCCTTTAGGTTTCTACTTAAATGATGAAACATTGTGATTTAACCTTTTTTATAAAGTCTCTTGTTTATGTCTTTGCTCTGTTCAGCTTGATATCAAAAGTCATCTTTCATTGCTTTCTGAAGTAGATATTATTATTCCTTTTGATAGCTCCTTTCTAGGGACGTTACCATCAGCCACATCTGATTGGTCCTGATGTTTTTACTTGCATGCTGCTCTGTCCTTTGGTCTGAGTGCAGTAAACATAACCTGTGTGAAGTTCAGAAGGTAGCTGTGTCTCAGCCGTGCTCTGGCATTCACAGCAAATGATTAGAGTCGTAACAGAAGTAACAAATCTAGTAAGTTGTAGAACCTGTGCAGAGCTATGGACTCCATTCACAGATGAGAATCTTAACTGATATTTTATCAAAAGAATACTACGTTATCAACTAGTTTTGCCACTTCTGCATGTGGTGAAGCTAAGGAAGGATAAGGGATGCCAGGGGGTTTATCTTCTATGAACACAGCTTTTTAAGATCAGATTTTGGAGCTGTGCCTTCTGCTGTAGAATGACTCCTTAGCCCAGGAGTGTATTAACTTGCCTTCCGTACATGAACATTAGTGCTTTCTGCTGTGATTGTAAGATGCTCTCCTAAGTTATTTAAAAGCTCACAAAGTTTGATTGAGGTTTTTTTTAAAATCTAAACATATTTCCTTTGAAGCCAGCTCGCTCTGAGAGAAGGGCTTATCTCTAGCATCAGTCTTAAAAACACATAGATATGGTCATTACTTGCAGAGTATAACTGCAGATGATCTAGACTTAACAGTTTAGTTGTCACTGTACTTCAAGAAGGATGGAAGTAGACAAGAGAGGGATCCCTGCTCTAGTTTCACATAATAAACACTTGCCACTGAGCAGCGTGAGTGGAGTGATACCCTGGAGGAACTTCTTGTTCCCCCAGAGAAGAGCTGCAGGGTTGCCCAGACCTGTAAGTGCAGGTCAGTAGTGCAGAGACCCAGTAGCATCGTGCTTGTTGCTGTGTGATGGTGACTCGAATCAAGGTTCCTGTGGGTCGGATTTAGAGAGAAAAGTAGTCTGGGTTCTTAATCGTGAGATGGCAAATCATCAAAGTTAGGCTTTTATGAGCAGAAGAGATTGTGAAAACACTTCATTGTATGGGCACTCTGTTAATTTGTAAACAATTACTAAACATGGGTAAAAGAATCAAAATATGGAAAGGGAGAAAGAGGGGAAGAAAGAATCAGGTTCCAGGAATAGAGGTGACTGCTGAGTTTGGAGCCTGTCTGTGTGGTAAAAAGGAAGCTCTTGATTCAATTACATACAATACAGAGGCTTTTCACAGCTGTTGTCAGTCTAAGAAGAAAATGTACTCCATACGCAAACGATAAGCTAACAGTTTCTATGGAAATGACTTAAAGGTAGTTGCCTTTTTAGAAGAAAGAGTTCACAAGACTGTGTCCTTTAAAACAGAGAAGAAAGGGAGAATGTCACTTACTCATCAGTCCAGGTCAAAGCTCTGACAGAAATTTCTGAGCAAACTGCAGGTCAAGACACTAGTGCCCCCGTATGTGCCTTTTATTCTTGCTTTGGATTAGTCATTTTATCAGAACGTGCACTTGCATCTTTAATCCCTCTGAGGTAGAAGGAAGAGGCAGCACAATGGCAAATGACATTTAATGTACGTAGCAATGTATGCGGAGAAAAATTTGTATGGTGACAGGCTGTGAACCCATTTCCACTCGGGGAGGTGGGTTATCTTAAATCTGTAGAATCATTAACTTAATATTTAGCAGCACTTAGAAAAAAATGAATGGTAGGAATTAGTAAAGGAAATTTTTGAATTAAAATTATAATTGAAGGAATAAGGAGAGGAAAAGTTTTGTATAGAAGTATGTATGTACCTGGTTCTCTTTCACCTGTCTCAATCTTCCTTTTACCCTGCATAAAGAGATCTAAAATGGTTAAATAGAAGAGGAAAAAGTGCACAGAAGGCAAGGCCAACACTGTATCCAGTGTAAGGTCTCTTTCTATCAGAGATACAGAATGACTTTCATGCAAACACTGCCTGGGGAGGAGTCCAGGACTCCTCAGTCTGGGGGGATGACTGAAGAGTGAGATGATGGCTGCCTATCAAAATCATGAGTGTGATATGAAAGATGGAAAGTAAGGAACAGTTTTGTTTCTTTCTGTTACAAGAAGTAGGAGGGGGAGAAAGAGTGGCTGGTTCAAAACATTTCTTTTATGTTATTTGTAGGTTTTGATCCGCAGAGTTAGCAGGATTCAGAAAATTAACGGGGAGGGAAAAACTCATCTGACTGTTAGAGTGCAGCAGAGCTGCTTGCATATGCACACCTTTATGCTAGATTAAAACACTTTTGCTGTTGTAGCTGGTTTTATATTTCATGTAAAACCTAATTTTAAAAAATTGTTATTAAAGTATCCTTGCTTCCTTTCAGACTTTGTGGTGGTGGACTCTAAGATGTGTGAATATTCATCAGCAGTTGTTAGAAGAGCGATCGCCTGAGCTGTTTGCTCTTGCCCAGGCCTGTATAAAACAAGGTATGTTTCTAATAACTTAGTTTGTGAGTCTGCAGCACCCCTTGTTTAGTGCTCTGTGAGGGAGGGTGTTTTTAAGCAATGTGAAGCTTATCAGGTCCTTATGTAACTAGGCAGAAAAGGGCGAGAAGAGAGAAAGAGCAGAAGAGGAATTCATTTAATTTGAGATGGATTTGTGTGACACCTGCAAGATGAAGCCAGAAATATCTGATTGCAGACAAAGATTCCCTTGCCATGCATATAGCATAGGTTCCCTTGTGATAAGTTAACTGAAGGCATTTTTCAAGCTTTCATTTCTGTTTTCACTGATATTATTTAGATTTGAAAGGGGAATGTCACTGTTCTCCATCTTTGAGGGAGATAAACTTTTTTCCTTTTTTCATCTCCATATAAATTTTGACATTAGTCACCTCTAAGTTCTGTGTTGAGGAGAATAGATAGCATTAAATTATAAAATATTGACATTCATGGAAGTACAATGTGGAACATTAATGGAATATTTGCCATTTTCTTTGGGATTTTTCTTTTGAGAGGAACCACGGATACAGCTGAAAAGCAGACAGCTTTTATACATATTGGTATCTCATTAGATAATTTATTAGCTGAAGATTTTTCTTTAGTTCAGTTTCATAAGCCTGAAGTTGTGAACCAGGTGATTTTATGAAATTTTGCATTTAGAAATGATTTGTTTGTGTTCTCCATGACATATAAAATGCCAGTTTAAATGCTTTTCTGCAATTCCACCATCGTGAAGGAGCTCTTTTAATTTGAATTATATATGGGTTCAAGTCATGCAAATGATTTCGAAAATAGAAATGGTCTTTTTTCTAGAAGTTGGAAAATTAGAAGTTGGAAAAACTTCTAATTAGGCAGCGAAGACACTATTACTGCAGTAATGAATCTGTGGAGAGAATTTCATTGGAAATTTCTAAGCAATTGTGGGTTTTAGTTGTCATAACTACAGTGAAGGTTTAAAAAGCTGATTAATCAAAAATAAGATTGATACACTTCTCTGATTTGTCACTGTAAACATGTATGGTTTTGGCATATGTTTCTAATAGTTTTATATTAAGGTCCTTGTAACTTGTTAGCTACTGAAAATCAGGAAGTAATGTATGCTTGTGACTTTTTTCCGTAAAATTGAATCAAAGTTACTTAATCAAAGTTGCCTTATTGTGAGATTTTCGCTTGTGTGCCTGCATGTTCAATGCCTCAAGGGCTTAACTGTATTGACAACAGCCCCTTAGATCAGAGGAACTAAATGCTAAGGAATCAATACAAATGTATATCTGTGTTTTAGTATAAAACTGAGGCAGATTTTTGTTCGCAACATCATAAGATGTTAATGTGTCTGCAAAATTGACATTTTGGAAACTATCAGTAATATTAAGTGTATGTTGAGTTTTGAAAACTTGCAATATGACAGGCTTACAAAACCATTTACAAAATTATTTATCAGAAATTTTTTTAGAAAAAAGAGTGAAGTGGCTTTTGCTAGAGCTTCAGTGGCTGTATGGTCCTAGGTGAATCATTCTCTTAAAGTGTATTTAAGTATGGACAAATATATTAAGCATGTCAGCTTTGTTTGCAGACAGTGTATGCTACCTAGATGTGGTGTTAGTGCTCAACTAACTTATGTCAGTTTTGAAATAACGTGTTTGAAATTTTAAGTGTCAAACATGGTGATTAAGTTCTACAGACTTTCTCTTCAAATAGTTGTAGTCTCTTAATTTTTTTTTAAGGATTAAGATATAAGCCTGCTTCATTTTGTATCTTTTTGTTGACTCCAAGGTATTGGAGTAAAACGTGTAAATTACTGTTTTGCTTTCATCAAACAACCTTTCACTTCAGAATTTGATGAAGAAATTTTAAGTTGCTTTGAGAGTGCATGAGACGTATCTATGTAAATGAGGGACAAGAGGAACCTTCTTGCTTAGGAGGTTTAATAAAATATGTTCAATTTAGAGAGGAGTGTCAATCTCTAAATTTAATGTCTGGATTTTTAAAAAATTCATGACAATTTTTTTCTTTATATAATAAGGCTTTTTACTAATCTGAATAAACCATATTTGGGTAATAGCTGTTTAATAACACAGTGTCTATTTTAATATTGGTGCCATCTTTCTACGCAGGCGCTATATTATTATAATTCATTATATAACTTATAATTATATAATTTAATAGAATTATATAATATAAAACTTTTCTAACTAATAAATAAAAAGCTGAAAGGGAGATGAGGGAAGCTTCGTTAAAAATAATAAACACAAACTGCTTTAAAATTAGTGCTTAATTTAAAAAAAAATCAGATCCTTTAGAAAAGAGCCTTTGGGCTGCTTTAGCAAGGTATTTTCTTGTTGAGATAAGGTGTTCCTCATGACTCAGCAAGCCAGTAATTGTTAAAAACAAAACTATTCCTACATCCCATTTCATTGCTCAATTTACAAGCCAATTTTTCTCATTTTAAGCCTTGTAATTAAAGAGGATTTTTTTTTACTTCTGCTCACTGTTTTCTAAGTTCCTCTATTCTTTAGTAGGTCTTAGATGATTAGTGATGTTTATTTCTGGCAAGACTTATCTTGATAGGAAAATGCAAGAGAAAATTCATGTCACTTTTCTTTGTTTGTGAATATCCTAGTAATATTTCTTATTTACAAAATTTCAAATGTGGCATATATTTTATAGATTGAATGTTTATTTTTATATGTGTAGAGGATTATAGAGTAACAGGTCTGCTTTAAATGTAACAATGTTGGATTCATGGTTATAAGTTGGTGTGTTTTGAATATTCACCTAGTGTGTTTCTAACTTTTTTGTTTAATTTACAGTGACAGAAGCAGAAAACTTGTTCACAGGTGCAGAAAGTTGGCATTTACAAGTTCAGTTCAATCTGGAATGTGCCTACACATTTCTGTATTACTACGAGTATAAAAAAGCAAAGCAATGTTTCAGTACAGCTAAAGACGCAACCAAACTGCAGATCAATCTGACAGGTAAGTTTTGCTTGCAAGGCTTACTGAAAAGGTTGAATAGGACTAATTTACTCTTTGCTTTACTTTTTCCATATCTAAGAATATATTTTGAGAAAACATTACCTAAACTATTCCCACTTATTTGTCTTTTACATTACTTGAAAACTAAATATTCCATGTAGCAAGTGTCACACTACAGGTGGGCAAATAGTCCTATTCCATTGAATCAGATGCTGTGGTCCCTCCCCATGTCGTATTTCAGTAACTTACTATATTCTAGGTCTCGTTAGCTCTGGTGTCACAATCTGTAGTGAAGAATAGAATTTTTTTCCTTTTGAGACAATTGCAAGGAAGTCTGTGACGATTTGATGCCACTTTTACCTTTTGAGATGCTACTCCAAATATATTCCATGTGAATGGCATTTAAAAGGCACATTCAGGACTGCTGTTACCACAAGATCTAAGTGAGAAGTCAATTTACTAACCAACCGATCTATCCAGGATTCAGTTACTATGGAGACTTCATAATTATCTTTTCAGACATAAGAGAACTAATTTGGAGTCAGATTAGATTGCTGCTCTTGCAATTGCTATTGAAATTATATGTGAAGATGTAGGATGGTTATGACTTAGTTTCCAGAATTCCCAGTGTGACCCTACCTTTCTTTTTCTCCCTCCTCCAGTCTCAGTAGAAATGCAAAATCATTTGTCAAGTTTTCTCTATGTTCTTCTTAGCAAGTTAGGACTGCAGATTTGTCAAATGAACTCCTAATTTCAGGACTGAAGTTACAGCCTCCTTACTAACTACACCCCCTTATCTCATAAGGCTAGCCAGTCCTGCCTATTTAGATTGGAGCTGCAACTATCCCTTCATATAGCTTGTGTTTGGTTAGTATTTGAATAAAAATGTAGAAGACTGATACTTTATACTCATTCCTTAAAAAATTAACAATTTCCACAGATCTGAGTGAATTCAATGCTTTTCATTGATCGTACTTACCTTTTCTACTTTGACCGAATAAGACAATACTCTCTGCAAATAGGGATGAGATATTGAAGATTCTGTATTTCAAAATTTCCTTTGAGAATTAAGCAACTTGTAACAAAAAATTCACTTAAGTTTTGTCTGAAAAATGCATTTTCAAACCACTGCAGTAGCGACTTTTTTTTTAAGCTGATGTTAAACTTATGTGACGTATACTGCAAAATTGGTATTGCAAGGTGCTTTTGTTTTTTAGATAGTATTGAATTCTGTTTTTTTTTAAGTGCCTCTACTGATTTTTAAACTGAAAAAAGAACTCAAGAACAAGTTAAGATCAAAGTGGCAGGTGATGGTTACCTATTTTGTTATTTTACAATTCTGTCTTTTTTCTCTTTAAAAGACGCTTACAGATTTCTAATGAATAACCCTAAAAAAACATGGATTTGGAAGCCTTAGAAGGGTTTGTGGTTTTGGTTATTCTATCAAGAAGTTATGTTGATCCCAGAGAGAGAGACCATGATGTGGTCTGGAAAAATGCTATTGTGAACTCCTGCAATTTCTGAGATTTATCTCCATAAATCTATTAGAATAGTTAGGAATGCTGTCTAACCTGAAGGCAAAAGGAACATTTGGCAATTGTTGGCATTCAAGACAAAACATGCATGTCAAATGAGTTTGGCTAATAGAATATTGCACCATAAAGATGGACTTTGTTTTAATGTAAAACCTCAGCCTCCCACAAAGATATTTTTAAGGCTTTTGGAAGCTATCTGCTTTTTAGGGGAGGATATTTGTTCTTTAATGGTCATACTCTTTGCTGGTAGGAGGTTTTGCTAATATAATTTTTAAGAGAATTTGGAAATGTGTCATTAAATAGTACTTGAAGGTTCGAGTACTAAGCTTGCTGCTGTTTTGGTTTGTGCTGTTTGAGCTCTGTATTACATGTAGATCTGCATATTATTCCTGTATATTTTTCAGTGAGTCACGAACATGGGTAGCTCCACAGAAGAATTTCATGTAAAATAAACAATTGTGCTCCTTTTTACATACAAACTTTCTAAAATAGAGGTAGTAATCTGAAATAAATTAAGACGAACAAGTCTCAAGGATAATAATGCTAACTGAGATCCTCATAGTGTCAGTTTTCTTCGTGTCCAAGAAGACCTGGGAACTCTCAACATGGGAGAGAGTCTCTGCTGATAATGCTGTCTTTTTCTCTTGTGAAAATTGGTGGTGATGTAAAGCAAATTTGTTTTCAGTGTTGAATATGCATGCTTTTGTATGTGTTACTCTAGTTCACATAACATAGTACAAAAATATTTTATCTTGTAATCAGCTGAAGAAAAATGAGGAAAGTCTGAGACCTAAACATAGAGCGGCTTCTGGAAGATAATATGTAATGCTAATGGTTTGTTGGCACTAGAGAGGCTTTGTAAATGTTTTATTCAGCTGTTGAGCAGTAAGGCGTAATAGGATCTGAATTACAGTGTAATGACTTAATTCTCCATTTTAATAAAACCCAAGTGCTACTGTGCATGATTGGTATGAATCCTTACACAGTACTTTGCTCTCTTTATTGACTGGCTTGTAATTAAGATATTTCAAAAGCCTCTTTCACTTCATAAACTCTTAAAACAGGACTCATTAAAAGTGATGGTAGGCAGAAGAAAAGTTGGTGTAGTTGCTAGTCTTCCTATTGCCCTCTTCCACCTACAGGGAGAGAGGGAGATGGGAGTGAGTGCCTGGTATTTCCCTGTCTGTGCCGGGTGACTCTTATTGGCAGTAGCCTCATGCTCTGGCCCTCAGCTCTTAGCACATGAGCAGTTATTCAGCTCTACTTCAGAGTTTTTATGCTCCACAAATTTTTAAAGCTATAATGAAGTTGAAACCTGTTTGTATGA
>JAUBOD010001075.1:1947179-1973815 GCA_032353885.1 Nothura maculosa | reverse complement strand
AATATTTTACTATTATTTCTTTTTTCACTATGAAATAATGGAAGAGGAAGATATTAAGACTTTTTTGTTGTAGGAACATTGTGAGAAAGAATTGGAGTGATGAGTTTGCCCATGTGAAAACATACCATTCTGTGCAGAAAAAGCTGCCTAATTTTCCTCCCTTCTCATTCCATCTCATTTTTCTGTTTTTTTCCTTATTTTATTGTTTTCCCTAAAATATGAACAAAGATGACTTGTGAAGACTTTCAATAATGTGTTTTTGTTCTAAATTATTTCTTAACTGCCTTTAGTACATAACATTTGCAATATGTTGACAAAACTTGCAAAATCCTGACTTAATTTCTATTGTTTCCAGATTTTCTTTTCCAAACTATGGTCTCATTAAGTCTACATTTAGCTTCAGGTGGAACTTTAAGGCTTTGGGACTGACAAAAATATTTGTTGTCTGGAATCTGTAGATGTTCTGAGTGGTAAATTCAAGTACGCTTCATCGTTACTAATCCATGTTCTGCAACTGCTCTTCAAAACCCATAAGCATAAATATTTGTGCCATTTATCTATTCACATATTTTATATTTTCTGTTTCAAACATTATGAACATGGCAATGAAAACTGAGCATTTGAGATCAGGCATAAGACTGAACTCAGTACACACAGAATTACAAGTGTGGGATAGCTGAAAAACAGACCTGTTTCTCACTGTAGTGTGCAGCTACTGTGCTTGTTTATAGCAAGAGAGTTGTTAAAAGATATCTATTATTTCTTCATGATTGTTCAGCAAGTTTCTTTTTTATAAATACCTTTAAAAGCAGGATTCTTGTTCAGAGCAATTGCAACCCTATTTAATATCTAGGATTTCACTCTTCTGCCTGTTTTCTACCCTGTCTCTTTGCTGCTGTTCCCTCCTGCTATGGCTTGATGCATGAGTGATATCTAACATTACTGCTTAAATAACTATCTGGACGTCAGGATATAGGATGTATAGGGAGAGAGATAGAGAGAGGCTTTTCTGAGCTGCTGATTCTCTCAGTTCTGGCAGAGCGGGAAGAAGCTGATACAGACCCTTTGCTCGATGCTCCACTTTTTTTGGTCATTAAAACAAACTAGAATGATGCAGAAAAATTATTCTGCTGCTGCTGGGTGAGGGTTGCAATTGACCTGAAAATGAGCACCTTCAGCAGCATTAATTAATTGAGAACTTCAACTTTTATTTTTCTCTTGACAGATATTGTGCTACTTTGAAAAATAACTATTAGTATCCAGCACCATGTAGCATTTTTTGACGGTAGCTTGAGGGAGAATCAAGTAATATGATGCCATATCAATAAGAGAAAAGTGAGGGCAGGTAGCCTTTCTCACAAAAGAAGTTACCTTTTATGAGATAAACATCATTCAAATGTACAGCTAAACAATGCTTTAGGGTTACTTTTTAGGAGCCAACTGAAAAAGTCAGAAACATGGACCTCTCTTAGGAGTGCTTTGTTTCCCTGCTGCAACAGAAGCTTCCAGATCAAAGAAAATTAGGTAGATTGAACTTCCCATAGTAAGAAAGGTGAGAGATGAGCTCTCAGAGATACAATTCAGACCAGTTATTGACAATATTGAATTTGTAAGATGATACTTTGTGGTATACAGAATATATAATATTTAAGCACATTTTCCTGATATTTTCAATTGCTAAGTACAAACAGGATGGTATACAAATGTCTGGGAACTTGTTAGTGAAGTAGTGAGTAGAAGTTATCAGTGACTCTGTGCAGAGATATCAAAATGGTCACAATAGGGAGGATTAGTTGCTATTGAGGTATTTGAGCATATTTTCCTACTGTATTCCTTTCTAATTCATTTGATGTCGCTTCTCTTCCCTCTGCTACTTTGCTTGCTACAGCTTGTTTTAGCTGTTCTATTTCTGCTTCCTTTCTGCTGAAGAAATTATGGAATAGGCATGACAAGAGCTTGCCAGGCATCTCTGAAACCACCAGCAAGGCGTGCCTTTTTATGCAGAAGGGGATTTTGCTGCAGTGGGAAGTTTTACTGCTGTCTCCCTCTTCTAACTTAACAGAATTAATAGCATTTGTGATGGAAACTGTGCTGGAAAGAATCCAGGCTATCTACAAATTAAGTGCTATCAAAGTTATGCTGGCTATACATCTCTCATTGCCCTTTCATAAAAATCAGTGATTGAAGACTGGCATCAAGTTAAATGCATCTAAACAAGTCATAACTTTTGTGTTTATAGAGAAGCTTTTTACTGATTATTCTCTATTCCCTGTAGATTATACTGTAGATCCCAAAGTCTTCCTATTATCCTCAAGTCATAATAAAATCTAACTTGGTTGATATTCTTGATATATGTAGCAATTTCAGCTTATTTTAACATGGAGGTGCTGTTAATGCGGAAGACTGGAACACAAAAAAGCATAGCCTGAGAGAATTTCTTGTGCCTTAAGATGAGGAGGGCCAAAGCAGGGTTTTTCTTGTACATCTGTCTCATAGGCAGATATGGAGAAGAGGGGGCTACAGTTGAGGTGCTCAGAGTTGAGAGAAGCAATAGGCACAAGATAGAGCAACAGAGATTCTGACTCTTATTTTAAGAACTGTTATTTTAATTGCTGTAGATGGTAAGGTATTCCCTGTCAGATGTGAAAGAAGATTCAAATTTTCCTTAAGTTTTCTTCCTTGTAGATAATCACTAGTCACCAAGTTCTAGTCTAAGATTATCTCTTCCTTCACACTCCCCTAAGAAAAAAGTATAGTTCAGGTGAAATGTCAAAGCAGTAAAGCACAGTATAAAATTGTTCTTTCCTTTTGCAGTTTGGTTTAGTACCTTTCTTCTGTGTGCACCATGTAGTATATATGCACTCAGAGCTGCAGTATCTGGGAAAGAGAAGGTAGTTTTGGTGCCAGTCTTGTAAACATTTTAAAAAATAGAGTAGTCTGTACAGTTTTGAATTCATCAAATAGGTACAATGACTAGGCATCTGACTTTCAGAATAGCAAATGGAATTTATGCTTGAGATGTGATTCAAAATTTATACTTTCATTTTTTCATCTAAAATTAAAGTTTTTTTTGTCTCCTTTCTCCCTCTCTACAGTGTTTACTCTCTCAGCCGAAGTTCTGGGCCATTCAGACTTCAGCCTTGCTTCTTCGGACAAAGCTCGAGAAGGGAAGTACTCGCCGAATGGAGCGAGCAATGAAGCAAACTCAGGTAAGGCTTCTGAGCTGCCTAGTTCTACTTTGGATATCTGTGTTACAAATACCAGGTCCCTATGCATATTACATGGAGCCAGGTAGGAGAATGCTAAGCTACTTCTCCTTTCTATGAACAGTATAGTAAGCCTAGATTTGTATTAATGCTTTTTAAGTTAGATACATAGACCACAAATCTTTTCATTTCTGCCAGTCATGAGACAAACTCTTATATGTACAAGTAATAAATGCTCACTTTCTTTCAGAAAGGTATAAAAATTTTGGAAGATTGAAATTAGTTAGTTTTCTAACTTCCAGTCTCTGACTTCTGAAATATCTGAGTTGTTTACATAAGAACTCGTGGATGTAAAGCTACTTCAGTTATTTCTTTAAAGGAATTAAAACATCTGTAGGAGAATAGATACTTGCAAGTGGTCATTGGTACTGTACAAACAGAAAAGCAACTCTATGAATAAAGTTGCACTTTTTGATTTAATGTTTTGATGTGGCACATAGTGATTGATATTTTTTGGCAGATTTGAAGCAATGACTAAATCTTGCTCCAAATGTAAATAACACTTATTCAAAATCGAAATGAGAAATGTTCATGAGATGTATTTATGAAATTCTTTAAAAGATGAAAAAAACTATAAACTTTATAAGGGTTGTTTCTTCACGTTGAAGAGTTTTATTAGTCACCTTTATTACTGTTGAGTTGTCTTGTCATACATGAAGAGCAGATATTTCTATGTCTGTCAAGCAACACTATTGATGACTAGAAAGGATGAGAGACATAAGATGAATGACTGCTGGGTAATTGCATCTTGAATATACTGCATAGACTGAATGTCCTGTGTTAGAATGTCTGTCTTTAAAGTTTGAATGTAAGTATGAAAGTAAGAATATCTGTCTTTAAAGTAATTGAGCGTCCTTGCAAGACAACTTGAATATAAATTGATAAAATCAAATCTTCAAAGTAATGTGCTTTGGGGTCATCCAATGAGTGTGCGCAGACCGATATAGACTCCAGCTTGTTATGCTGGGACTCTGCTTTTCTTTCTCTGCTTTCTTTCCCAATTTCCACTCATATCTGCTGCTATTTTGTTTGCACAGGATTTGAAAGTCTTCTAACCATCTGATAAACACTTCTTTACGTGAATATTAATAGACCAGCATCTACGGCTTTTCTGTATAGGGCAATCCAGGCTACATTTGCCTCATTTTTTTGTCAAAGAAACTGCTTTTGGACTGCTTGTTTTGTGGTCCTCATTTGGTATGTTTAGCTTAGTTTAATTATTTCAAAATAATTACAGCTATTGTAAGTATATTGTTTGAATTTAGCAGTCATGTTCCAAGTATTGGGTGGATTCGCAGTTTATGCTGAAATGTTTTTATGAAATGATATTGTAAAGATTTCTTTAGTTAGAAAGCTTCAAAAGGAATTGGAATAATTATTTACAAAACTTTTCTAATTACTTTTAAAGTATGAACTAAAAAAAAATCATTCTGGATGCAGTGGAATGTGTTTCAGCTAATAGCTAACTGGAAGTGAGGAGGAAAGATTTTTTTTTTAACTTTTTCCGGAGGCCACTGGTTGTCTCCATCCAGTTTTTGTCTAAATGAGTTTTGGATACACAAATAAGAAACAGCACTTGGCGCTTGGCCTAAAACATGGTTCTCTTAAATTCCTCTAGACTGTTAGTCAATCAGAATCTGTTTCTGTATACAGCATGATTTTTAAGAGCTTTTTAAAATTTATTTAGTTTTCCAAATGAATGATATGCCAGGCCAAAGAGAAGGGAGAAGGGGAGAAGAGGAAGCAAGTGTTAGTTGTTGCTGTTTGTGTGGAAAGCTGTTTATCAACCTGCAGTTGCCTCTTCAGTTTGAAGATCTTCAGCTGCTTTCTGGGGTTAAAAAAGTAATTCAGAACTTCAGGAATCCTCTCGGCAGAGGATGCCAGGATAGAGGGAGAGGGTGGCTGCTGCTGGCTGCCCAGCCCAGGTGCTGCGGCCTGCAGGCCGGGTGCACCGGTAGCAGGCTAAGGCCTGGTCCCCAGCCTCTCATTGCAATCACTTCCCAAGGCCTAATCTGGATGGTTACACTGGCTACCTTTGTGCTCAGAGCGTTTGTCAGCTTGTTTTATCCTCCTTCTCTCCTTGTATTTTCTCCCTTTGGCTGCACCTGGTGATAATGGGCCCCTGAACCAGTTGCTGGCTTTTTCTGCGCACGCAGTACAACGTATGCTGTATTTCATATGCTGCTTGCTCATGTGCTTTTCTTGGCAATGCAGAAATTTCTCTGGTAGAGGGAGAGAAATGTGCCTTGAGAGGGTGTTTTTAATAAGAGCTTAGGAGATCTGGGAGCAGACGGGCAATATTATAAGCTAAGCGTTATGTCTGAGAAAGAAAGGCCACGTGAGATCTTGTTTTATATCCTTAGTCATACACAGATGTATGTGGTTGGGAATTGTGTGTCAACTGCTCTCCAATTTTCACTTAAATAGTACTTTAGAGTGTCATTTTCTCCAATGACTTCTATTTTTCAGTGTATGAAAAAAATTCTCATTTGTTGGTTTAGAATTTTCCTGCTTGAGGCATTCTGTAGAGGTTCTTGGGAGCTGGTGTGTAGTCTTTCAGACCTGAAGAGTTCAGTGTGCATTTATAAAGAGAAGAGGTACAGATTTTCCAGCATCTTGTGTGCTGTGAGGCCTCACTTGTGCTCATGCACCTTTGCTGTTTTGTTAACATCGTAGGGTGTTTAGTTGTGCACTGGACATACCCTTCAAAACCTGTTCTTATACCCTAAAGAGTACATTAAATAAGAATTTAATCGTTGTTTTGAAAGTATGTGTTGAATGAGAGAGAGGATGACAGAGTGGAAGAAAAGAAAAGATTCACTTAAGTTTGGCTCTGAGATGTCTTATATGAATTTAGAAATTTTATTGAAAAGTTCCTGGGATCTAGGGTATGGATTGAGATTTAAATTGCTCTCTTCAGAAGCCTAGTAAGTAGAGGCACTTTCCTATTTAACTGTAGAGATTTTTCATTAATATTCTCATAGTTCTCAGCTATTATTAATTGTGTTTATTTCCAAGACGTTTTTAAAAAGAGGAGAAAAGCTAGGTATCTCAGTCTTTACTTGATGAGTTCCATACAAAATCTTAAGGCCTCCAGGACCCTTGAAAATAACCTTATTCAGTAATGTCACAGAGGAAAGTAACTCTTTGGTGATGGTTAGTGATTTCTGTCTCAAGATGTGCATTTCCAGGAATTATTTCATTTTTCTTAAGGAAACAGAAGATACAATACACAAGATGTTGCTTTGCACAAGTGATTCTAGTGATATACAGAGCTTATTAACACACTTCAAAATAATTAAGAGGGTGCTCAGCACCATCTGTTTTTCTTTCAGCAAATGATTATCTTTTTACACACACAAAAAAGAGATCTACTCAGCCAAGGATTCTTCAAGAATAACGGCTTTTGTATCGCTTAGGAAAAAGAATATTGAATATTATGATCTTCCAGGTACTACTTACAGCTTAGGAATTTTCTACTGCCCTGTTGTATTTGCCAATTTGGATTAAGGCTGTTAGGCAGTGTCCGGAAAAGAATGTAGCCATTCTTTATAGCTACACTTTGTTCGTATTTTCTTAGCTAGTACTTTAAATGTATAACCTTCTTTAGTCATTTGAGAATAATGTTAATTATTAGAGGTGTTACAATCCCGGTGTAATACATTTTCTAAAAAGCAGCCAAAATAAACCTCATGTTTTTCCAGCTGTTACCATTTGAATCTTTGCTCTGAAGGATTTTTACCTTCCTTTCCTCTTCACTAGTACTGAGAGTTAGAATGAGGGTAGTGGGGATCACAGTGTCAGATAGGAAAATCCTTAAGCTACACTGAACAGCAATTGCACCTTTTTTTTTGTATAGACAAATTGATGACAGCTAGTTACAAAGAGAAGTATGAATGTCTGCAGATTCCATAACAAAACATGCATATCTTTCTCAGCTTGGCACTAAAAGAAACACTCAAAGATTGACTTGTGCAGAACTAAGGAATTAAAATAATCAAGTTTCATATTCTATGCATTGTCAGACCAGATGCAAGGCAGGAGGTGCACACTATTCCCACCTATTGCTGACTTTGAGTCAATCACTCTTTACAGCTCTTGACCCATAAATATCCCTGTAAATCTGGAGATATATATTCCAAGGTGAGCTTAAAAAAAAAAAAAAGTCTAAAGTTGCCCAGTATTGGTAGATTAAGTTTATTGAGCCATAATGTCCAGTATATATTGGAAGTATTTCAAAACACAATCTCCCATGTCTGTTAAGGTAATTGTTTGTGCATCCTATGTTGATATTAAACCTAAAAGGAACAGTAACAACTTTCTCTCTATTTCTTTCTGTGTCTTTCTCTTGACTTTTCTCCTTAGTAAAGAATAGAAAGCCAAACTTGGTGCAAAGGAATTTAAAATAATTTTAAAATAAGTAACTGACAAACATCTACTTTGGGGGAAGAAATAGAAAGTTCAGATAGCCCCACCTCACTGATAAGGATAGTATACATATGTGCTGGATAAGTGGATTTATTTTGATGCTTCATTTGTTAAGAGTTCATAATATTGAAATGCACATCCTAAATACTGGCGGTAAATAACTTCAAGCTCATTATTTCTCCAGGACAGGAAGCTTATTTTGAATAGTCAGTTATGCTTCTGTTAGATACCTTCTTTGTTTTACCACACCACTTTAAGTGAGTATTTGACTAAAAAAGATATTCCACATGGTAGTAATATAGGAGGTGCTCTAGATTGTCTGGTATACTCTTTGTCTCTTAAACTTAATTTGTTTAAAATAGAAAGGAAATATTGCATCAGATACATAAGAATCCAATTATCTTCTACTTATGACCTTGACCTCTTTTGTGTTAATTTTGAGAACTAAATGATTTAGATTTAATTTGGGATCGTTGAACTCATTTCCTCTGGTTTGCTTTCCTCTCCACCCAGTTGTAAAGTAGTATTATAAAGAAATTAAAGCTTTTTTTCCTAACAACAGAAGCTAATATTTATTTCTTAATTAGTAGGCTACATTGCTTTTAAAGCGATAAATACCTGTATGGATATTAGACATTTATGGTAAGAATCTACTTATTTGCCTTTTAAAAACAAACAAACAAACAAAAAAAACCAAGACAAGTGTTTGACAGTCTTAAACTTCTCCACACTATCTGGCCCGAACATACATGTTCGTGGTTCCAGCATCCTGCTTGATAACTTTGCCCCCAGCTTACTTCTCTGTAGAGCTCTCAGTATCTGCCTGTATCTTAAAGGTTTATCTCACGATCTGGAGCCATGGAAAAGCGAGAGGTCTTTTTGCTAGTTCAACCCTGTTATTTCTAACTGCTACTTTTACTTTTTAAGGCCCCCTCTGTAAGGGGGGCCTTACAGAGTTTTCAAGTTCTGGCTTGATTACCATCAAAATATGTTTTGTAGTGAAATCAGTACATTAGTTTCAAGATGAAGTCTTCTACTGAAGAATTTTGGTATTAGAATGTACTAGGATGTCAGTAACTCTGAGTGACTTTGTTGCCTGAGCCTGTAGGGGATATTTAGGGAAGAGGTTTAAAGACAGTAATTCATTTGTTCACCTAAGGATAAGAATAGAGTAGAAGTGGGAGTGGGATAGAATAAATTCCCATAATATCACAAAGGAAAAGGCCTTACGTACTGTATAGCTTTCTAGTTACCACCATTTAAAGGAGCAAATAAGATACAGCTTTAGTTCATAGGGCATAGAATTAAAGACTGAATAAGATCACAGATGGGAAGGTAGGCAGTAGCAACAAGTATAACTTAACTAAATGTTCCATCTAGCTTTCTAAACCAAGGCGAACAAGAAGTATTTTAAAAATCCATTTTTATGGACTAGGAATGGGTAGAAAAATTATTTATGAATTTAGCTAAATCCGTTTAATGATGAATATTTAATGTTCATATCGTTGTACATCAGTATCACTAATGATGATTTATTTTTATAATAAAATTTATTATACCTACACAATCTAAATTGTGTAGGTATAATTAATATAACAGCAGCATATGATTTGGTGCTTTAAGTTTGAAGATGATCAGATTCATGATCTGGTGAAAGTCGCCTGCAAAATGCCTTAAATGCCTTGAACAAGAGCATGCTGAAAAGGTAAGCCTGGCCTCAACAGCTGTAGACTGTCGTGCAGGTGCAAAAACATGTTTTCCTATTTAGTACAATACCTAGTTGAATTCACAGCTGAGAAACTCCTTGGGAGCTGATAAAAGAAGAAAGTGTGTTTTTCTTGACTGTCTATAAAATCAAGTGTGAGAAGTTGGGAACATAATACTTATAACAATGTCATCACAACCTGTGCATTTAAGTTATCTATAAGAAAACAGCAAGTTGTAAATGCAAAACGCACTTTATTACAAAGTATATAATTTAATGTATTAATGAGTATTTGCTGGTTTTGCTGGTGGCATTTCCATTGCTGTCTAAAAATTTAAATCTATCTCAAATCTAAAAGGCAAATAATGAGCATATTTTTTCTTATTTAGGGTGTGAGATGATATTCATCTTTCTTTAATATGTAAATTAAAGGGGGAATTTTATACTAAAGGAACAATTTTTAAATATGTCTACACTGGATCTTCCTGTTTGACAAGTGAGTAGCTAGAAAAAGGTTATGTATAAATGCAGGGCACTGTGATTCTTGCTACTGAGAATTCATCTGTTAAGGAAATAGAATAAATATCACAAATGCAAACAAAACAATTATAGCAAAGGAATCTATCATACTTAGTCTTAAAAGACTAATTTGTAATCTTAGATGTAATTCATAGGACCTCATTATTTACTGAAATGAAGCTTAGATCTATGAAGACAATAATGGAGGAATAAGCGCCATGAAAGTGAGGCAAATAGTGTTGTAGATGTGTGAGTTTTGGGGGTTTTGCTCATTTTAAAGTTTTGAAACAGACCCAGCATTGTTCTGTGTGGGTTTTCTTTTGTTTTCCAATAGAAAGTATGTTAGTGCTACTTTAACCATTGCAGGAAAGAAGAGGCTGGAGACTAGCTATAGTTTTTAAGTGTTTAAAGTGAAAGGCTGTGGCACAAGATGGTATAAAGCAAGCTGTGATTTTAACAGAAACTTGCACATTTTGTCAAAGGAGACTCCTCAGAAGAAAAATCTGTCAAAAACTGGAAAAAAATTACTTTCAAATATAAGCTTAGGGGCAAAAAAAAGTCAATCTATAGCCAAATGAGAGTCTTAGATCCTTGTATTGGAATCATTTCACTTGTCTTAGGTGAGTCAGCACCGTAGGAGATGACAGAGAATGTGTTAAAGCTTTGAGTCCTTAAGCAGCAGTTACAAGTAAGATTTGAGTAGATGAGTTTCACCAATGAGACTGATGAAGCATAAGCCTCATGGATTTGTAATCATTGACCCAGGGAGTATTGAGCCACGGTAAGTGGGATGTACAGATTTGCAAGCAAGGTAAATGAACTGGTAACAGACCTCTGTGAGTTAAATTTAGAAATAGTGAAGAATAAGGTAAAGCGTGATAGTCTATTCATTTTTTTTCTCTTTACGTAATTAATGATGGAAAAACTGTTTTTTTCAGATTATTTCAACATTTTTGAATCTGAGAATAAAAATACAAATATCCATTTTTTGACTTCAGCTTGTAACTACGATGCTGTAGAAGGCAGTGATAGCTACTTTCTTTGAGTGTTTCTACCAAGATAAAATTTCCTGTGTGCCAAAGATATAGCACTCCAAGTTGTACTATATGAAATAAATGCATAAAGAAAATCTAGTAATTGTATGTTGTTTCTACACCTCCAAAATCAGGAAAAAATGGAAATACAGTCTGTAAAGAATCAGTTGATTGGGAAGAATTTTATTGGAGATCAACTTTGCACAGTTTGTGGGCTGAATGTAGCTTTTGACTGAGCTGTTTGCTGGCCTAAGTCAGCTCAGTACTTGTTCTGTTCCTTATTTATGAATTTCAGAATCTTTTTGGCTTTGGAAGTTTCCAAATCAATTTAAAGACCATTGATTCAAATGATCATTTGGATTGGTATATGGAGAGTTATAGGATGATATGATATTGGCTCTTTTCATTATTTCCATTCACTTTTGCAGTTATCCACTTTCTTCACAGTATTGCTTTTTGTCTGAATATTATTTATAATTATAGCACTGTGCTTTTCTGATAAGACTTCAAGGTTTTGACAGGTGGGCAGATGTTTTTGTAAGCTAGGTGACATAACATGCCTGAACTAGGTTTGAAATGGTATAAATAATATTGTTTATGGCTATCATATACGTTTCTGTAGTGTACCTGCCCATTTTTCCAGATGCAGATTGGAACAAACACTGGAGTTGCCTAGAAATAGAAACACATCATAAATGATTCCACTACAGAACTCTTCATCTTGTGCTTTAGTCCATTTTCCCCTGTTCAAATTTTACACACGAAGAGCACCTACTAACTTTGTGAGATTAGACACTTCAGTTTTTAAATGACAAATTATAGGATAGTTAATGTAGGGTAGTAGTTTTTTACGAGCTCTGAACCTGCATCTTGCTGGAATAATTCATGCACCGAAAGGTGCCTTCTGCACCCTGGTCCTTCATTCTGGGATGCAGGTGCACAGCAGGATGAGCTGCCAGGCTCAGAAGCCCCACGAGCCTCCTTTCCTCACAGTCTCAATATAACATGGTAGCTGGAAAGCTGCTGCTGCTGGCTCTTCTAGCCAGGTTGAGAGTCTCTGGAGTAAAACGGGCAGCTGAGACAGAGGCTGTGGCTGCTTCTGGTGGCAGCACAGGGCCTCCTGAAGGTCATACCGACTCCAGCAAGAAACTGGTGCTGCTGGAGCTTGTTGCTCTTGGCCATAATTGATTAGAAGGCTGTGTGTGTTGTCCTCGTGGCTGCTTTGGTCCAGCTGCCACTGCTTGGTTTGGCAGGAACTTCAGTCTCGATATTATCAATAAATGGCACGTTTAGTTGCTGTGTCAGATCTAACTTGATTCTGTCTCTGTTCCCGAGCCTGTGTGTTTGAGTGGTCAGCAGGGACCATGGAGTTCCTTCATGCTCCATGAAATTCTATTTGCTTGTTTGAAGTTAGTTACATACCATATTGACTATTTTGAACACAAATACATTTTTCTTTACATGTTCTGACAGTGTCCTATACAGCTGTGTAACTCTGGGAACATTGTGGCTCTATAGGTTCCTGCTCTTTATTAAAGGAGATCTGAATCCTTTGAGGAGCTTGGTGTGCTTCTCTTTGAATTTACTTCCAATCAGACATACAATATTGAATGCATTTAGAAAATATTCATTTTATCCTTGAATTCAGAATGGTATTTTTCATGCAATCATTATTAAATATGTTCTTCTCCCATTGTGACAAGTAGATTGATCATTGACAGAGAATGATAGTGATTTTGTTTGTTTTCCTAATATATGGAGAGGTTTCCAGGAACATGTGAAGAGCTGGATTGGATGCCTTTCAAGAAAATCTGTATATTGAAAACAGATTTCTCTGTATGTGATTCCCTTTCTTTGGGACAGCTCAAATTTGAACACTTTGCCCATGTGTCATATTTCTAATGTACTTACCATCATATACTGCAGGGTTGCTGGGTCGGGCTCAGCTACTGGAAGAATGTGCTTTTCTTGCCAAGTCATTTTTCAGTAGAAACTACTGGATATCTGTCCAAGTTTCCCTGTTTAGGGAAGCTATTATTGGTGTTAACATAATATTAGTGGTTTTTGTTTTGATGTTTGGGATAGGAGGGGGTTGGGAGATGAACAGGGGACACTGTTTTCTTGTAATAGTAGGAAAAAGAGCAGGTGTCCCAAGATGCTGCCTGAAAATCAATTCAAATTTGAGACTAAAGAAACTGAACTTGTCTTTCACTTCATCCTCTGTGCCCTTCATCAGAGTAACAAAGCATATTGCTGAGATTTTAAGTGAATGAGAATAGTTTAAAAAAAAATTTGGCAAAAGAGCATTTTGTTGGTAAAACATCTGAGCTATTTCTAATAACCACAAAGGAGCGGTTACTGCTTAGTTCAGGTGACTATCTGTAGATTCATGTTATAGGTATCTAGATAAGATTGGATATATATATATATATTTCCTCCTTATAGGCATCTAAAGACAGCCTATACTGTTGGAAAGCGTTCTGCTTGCTACGACTTACGGTTAAAAACCTCACTGCATTACCTGAAGACATGTAACATAATAAGCATTTTGTTTCTATGTTGTAGTTTTTCCCTCAAGATTTCACTTTGTGCAGCAGCATGTCGTGCAGTCTCCGTCTCAGGTGGATGAATGCTGAAAGCATTAACGTGTTTGCAGTTCTTAACACGATCTTAAGTCTTCCACCGGCATTCATGGTTTTATTTCAAGTCTTGCTGCTTAAATTCTTTCGAAATAGCCATGTCATTCCTAAGCATTTATTTTCAAGAGTTGTAATATATTTTACTGTCAAACTAGAATGAGACTTTTTCCTGCCTTTTATGGACAAATGACTTGCCAGATTTCTGTATTACTTGTATATGGTTCACAATAAGCAATGTGGAGTCTATGGCAGGTAAATTCAAGCCTTAGAGCAATAGAAAAAATAGAGTAGGTTTTCAGCAGATTATTCTTTAGTAGTATGTTCCTGTTTGGATATGGAATAGGCTTAATGTGTCAAAGGCATTTTGAGTGTCATATATAAGCTAACAATGAAATGCTACATTTAAATGTTATTAAAGAGGTCAACTTGACTATCTCTTTCTATTTGTGACTTTGCTGAGAATGAATCAAGTTGCCCAAAGAATATACCTCTTATGCATTAGAAAACACAAATGTTTGGCATAAATTGTTTTGTGTTTGACTGTATCTTAATGTCTGATGTCAAGGAGGAAGGAAAGATCACAGTACAAAGAAATAAAGGGTGCCTGGCATAAGATCAATCAGATTTGTACTATAGATTACAAGCAAGTTTCTTTGCCAAAATATAGGCACAGCCCTCATTAAAAAAGCTTATTTACTCATTCCTTTAGAAAAGAGGAATAGCAATAGAAGCTTTAAATGCATCAAACTTAAAATGTAGGAAAAAAAAGTCTACATGTAAGTATTCATAGAGAGAATGCTGTATTTTTTTTAGATCAATGTCAGGCACTGAATGATTAAATTAAACCCATATTAAAATACCAATGCAAGCTGACCTGAAAAAGCCTATCTGGGCATTCCTCTCAGCTCAGGAAACTTAAGCGGAGTAGCCCTGTCATGACCACTCTGATGGTCAGCATCAACCGGAGTTTTCTTCAGATCTATGCTAGTCGTTCTCTAGGCACTTGAGAGAACATAGACTCTTGCAATACTTATTCAATGCTGACTATCAAGAAGGCAAAGCAACTTACGGCTTCAGGTGTTACCCTGGAGGTGTGTTGGGGCATTTCTGCTTAACTGCTATGTACCTGGTGGACATTCACTGCAGTTTGAGAAGCGTTAGGCTGCTTGGAGTGTGACTGTGTGGAGAGGAGAGAAGGAACAAACCAGGGAGAGGCAGGCGGAGGCCAAGCATTAGGTGGGAAAGAATACAGGCAAATATATTGCAAACTGCGAGGTGCAGAAATAAGCCCAAATTAGTAGGGTTTTTTTCTTTTCCTTTTTTTAAAAGGGAAACTTTGGAGAAATTTCTTGTATTTGTTTACTACTGAGCACTGTTTTTGTGCTGCTGTCAGAACTGTGACCAGCTGTTGCATAGAATGTCCGATCAATGTGTGCATGACGGGGAGTGTGGGCAGTTTTCAGTGTTGTTCTACAATTTGTTCTCATATTTATAGAAAACAAGAATTTTGTAAAATATGTAATTACATGCTAAATAATGAATGTTAGCGTTTTGTTATTAAACTAAATTTTTAAAGAAGTGATAAAGTTGGGAAATCATATACCTTCTATACTAAATCATTGCAAAATATAGTATCTTTCTCTTTGAAATGTGTGTGAAAGATGGATTGTGTATTAGTAATGTAGTAGAACTTTAAAATATTTAAGGATTTAAGTATTTGCATATGGCTGTATCTGACAGAACAGTAACTGATACTGAGTTTCCTGATATGTTTAGGTGGAGAAAGAAATGTGAGGCAGCAGAGTGTGAACCATAAAACAAACACTTTTAACCAAGTTTTAATGCCCACTTGATATTATGAAGAACTTACTCTTGGGAGATGAGCCATCTTAACTGAAGAAGCCATAAAAATAGGCTACTTAAATTACTGCAGGTTGCAGAATCCAGTAAAATAAGGGGTTTCCAGATCAAGGAGACTTCTGGTTCCAATTTAGGATTAAAAACAAAAACACCCACAGATGTGGGGACATATGTGCACACATGGGAACACACATGCACACACAGGCATGGGGAGTCACTGCTTGCTGTGATGTAGGAAGGGCTTGCGCCAGGTTGAGCAGATGGGCATGGAATGGCTCTTGTTGACATCTGAATTAAAGGAAGCCACCCTCTTTGTCATCTGTTCATGTAAGGCTTCCTGCAACTGGAGCTGTTTCCTTGTGGCATTTTGGGGGGTGGAAAAATCTCAAATTCTAAAGACTGGAATTTTGACACAGTCATTGTGCAATCAAGAAGTTTTCATGAAAGTCCTGGGTGAGGCAGCTGTTTAAGCAGTTCTTCCAATGCAAATGTCTTGAAAGCCTCAAGCTTGCAGCCATGGCTCTTCTTGCATGTTTAAGTAGAACTAGTTCACAAATTGCTGCCAGAGTCGTTTCTCTCCATGAAGTATCCTGACATCTGTGCAGTTGTGTTTTTCAGATTGCACCTGTAACTGTTCCTTTGCTCTACATAGTAGGCAGGCAGCACTATGAAACACCTAAAATAGAATTTTAACAAAGTGTAAAACATGTTTTGGACTAATAATTCTTAGGGAGAGATGTGGATCACTGTGTCTTGATTCTTTCATGTGAAATGCTGTGGAAGACTGATTTTATTTTCTTTATTTTCCTTCTGCTTGCTAATGTGCATAATGTCTTTAACTGATTTTTAAAAATATCACCCAGTAATTATATGAAATATACTTTTTATTTTCCGTGTAGCATACAGCTTTCAGTAGTAAATCTGAATTTATATGTTTCACTATTAGGGAGCAAGGTTGGGGCAGTTAGCTGTTGTAACTCATCCCAAACTAACTTTGACTATAACTTTTTCTTGTGCAGAGCTTTTGAGGCTGTACTTTTAGAAAGGATAATTTGGCAGAGAACACTTTAATACAGCCTTTCCATTTTTTTTAAGCCTCAAGAATTATGTAGTACTTAAGTTATTTTAATATTGTTCCTACAAAAATAAAGGTGTATTAAAATTAGGCTTTAAGTTCTATAAAGGTTGCATTTGATTGAATGGATTAATTTAACACTGGCCCTCTGTAAGTTTTATGGAAGTCTTTGTAAATATTAGAGGGTCCACTAGGACTTCTGGTTGCATAAGCTTAAAATCCCACATGTTGTTTCATAAGCACCTAGCAGCAGAAATGCATTTTCTATGTGACAAAGTGCTGCACTGAGGAACGCGGGAGCTTTTGGTGACAAATGTGTTTGTCCATAATTTGTAAAATAAGCTTTCTGAATAAAATATGAAGTCATAATTTGTATAATCACAGCATTATACATATAGTTGCTAATACCTGCTTAAATGAGATAGCTGAAGCATTTTCTCTACACATAAATTTTGATTTATTTTTTTTTTAACCCCCTATGCTCTCCTTTATCCCAAGGGAAATTTGCTCTGGCAAATTGTTCAGGCAGCTGCACAGTTCCAAGGGTGCCTGTGTTTAGTTGGGCACTTTGGTGCCTGCCACGTGAGCCAAGACCACCCAGGCGGTCCCCAAAGCCCTGTCCACACTTCAACACTTACAAGGTGTCTAGGTAGTGTAAGTAAAGACAGATGCCCAAAGCCAGCCTTTGGTAAAACCTGTGTTGTTTATTTAATTTTTAACATGTACATTAACACCATACTGATATATTGTTTCATCTGTGTAGGTGTTCTTTCCAAGACCAGCCTTCTCACTTTCTCTATTAAGAATATCTTTTAATTTTTGCTGTATTCCTAGTATATTTTTGTCGACTAAGAGGTTGTAATAGAAGGTGTTCAGCAAGTAAAGCTCTAGGTTGGGAATTTTGCTGAGCTTAGCAAGCAGTGCTGTAAGGGGGGAAATTTGGGTTCGGCTTGGCATTTGGGAAGAATAGGAGTTGTCCTAAAGGAGAGAGAGAGAGAGGATTTCTTAGCTGGTTGCATATGGGAAGTGTTCAATATTTCTGATTGGAGTTCTTGAGGGGAAGCTTCCTGTTTATGGTCGCTGCTAGTATGGAGCTAACTCCTAAGCCCGAGTAAAGAGTGGCCAAAGGATAAAGCTAAAAGGTGAGGCGGACAGTCCCCAAAAGGAGCAGAAAATAGATTAAATGAGTATTTGGGGAGGATTAATAACTTGTTTTCTCCTGCAAATGTTTGATGATGTTGTCCAAGTTTGCACCAGGAGTAGAGCAGAGCAAAGGAAAGCATATGAACGGATATAGAAGTTGTAGTATTTCCACCTTCTTTTCCGTATTTTAAAATGAATTTGTGAGGCATCACGTTGCAAAGTTTAGAAAAGAACTGGGAGCAGAGGATGAAGCTTGATGTCTTTATGAATGAAGGAGGGCAAAGTTAAGGAGCCTGCAGAATTTATTTACGATAAGCTGGCATTGGCCAAAGTAAATGTAGCTGCAGAGTGTAAGGAAACTTGTAGGAAGAAGCACAGAGCTAAGGGAGCAGCTAGAATAGAAGAGCAGGGGGAATAAGTTGGTTATAAAGCATGCAGAGGCAAGGTAAGGAAAATACCCATACCAAATTAAGGAGAGCATGGAGAGGACAGGTTGACATATGGGATTTTGAGAAGGAATGTCCATACCTGCCAAGAAAATGAGGGGAGGGAAAAAAGGCAACCTGAGAATCAAAACAGGTAGCCCTGAGTGTTTGGAGTTTCCTTATTAGACCAGACTGACTTTTCCACTCATTCTTCTCTATAAATCTCTCAAGGAATTAAAATGGAAGATGGGTAGTACATGCTGGATCATGATTGGAGACTGAAACGTACGATAGTATTGAATTTCTTGTGTTAGGAATCAAGTTAGCCTGAGGTAAGTTAGGGCAAAATCTGAGTGGGGCTTTTTAGAGGAAATCAAAAGCAAGGCAAGATAATGCCATGAACAAGAGGTTCCTCTGGGTTAGGCGACAGAGAAGTCCTGTGGTTTATGACTGTTGAGAGCCTTGAAATACAAAGGAATTTTCAGTGGATGGATGTTCCAGAGCTAATAACTGGGTATTGACTGGCAGACTGAAAAGATCCTCTGGATTGAGAAGTGCGAGAGGATTTGGAAAGACTTGTCTGATCTTCTCACTTACAAAAACCAGAGAGGGACATAAAATATGCCAGGATACATCAAAGAGCATGAGGAGGCTAAGAAGGACCAGAGAGGAGCATTGGTAACTGCAATGAGTTGTGTGGTAGTAAAGCAGTAAAAAATGTATGTTCTGTTTGCAAGATGTCTTATGTAAATATGAGCATTTTAATTTTTGAAAAGAGAATGCTTGGCTTCTTTTTGGTTGTTAGATTTTTTTCAACCTTAAATAAGCTTTCATCAGGAGATCCTTCTGATAAAATGTGATAAAAAAAAGCTTCTGTATAATTGTAGTTTTAAATACTGAGGGACAAGTTTTTTGAAAAATTAAGTAAACAATTTAAACTGGAATAAAGATATTAAAATAGAATAGATATTAAAATAGAATAGAAACAATGTGGAAATGATTTACCATTTATCTCATGCAAAAAGCTAGCTAAAACATATTTTAACAAAAGAGACAAAATCCTAATGGAAAGACTTGAGATCTAAGTGAATGAATAGGAAATTTAAAAGGCATAGTTATAAGTACACAGACAAATTTAAAAGAATTATGTTGCAAAGAAAACTTGATCGCAAGGACAAGAAACTATAGGGATTCTGAAAATAGTTAATATTTTCAGAAACTAAGTAGAGAGGTAAGATCTAAGGACAAAAAGCTGAAACTGTCAACTATAGAAAAAGGTTTTTTTTAAAAAGTACATTAAAATTGAGGTAAGCTTAAGATCAAATTTTGTATTTTATGATCAAGACCACAGTGATGCTGCAAGTGATGTTGAACATGAAGACAAAGCAGGGAAGCGCAATGGAAATGAACACATAGAAAAGATCTCCAAAGTGTGGTACAAGGACATAATCCTTAACAAGCCTCACATACTTCATGGATAACTACTACTTGTGTGGTATACGATTAATAAAGAGGACAAAGCTCTAATGGGATATTTTCTAAAACAGCATGCTCTATTTTTCCCCAACGTAGGGTACCTATTGTGCTTTCTTGGTTTCTTACCAAGTCTATGATATGAGATGGGGAGAATCAATTTTAGTTTCTAGAGCTGACTTCTCCACTTCGCATCTGAGCACAATGTAGTCTCTGCTTGCAATATAGAATTCCATCAGTCATCTATGTAGTTAATGTTTACAGACTGGATTTGTCTATCTCTCTGCTGTTTATTTTGATTTAGTAACTTAGTGCCTATGGCAGTTCAAGCCTTGGCAAAAGGATCTACTACATGGTTGGGACTTTTGATCCATTAAGCTTAATACTTTTTAAATAATGCATTTACACAAAATCATAGATCAGAGTTGTAAATTTTAGTTGGCTTGTACCATTGTCCGATTCAAGAACTTCTGAATCAGGAATTTGAGACTCTAATTAAAAATACATATCTCTTGACTATGATGTGAAGATTCTGTGTATATATATAGACTTCTTTCTGGAAACAGTATTTATACTAAAGATTATTAATGAGAAAGAATGTTCGTTTGGCCATATGGAGGGGCTGGAGAGAAAGAGAGAGAGCATATCCAAGTATTATCTTTTCCATTGGAGTGATTTATAGCTCTGTGTTTAGCCATTAGCTGTGAAATCAGGTTAAGATTCTGATTATTCATCCCCTGCACAACCCAATTCTTTTGTCTTCAACTATGATTCAGAACATAAATTCCCCTATTTTTCTAATAGCTTCCCACACATCACTAGTAGGCAGAAATATCAGAGCTTCCTGTTTTCTCGGCATGCCAGAGCGTGCATGAACCTTGCATTCGATTAACTTTTACATGCATTTATTTTTTTAGGCATGTCTAATATTCCTACGTTCTACTTGTGTTTTTGCTTTTTATTGGAGCTGGACAAGAGTGTAGTATTTACTTTGCGAAGGAGGAGAATTCGACTTGTTAATAGTTGTGCTCTTTTACAATAGATCATTTTAGACTTTTCTACATTACAAAGTAGATATGGCTACAGACTTTCTGCTAAAATGCCAGGCCTTTGATAAAATTTTCTTTAAATTCCAGATTTTCTTTAGAAACGAGAGAGGAGGAGAAAAAAAGACAAAATTTAACTTAAACAGAGCATCTTCTATGTTTTGTAAAGTCCAATATTTACAGAGAACATTTTATAACTATGTTTTTCAGGTGTTGGGCGGTTATTTTTCAATATTTCCCAGTGTAATTTACTACCACGTCTGGTCTTTTGAAACAGTTACCTGAAAAATTAGACACCTTTTCATTTAATTTTTGTTTGTACGGGATATGCAGAAGTGCTTCTGCATAGTGTTAGAACAGTTCAGCAGTATTAAAGCCAAATGATTGTTTTATCGCTCATAGTCAAATAAACCATCTAATGTTATTTGAAAGTTATTATTTGAATCTGACACCTTTTGGACTGTTCACAACTATACAAAGGAATGTGACTTTATTAGTCTGTCCCTTTCTTTACTATAAATACACATCAGCCAGTTCTTGGGTAGGTGTCTGGGTAATCTCTGGGAACAAGTCTCTAGAGATAATTTTGGAAGAGAATGTGAAAAAGATTAAATGCTTTATATATAAATATTTCTAAATGAGGAGACTGAGCCTGAATTTAAAAGATTAAATTATTACCTGTTTTTTATTTGTTTTTATTAAAAGAATGAGGCACCAAATCTCATTAAAATTAGTGGCAGTTACAAATTGCTTGGCAGTTTAAAATCGCATAATTGACATTTAATTTCACACAAATGCTCTTAGCATTCTTTATACAAATTAGGTAGATAGCCAGTAGTGCATTTAGGGCTGGAGAGAAAGAGAGAGCATGTGCAAGTTTGCCTTTCACTCGGAAATCTTGGTATTTTCTGCATTCATCTTCTATGCTGACAAAATTCTGGGAATCTATCTTGTGCTCTCTTTGAATTATATGAGAGACTTAGATGAATCATGTGAAGGCAAGTAACTTAATATTGCCTAATTTATATTAAATTAGTGTTTCTAATTTAGTATTTAATTTTATTATTAATTTTTTTTTACAGTTTTATATGTGCAGTTTTAGTGATGACTAGTATTTGGAGAAGTTTCTTATTTTCTGAATGACTTTTTTGGGTGTAGCTACTGATAGTACATTATTTTTCCTGCTGCTGAATTTACCTTTTTATTAATTTGATAGTAGATTTATAGAGCAAAAAATGTTGCTACACTACTCTGTTTAAAAGGATAGTTCAGAATAGTTCAATAGTTTCAGTTGATCAGTAATCAAGTTATCCAAAATCAAAAAAAGCCTGAATTGAGTTATATTCTTTGTCACAACAGTTTTTTTCTGTTAGAACAGTGTTTCTCAAAGCATTACAATGAGCACTGTATGTTTTTTGTCTTTTTTAATAAAGAAATTTCATATCTGAAGCACATCAGTGTTACTATTGCCAGAAAAAGCAACCTAAATAATTGAACTGCATTAGATAAATCACTTCAACATATTTTTACTCTTCAATCTTTCCTCTTCAGAGCTTTCTTTTGAGATGTTCCACTGTTTGGTTTGGATTTAAAGTTTGGTTTAGTGCTGTTTTGTGCACTTTGAAGTTTTAATATCTTAAAGGTCTTTATTATTAGTTCTAAAAAAGAGTTAGTGTTCAATTTTCTTACAGTAGGATGTTTTTGTTTTAATAGAAAAACTACTGGAGCATATTACAGCTTAAGCTGGCTGTTGTCATATTAGCTTTGATATAACTTGTGTGTTATGTCAACAATACCCAAGTCCTGAACACTTGGGGTTTTTTTTATTTTGTTTTTCCCTCCTGCTGAATCTCTTTGCATTTGCAGGCACTTGCAGACCAGTTTGAAGACACGAATACTTCAGTATCAGAACGCATGAAGATTTTCTACTGCTGTCAGGTGCCACCACGTTGGGCCATACAGGTATGAAGCAACCCTATGTGACACGTTAAGTGTCTGTGTTTCTCACTGATTTTCTTCCTGTGGCTGCTAAGTTGAGATGTGATAGTACTATATGGTCTCCTATTGAAACACCATAGGAATGAAGGCAAAATCTTTCTGGAAAGGAATGAAATTCTGCAGCTTCTCCGGCTTTCATACGTCTTGTTCTATTTTACATGGAAATAATTTTTGGTACTGTAATTTTTCTTTGTTTTTCCTTTAAGAAATGGACAAAATCTTTTAAACTTCCAGCATGCCTCCTATAAAAATAATTCCACCGCTATCTTGCTATTTATTACTCTGTTAGTTTTATTGCTTGCATTTTTCTCCATTTTAAATGAACATTTACTGCAAACTACTTTCAGAGTGTGTGTCAAGATCAAAGCATCCCTGTCCAGGAGTCAAAGATACATTTGAGTACAAGAACCCCTGGAGCTGAGACTTTTTTGTATTTTCTAGACATATGCCTTTTCAATAGTGTAGACAGGATACTTTTTCCCAAACTAAACTGTTTATCTTGAACATAAATTTCTGCAACAAAAATCTACACATTGAAGACTTATCTGATGGTGATGTATTTAACAACCAACTTAAGAAAACTGTTTACATTAGGTACCTCCATAGTGTGCATGTTGTTTACTTTTAATGTTTTTTTCTTTTCTGATATCTAAACTCAGTGTATATTGCTTTAACCAAGCATATTTTCTTTGAGCATTTTCAAATTATTCTGCACGATCTTTCAACAGGCACTTGCAATAAAACTAGCAAATGTGGTTTTCATTTTCAGCTGTCAGGAGTGGCACTTTTCAATCCATGCCAGTTTTCCAAGTCCAAGATAGAAATGCTAAAAAAAAATTATAATGGAAGAGATGGCTACAGTCTTCTAGCTATAGTAATAGAGGTGTTATCTATACTAATTTGACCAAATTTAAATCTGAGCAAGTTTAATATTAGAGATGTGATTTAATTCCAGATGTTGGAAAATATTTCTTTTTCCTAAGCAATTAATATTAAGCTAACAAATAACTACTTCGTTACAGACTTTCACAGAATTTATTATGTATATTTGTTCAAGAACTATAGCCAACTTAACTATATGATTACTGCATCTATTTCAGTTATGGTCACTCCTCACTCCTTGTAACATACTGGACCCATGCTTATAAAGAGCACAAAAACATTGGCAAGGCGGGATATCAAAGCATGGTCAGGAGATTTTTTGTACAGTTTGCTCCAACTCCTCTTGCAAACCAAATGGTGTGCTTCTCACATGGAGACATGATAAACATATTTACTTCAAAGTTGAAAAACTGTATGCGATTTTAATCTCCTCTCAAAAAAAAGACCAAAGACAAATTTTCAAAGGCATGAAAACATACCTTGTTTGTGTTTAAATAGAAAGAATTACTCATTTATTTTTACAAGTTTGCTGAAATAATAGGCTGAATTTGAAATAACAAAGCCACTGGCTTATCTGTGAGGAAAACTCAGTGAAGGAGTTGTGTGTGAGCTCCAGTACTGATTTGACTGAAAACTAACATCCTTTGGCAGTGACTGTTTAGGACAGTAGTTATTTACCCCTCATAGAGGGTACCTAGCAAAATCATATTGCTAGTCACTTCATGTGGGTGTGATGAACCTCCTCAGGTTCTGCTTGTACAGCAAAATGTTGCCTGCAGAGACATTAGTGCCTCCCGCTGCTGTTTCCTGCTCCCAGGCTTTTCAACTAGTGCTACAACTGCTTTCCAGGCACGCAGGCCACATACCTGGGTGCAGCACTGCCCATTCAATGCATCCTTCCCCTTGGCTTACCTCCTTGTATTCCATTGCAGACTAGATCAAAGAATTGACATGAGCTGGGAGCAAATTAGAACAGTTATTGATCTGATGGTTTATTGAGATATGTATTTCCAAGGCTCCAACTTAGGATTTAGAGTAATTTTATATTCTCTATGCTTCTTGGAGATGTCAGAGTGACCCTAGTACCTTTTAAAATAAATAAATATATATATATAGAGAGAGAGAGAGAGAGAGTTTGAGCCTAAATTTTGAATTATCGCAATTCTTTTCTTTGCAGCGTCAGCTTGCAAGCTTGCTCTTTGAGCTGGGATGCACGAGCTCAGCCTTGCAAATATTTGAGGAGCTGGAAATGTGGGAAGATGTGGTAATCTGCTATGAAAGAGCGGGACAGCATGGAAAGGTAGGAGAAAATGCTTTTCACAGCTGAGATCCTAAGTTCTACACTTGAAATGGGACCACATATAGGAAGAACTGTCTGATTTGATCTGTCAGTTCACTTAGGATGTTCACTCCACTAAGGCTACCATGAGGAAAGTTCTTATAGAAAAAATGGGCACACAACAAATCAGTCTGTCATGATCTCTTGACTGCAAAAAAAAATCTGAGATCATGAGCAAATGAAAGGGGAATAAATAAGAAGTAATTTAAAAGGCAAGAAAGTACTTAAACGTGATACATTAAAAATAAGAGAAAATATGTCTGGATTTGGAGAGAAGATGGCAATAGTGATTCTGGAAGATATATGAGGAAAATTAAGTTAGAAACCGCACATGCGCAGCCAGATGTAGTGTGTTTCCAGAAGGCTATAGCAGTTGTGATGGGAGGATACCGAGGTTGTGGATGAAGATTCCTCAATTTGATTGCTCAGATACTTTATCATTTCTTTGACGTTGCTTGTGCTACGTGTACCCCTCAGGTGAAAAACATTTAAAGCCGTTACCTAATTCTATTTATAAATGACAGAATTGTTTTTTTAAAAAAATCTGGTAGTAGACCGCAGCAGCTCTCCTATTGTTGATGGTTTTTCTTTGACTGTTAGAGCTATCAGATCAATGCAAGGAGGATTTTAGAAAATGCTGCCTGTCAACCCTTATGCTCAGTATTTCCACAGCTTTCAGAAATGCTGTCTTTTAGACAAAAATACTTATGTTATATCGTAGTGTCATTATAGGTAAACGCATATATGCCCATATGAAGACCTAAGTACAAAGACTATGCTTATGCTGAGTTTTGCAGAAGAGAGCTATACGTTCAATAATATAAAAAGAAATCTAAAATTTCTCATCCTAGCATGTGTGTTAATTATCTTACACCAATGCTTAGGTTTGGCTTATTATAAACTGACAGACAGGATTCACTGCTAAGCTCTGTGTCGCATTATGTATGCCTTGGGGTTGGTATGCTAATATCAGAATCCTTTCAGTACAGTACAGAAGTAGAGGTCAGTATTTTCCATTTCCTGGAAATACATTCTCTCCTAGTTACATTCACAAACTGCCCTTGGGGAGTTATGAAAATGGCACTCAGAGAATAGGACAGGATATCTGATGCAGGAAACCAGTTAGAAAAGCTTACCAATGAGTGCTTGTGCAGTGCTGTAAAAGTACTAAATGCTCTGTAAGTACTAAATAACAGTAGCACTGAGGCCAAGTTAGTTTTGAATCAAAAAAGTTGAAAAATTAGAAACATTTATCTATATGCTAAGAGGAGGAATGTGCTTCTTATCAGAAAGCTTTCGAAGTCTGCATTGTCTGTGTTCATCAAAAATGTTTTAATAGCTTTTATACATGGTAGTTCTTCTTTTGAAGCATGTGAAAATCTACTAGTGGGGTATGTTGCTCAGTGAATGTTGTCCTGATTAAAGAACTTAGCTTATGTGTGCCTAAAAACTGTTTTAATAGTTCTGCATGTCTTAGTGATAACAGCTTTATATGGAAAAGAGTAATTTAAAAACTGAAGGAAAAAAACAACTAATAAAACAGCCAGATACACATTGAAATACTCATTGTTAAAGAAACAAAGCATGTAGATATGGCTATGAAAAGCTCCATGCTTGGAAAACACATAGCTCTTTCAACAGAGGATATACAACAGTATAAATTTTGCTGAGTATACTGTTGCTAATATTTAATAAGCTTGTTTGTGGATTTTTTACTGGTCTTAGCTATGATTCTATATTCACTTAGTTCATAAGCTGACTGTAAGTAGTAAAAACTGGTTTAGTCATGTGAGCCTAGAAAAGA
>JAUBOD010001075.1:1924334-1945859 GCA_032353885.1 Nothura maculosa | reverse complement strand
GATCATCCTGGTAGCCCTGCGCTGGACTCTCTCCAGCAGCTCCACATCCCTCCTGTACTGGGGAGCCCAGAACTGGACACAGTCTCCAGATGTAGCTTCACCAGGACTGCGTAATACAGGGGGCTTTACAGATACTCTTATAAAAAACGGGCTATATTTAACATGGTAACAGGTAAAATTTAACATAGGTGTTACAGGCAAGTGAGTGTTCAGTGTTGGGAAGCCAAATGCAGAAGTAGTCTTGAACTTGATTTCCATCCATGTTAGTCTAGACTGCTGTGAGAAACCATGTTACAATTGCAGTTATTTTGGCTGGCAAGGATTATATAATTTCCTTTTTATATAACTCTTTATTGATACTGTTATTATCAGGTCTTGCTTAATTTAGATAAACCATTATGAAGCATGCTATTTATTAAGATCCCTCTAAAGGGCAAAGATAATTAATATCTCCTTAATGATTATATTCCTTTTATAAAAAGCTATATTAATTGATTGGAGAATATTTCTTGATAGAGTTCTGTTTTCAAAACAAGATTTCTCCCTTTACAAAGCTCTTACTAAATGCTATGTGCATTTTGGAAATTAGACTGCTGTGAATTTATAGAGGAATATTGCAGCAAAATGAGAAATCTTGTTTTAAAGTACTGTCTGGTTTTGTAGAAGACAAGTTACAGGAATAAAATTTTGTTACTGGTATGAACACTTGTATTAGCCTTTACAGATGTAAGTGGTAAAACAGTTTGTAACGTGCCAGAGGGGTGATCAGATAGCAAATGAGTTGAAGAAAAAGTCAAGTTTCTGCTTATTTAATTCTGTTTTATCTCTGTGCAGAAATATTTATGTTGGCAATGGATTCTTGCAAACTTAGATGAGAACATGATGCTTTTATGCTCTTAAATATGAAATGTTATTACTGAATGGTCAGCTTTTTGGCCTGGTGTGTTATTACTACTAGGTACTAGGATATGGCAGTGAGGTAAGCCCAGGAGGGCCCTGTTCCGGAGGAGCTAAAGGGGCAGCAGGCAGAGCACCTTTCACTGCTCTTTGCACAAGTTCACTCTTTTCCTTTCTTTGAAAGGGGAGAGGGGTAAAAAGGAAGATAAATTAAAAGAAAAAATGTGTCCTGTTTGCCCGCTGTGATTACTGCAGTCAAAAAGTGCCAGCTCCTTTCTGCTCAGGATCAATTCATTTAAGATATCTGTTGCAATTAATTTAAGGTGTCTGTTGTTGGAATATGTCTTTTTAATCTGTCACAGCGGTTGGTGGAGGCAGAGGAGTGGGGATCTCATCTCATGATGCCCTCTGCGAGGGCAGCCTTGCCACGAGGCTCTGCTGTCTGGAGCTGTGGCTAAGCAGGCTCTGAACGCCTCCGATGGTAGATGTTTCATATGGTTTTGAAGAACTGTTCCATAGTCAATTTAAAAGCTTTTTTTGTTGTTTCCTGATAATCAGCTCATAAGTTTCTTACTAAATTGGTTCTATTTTTAACAGTTAAATATCCCTTTACCAATCCAAACAATACACTCCCTTCATTTTTGGACACTTCAAGTATTGGTACATTTTTATTTCTGTTGCTTTCTTTAACCAAGTTGATGGTAAGAATGAAGTGCTAGGACTAGACAATTCAAAACTTCAAAACAAAGTACAATATTTGAGGTTATTTTACAAAAGATTTTTGGTAAAGATTTTACTAAATTTTAGATGGGATCAATGAGTTTTAAAGGAGTGCTCATAGCAGCATATATTTGATTCTCTAGAGATTATCTGATATGAAAGAAACTAGTTCTCATAAGAACAAGAAAAGCATTAATAATTTCAAAGCAGTGATAAACACAGCTTTCCTGTTAGCAAAACCAGCTATGGCAGAGGAATGAATAGCGTTTTAGTATTTCAAACCCTGTTGCTGTAGTAGATCATGTTAGATCAGGTGATGGGTGCAGATTGTTCAAATAGATGTTTTCAAGAAGCAGAACGATACTGTGCTGAATTATATATGTTACATTTTTGCAGTGGGGGTCTGATGTAAAAGTTTTGGCTGAACAGCAGATCATCTGTCCTGCATTCTTATCTTTTGGAAAAGCCGAGGCAGGCTATCTCTTCTTTGAGAAGAGAAACAAAAACTTCGCTGTTAGAATTAGTGACCTTGAGATAAAGAGCTTTTGAAAATTGCTTCTAACCCAGTTGTTTGTCTGGAAGACACAGCTTCTGTCATCTTCTCTATAATGTTGTATATGCTCTGAATATATTGTATCTTAAACATTTGGATATATGAGTGTAGAACAGCAGCAGTGTCAAAACCAACCTGAATGAAGAGATACATCTTTTATATATAATAAAATGAAAATAACTATCCTAGAAGAACACTTAAAGAGAAAGGAATGACAATAGAACTTGTGAGGAAATACTTTAAAATGCAGATGTAAGAGCATCTGCATGGTGCTAGTATTGCAGTACCAAGAAGAGGCTGTTGGTTTGATTTTATGGACTGATACTAGCTCTTTAGAGAGAATACACACCTAGGCTATACAACAAGGAGAAAACAGGTTTTTGCTTTGATAAGTAGATTTTTCTTGGTTCACTGAACCCCAAACCACTGATTTACTGATGGCTTTTAGGATACTGAAGGGATATTCTTTGGGTAGGTGATTAGTAAGTGATAAATTGTCTCATTAAGGAACTAACTCTCTGTTTTGCACCAGGCCGAAGAAATACTGCGCAGAGAGCTAGAGAAAAAGGAGACGCCGTCGCTGTACTGCCTGCTGGGCGACGTGCTCAGGGACCCGCAGTACTACGACAAGGCCTGGGAGCTGTCGAGGCACCGCAGCGCGCGGGCCCAGCGCTCCAAGGGCCTCCTGCACCTCCGCAACCGGCAGTTCGCGCAGTGCGTCGAGTGCTTCGAGCTCTCCGTGCGCATCAACCCCATGCAGGTGGGAGCTGCGGCCGCTACAGTGGCAGTTTTGCACACAAATGTCCAAGTAGCACTTGAACACTGTACTTAGCAAATTCCTTGTCTGGTAAGTATGAGAGGCAGGGAGGCTGCCCAAAAAGAGCAGCACAAAGAAGCGAAGACTTCCTTTCGCCTTCCGGTCCTGAATGCACCTAAGACTTTGTGCAGGTCTTCTCTTTCAAAGAGATTAAAATTAATAATAGTCATTAAATAAGTCATGAGCAAGAGTCAGACAAAATGCTTATTCTACAGAAATAAAAGAAATGAGAGAAGTGATTCTGAACGACCACTCTAACTGATGTTAAAGGACAAGCGCTTGCCAAAATACAAAGTTGACATGCCAGAGTATCACAGTCTTTCTTACCAGCAGGTGCTCTTTATGTTAATCTTTATGTAAACTGGTATTTCACATAATGTAATTTCATACCTACAAAATAGAATTTCTTCTGCAGTTGAGAGTATGCTAAATTTAGCTGCAGTTTAGAAGTCACCTAAAATGAAACTCACTTGCATTTTTATGACCTCATCATTTTTTGGCTGTCCTTGAGATTCCTGCAAGAAAACCCGCTTCAAAGCATGATCCAAGGGACAGCATTAGGAATTACATTAGGAGAAAGCCAAAGAACATTAATTAGTATTCTGCAGATATGAACCAGACTGCCCATTCAGTGAAGATTATATCAATTCTTAAAAGTTCTCAGCAATACAATTAAAAAAAAAAAAAAAAAAAAAAAAACTATGTTAATCTATTCGGTCTCTTGGAAGAGAAGTGTTTGCCAGCTGAGGAAGGTGGTTCCATCTTAGTATTTGGAGTAATCACAAGTTTTCTTTTAGATGTTATTGGATCCGTATTGTTACCATTTTTTTTTCTTGCATTGCTTAGTGTAGAGACTGCAGCTGCACTTTAGAGATGCTGTCTATAGCTGTCTAACAAATGTGCCTGGTGGTATGCCAAGACCAAAGTCTGCCTTTCACCTGTTTGCTTCCTGTGCTTTTTTCCTGCCAACTCAAAATAGAGCTGACCCTTTTATATGCCTAAATATTTTCGGTGTAAGAGAGCTATGGAAATCATGCTTGTGATCATAAATGTTAAAGAAAATTTGTTTTAGCCTCCTTTTGTCCCCCACCAGCCAACTTGTACTTAATACAATGGCATGTGTTTGTGTTGGACCAAAGCAAGATTTAAGAGAAATTTTAAGATAATACTAAGTTTTCCAGTTCATTTTAAAATATCTGTAAGGGTAAGTTTCAATTAGTACCTCCAACTACTAAGGCATAGTGAATGAATATGTAGTGTATATATATAATGTAAGAAACTTTTCTGAATATGTCAATTCATTCCATTTTCAAATAGTTCTGTAAAGCAGATTCCTTTTAAACTTCCTGGGTTTGATCGTTTAGTCTTCCAGGCCTTATGTTTTCGCCTGTTGGCCTTTAGGAAATAAAAACTCATATCTCTGTTTTCCACAGAAATCACTATAAAGTGTTTTCCTCTGTCCTGCTCTGGAGCTACTGAAAAGCCCTGTGTTGTACTTGCAGTGACAGTAGTGTTTATTACAATAATGCATCAAAACTGAGGCCTCAGTCAAGAGACTTTTCTTGATGATGCTGACAGATTTTGACAGATTCTTTGCAAACTGTTCATCTGCAAACAGATGCTTCTCTTTTCCCAGCTGCTCTTACATGACATCCCAGTAAGGTCTGTTTGGTGAAAGGTCTTGAGAATTTAAAACAGCTTTCTGGTTTTTATGTGTATGCTTTGTGCCTTTTGTGCCTATTACTAGGTCAGTGAAGTTAAGATACTTTTTCTTGTCCTCCAAAGAATAATGTGTAAGCTGGTTTGAGTTGCATATAATCTGTTGCTCTTTTGACTTAGGAAAATTCTGGAGGCCTCCAGGCTTTCAAATCGTATATCCCAAAGCTGTTGGGTATTTCAGTAATGTATTAGGATACAGTATGATTCCAGTGAATTGGTCTTGTTCCTGTGCAAATGAACTTCAGATAACTTATGATTATATCTGCCTTAAAATGTACAGCTAAAAGGAACAAAATCAGTTTCCCTTGTATTTCATTTCTCTTACTTTCCTTGGAAATACCCAAACATATACATTATTTTTCATTTAAGACTGATTGAAATCAGGATGACTTCTGGCTATTAAAGAATGACAGAAGTTGGCCTGCAGAACTCAAATCTGAAAAATATACTACTGAGATCTTTTTGTGTGTGTCCCAGCTGAAGGAAGTTTAAAATGAAAGTCAATCCAAGAAAAATAGTCTAGTCCATATAGGAAAATGAATGTTTCCTCCTCTTATTGCTCAGGAAGCTGTGTTTAAGATTGAGAAGAATTGTTTCAAACAAATAGATTGAGCAAAAGGATCGTGGGGGATTGGACACATCACTGTATTCTAAAGTCTGTATTCTGTCACTATAAGAATCAATTATTTCCTATTCTAGGATGTCTTGTGGAGAGAGGCAGGTGATTTTAGATTTGAGAGGTGTAGTACAAGGAAAAAAAATCATTAATGAAGCGTTCCCAGAATTAAGGATGATTCATCAGGTGAACAAAAACTCCCTATTACAAAGAAATTAAATCTTGTTAACTGTTACCAGAAACCTTTTTGAAGGAGGAACTTTCTAGACTTAAAGCAAGTGATTCCCAAGAAAATCCAATGAGTAGGATAATTATATGTCAACTCTCCTTTAAATTGGCATCCTTTTTGACTTGTTTCCATCAAATGTGGTGGAGGTCTTAGAAGAAGGGTCTATACAGTATGAGCCAAACACCAGATTATCCTTTGGAGAATCCTCAAAGGATCCCAAATTTCCAGTTCAGGTGTATATGATTAGCCTGACTGCTCTCAGATTTACTTGTTTCAATATGTGCCTAATGTGTGGCAGCTGTATGGCTCTTGCATGTTCACTGAGAGCATCTTGCAAGGATGGACTGGGACAATTCCAGTGGGCTGGGGAAAGAGAAGGGTAGATGAAAGTGCACATAACAAAGTTTGTACTGGTTACATAATATATGTGTTAGCTCTTGCTCTGACAGTGATTCTAAGCAGTGCATACTTGGTCATGTCACACGGGACTTTTCCAGAAATCAGAATTTGTTTTTTGGGCCAGACGATTTGGCTCCTATTTTCTCCTGTTTTTCTTGGTCGTGGGGCAGACAAGTCTTCTTTCAGATTTGGGAAAACACTTCAGAAAGTAGCTTGCCATCGACTACATCTGGAATCTAATGGTTTGTGCAATGCAGCAAGAGCCTTAATCTCAAGAATTCTCATTCCTACTCATCCTGAAATGGTAAAGGTAACTTGAATCAAGAATTGAGTTTGAATGTCTAATTGGAGAAGATGATAAATCTCTCTGCATTTGGTTTAAAACCATAATATTCAAAGGAAGCTGATTTGTCAGCTGATTGTGTCATCTTATGACAGAAATGAGTAATTAATTATAGCTAGATTAGTTAAGATGTAGTTAATGTAGCTAGATGTAGTTAGGATTTGACTCAAGTAGAGCTCTTAGTCTTTTCAGTTAGTAATTACAAATAATATTTAGTTTGGCTGTACTAAGGGTATAGTGTGTTTCATTTTTAATTAACTTCTAAACTAGCGTCATTGTGAATATTTTAGTTAAAAGTTTACTAGATTCTGGAAAATTATGTACATTCAATATACAGTGAATATTACAAGTGGCTTTATGTATTTTTTTAATTTCTGTTTTTAACTATTCAGCCGTACTTCTAAAGAGATGATTTTGGAAGTGTGTTCCCACAGATACAAGAGAATTGTTTAGACTTTTTGAAGAATTTTGTAATCACTTAGATTTGTTAGAAACTTGTCTGGAAATTCCTGATTGTAAGCATTGACAAATTTGAGCCTAAATTATCATTTTTTGCTGGTTACTGTCCTCAGTCTTAAAAGAGAAAATTTTAGAGACTGTTCTCATATGTTTTTCCAATCAGTAGCCGACACGAGCTTGCTGCTTTTTTGTAATTTTTTTCTTTTTTTTCCCTCTCTCTCCTGAAAAGGAACTTGAACCTAGATCTACAAGTGGTAACAAAATTTTTTTTGAACTTTGGACAAAAATCTCCTTGCAAGGCCTTTCACTTAGTCACTCTCCTCAGAGCAGTTATTACATCAGCCAGTAGAATCAGCAGATTTCATGCTGTGCCTAGTAAAACAATGGCATTCTTATCATTCTTTCCACACAAAATAGCTCTAAATCTGTCCTTAAACTGTATCTAAATAAATAAAAGGTTACTGCTGTTAGGTCCTGGAAGAAATTCACATACTCTTTCTAAGCATCTAAAAGACAGGAAAATAGCATTTGAGTGATTTGAGTGCAATGCTAGATTAACGCCAATTTGATTAATTTAAATTTCAATTTAAAATGAAGGAACAAAGGCCTCTGAAGAATTTACAGGTCAAAATATTTTGTTGGGTGACTATTTTCAAAGGTGCTGGCCAATTAGTTTTGATGTGCATTGAAAGATGATGCTTTTTCAGCGATTGAGTTGCCTATAGCAAAAGGCAAGTAGCCTGTGCAGTTTATAGGCCAACAAACTGTTATATTAGCAAGATGCAAAAGTAAGCAACTAAATTCTGGGTCAGGTTCTGCTTCTACATGCATTTCAATGGGGTTCTACAAGATAAACCTCAATCATGAACTGACAAACATGTGGATTGTACTCATTATATAAAAATGCTGTAAGATAAGGTTCCATCTGGGTTCTTATCGTGCCTGATAACTCAGATGCCTTTGTTAGGAACAAGACAAACCTAATCCAGTGGCCTCAAAGATTTGTAGTTCAAAGACTTACTCATCCATGAGTGACATCTATGTGTTTAGTAGCCATGGATACTTTCTTTGAGTTTGCATAGTCATCCTCTGAGCCTATAGCTTCTGTAGCTTTGATTGTCAAAATAACTGCAGGAGTTATTTCACACTTGGTGAACTACTGGCTTCATTTGAAGGGTTTTGTCTGTGTTGGAGTAAATGGTAAAAACAGGGGAAAACGGGCCTGCTATTTTGGACCTTGTGATCATTTCCGCATGCAGGGATTTTCTGTCTTAGCTCATAGACATGTAGCTTCTTGAAAAGCTTTTGGTGAGGAATCTTTCTCAAAGTCTTTCTGGAATACAATTAGACTGTGGCTCATTCTGCTGCTTTTAGAGAAATATACCAGGCTGGCTGAATTTGACTCATACAAGTATATGTAGTATATTATCATATAGCATTTTATATATGCTCTTTAACAGTGTCAGCTAACTTGTCTGATGGGAATGTCAGCCCTTTGGTTTGTAGTTCTACATTTACCTTCTGAGTTCAGATGTTTCATATAAATTTCTTAAAATATGTAGTGACTTTTTTGTTATTTATAGTATTTTCTACAGTAACATAAGAAAGCCCTTCACTAAATGACGTTGGAGTGGGGATGAGGGTGAAGGGTGGTGAAGTAAATTGAGTTATGAATCTCAAATTCTAAAGGGAACACAATTGCTTTTTGGTATTTATTAAAATTAACATCATCTTTAGTAAAGATTTTTGCTTTGTTGTTGGAATACTCTTAAATCTAGCTATGTTACAACAAAGCATCTCTTGTACAGTAATACTTTGTACCGGATCCTTTAGAATGGTCAGGATCAAGGTAAATATTGTCTTCTGACCAGCTTCTTCAGGTCTAAAATATTTAATCTTGGAATTGCATCCAATGTGACTTTTAAAAATTAAACTATACAGCGTAATGAAAATCACATATTTACGGATTTCCTGCTGTTATAGCCTTGTGATCTCCCTCAGTATATTACACTTGCTATCTTAGGTAACTATTCAGTGATGCAGTCTTTACACTGTTTTCTTAATTTAAGATTGAAATTCTAATCTGTAGCAGGTCTGTTGTTTGCTTTTTCTTTTTTAATATGATTGACTCTGAAATTTTCTTTAATGGAAGGCAACACTCATCCAGCAACATGACCTGGTTCCTTGCACCTTGCTAGTATCACATCTCAGAAACAGTCAAGTTCCTGAAAACTTCCCTTCTTTCATCTCATAGCTGAACATTTTAATTCCCACTCCACAGACTTTTCAGATTACACTCTTTTGTCTATTAAAAGAATCCCTTTTGGACATTTTCTGCAATCTTATCAATCATGTCTGATTCCCAAATTTCTTCCCTTCAGTCCAAATCTTCATGCTTATCTAGAGCCGAACAAACTGTTTTGTTTCAAACTATCAAAAAAAGAAGAAAATCCTGTATTCTTTGCAGCCATATTATGATTTTTAACTAGGTATTCCCTCATACAAACTTTCCCTGTAGAATTATTTACATTTTACTTAGATTGTGAAACTTTTCCTTAAGAAAGGAATCAACGAATTTAAGCAGAGAATAAGCCAGTTTTGCAAATATGTAGATGTTCACTTTGCCTCAAAAAATGAAAATGGTAGAGGAGTTTCAGTCAGTCAGATGCTGGAAGCACAAGCCCAGAAGGCAGGCTCTGAGGTTGTTCTTTGTCTTTGAAGAACAAGCCTTGTTCAGTTTTTGGTCTCCATATCATGAGACTGGTCACTGTCATATCTGTTACCCTGCTGGGCAATGTAAAACATTTATAGGCTAGGATCTAAACTAAGGCAGTCATTCAGTTTCTCCTAAGTGGTCCCCCTAGTAATCCAATACATATCTGTAATAATATTTAACTTTTTCAATGCTGAGCATAACTTTTCAGAATATCAAACTGAACTGCTTAGTTAAGCTGTAGTATTTATGGTTACAGTGATTCTTTTTAAAAGCATAATTTTAATGTCACGCAGGAGAGATTTTTATGTCAGAAATTCATGGTTAGAGTAGGAATAACTTAATCTCAGGAAAGGGGCAGTTCTGGCAACTGATAGTACTTTCAGGGTCAGCTATTGTTTATTTGATAGTTTATTACTTCAGAAGAGAGATTAAACTAAACTACTTTTCCTGTTGGATATAATTCATAAGCATGAGGTAATTCTTACTGTGAGCCATGGTTTTCTGTAGAAGAAAATGAAGAATTCTTTCTTTTATTATCCTAGTATAAAATTGTATTAGTTACTGGTCAGAGATAAAAAAGCAATTCAGGGCATTCCCTTCCCCCTGCTCTTCCCACCATTGATACAACCCCCCTGACTATTTAAGTACCAACGTCTATACAACCTTGGCAGCAAAAGTTGTGTTCAACTGGGGCAATTCTGTGTTTTAAGTAAGGCAGTTTTAAGTAAGTTTCTGTGTTTTAAGTAAGGCACCATTTGAGTACATTTCTGTTCTATAGTATTATAAACTGAAGATCAATATTTGGGCACGCTGACAGAGCAGTAATTTTGAACTGCCCAGTCATCTGACACATTTGTTACAAATACGACTGGTCTGAAGTATGTTTTCTGGCATATAGCATTTGACCCAGTAGCAATGCTATGTTGTGAATGTAGATTTTGTTTGCAAATTAATGTAAAATATGCAGACTTCTTAGTATCAGTCACTTTTCTAAATAAAGATGCTGTAGATGCACTCCACATATGGTGAAGTAGTTTCCACATTATCAGTTTTGTTTATCTGTTTTCTTTAAATTCTTTGACTGAAGGTTTTTATATACTCTGTGTTCAAGATACTAACAACAATGCAGCACTATTATTGTAGCTACAAATCAGGTGGAATCAACAAGAGTAGGGTGCATTTAAGCATCCAGGCTAAATAATGTATTTTGTCCTGAGGTATATGTGTATGGGTATCTGTATATACACTAAAGTATAGATATATATAAGAATTCTTTTTTTCTCTCCAGCTAGGTGTGTGGTTTTCCTTGGGCTGTGCATACATTGCTCTGGAAGGCTATGAAGGTGCTGCCAAGGCATTTCAGCGCTGTGTGACACTGGAACCAGATGTATGTACATTGCAGCAAGAGTTGGAGACAGCTTATCTAAAAGCAACAAGAATGTTTTCCTTATAAACAAACAAAGCAATACTAAAAAATAAAGTTTAAACTTTAACCTTTTGAATAAATTAAACTTTTTACATAAAGGATGTATTTTCCCCATGAAGCATCATAAAAATACTTGCCCAGTACTTAACTTTAAGTGTGAGTGTCTGTGTTAAAATCTGTTTTAGCATGCAAGTTCTTTATACTTACATACATTGTTATAAGAGAGAGAGAAAGGGGAATGGTCAGCAGAACTGAAGGGATAGATCAAACACTCTCCTGAAATGTGTAGTTATTATGAGCCAGCTAACTTCTCAGTAGGTTAAGTAATATTTATTATACCAGTATAGGGTGCTGAGGTGGCTCCTCGCAGTGGAAGTAAAGCCTGTCCCTGTGTAACAATCTGCATCAGTGCCCTGATGCTTTTCATGAAAAGCGTTTCCAAACATGATTTAAATGGTCTGAGAGCAGTCTCAGCACAAGAGACTATTTCACGGAAAATGCAGTTTTTAAAGTGAAAATTATGTACCCAGGTTCTGTTCTTAAATTTATGTTAGTTGCCAGATTGCTGATTTTGCTGCTGTGACTTCAAATTTGCAGCAGTATAAGGCACTCTGATCCCTTTTGATTACAGTAGCTGTTGATAAATGTGGTTGGAACTGACTCTGTTAGTTTTGCTAACCAAGGGGCAGTTCTAGCTGGTAATGATGAGCTACTGGAAACACTGACATCTCCAACCATCCCAACTAGATCTAGAGGAGGATGCCTGTTTACAGTTTAAACTGAAGGCAAGAGATGGTGTAACTTATTCCAGAGGGGAGGAAGTTAAACTGTTTGGTTGTTGCTATAGTCATTCATATTTATTCATATTTGAATTCAGTATGTTCCATTTTAATGCAATAGTTTGACTATACTGCAATAAACATATTGTGTTAATATCTGTGATTAGCAAAATTGATAAAATAATTCATAGGAGTTTAATATGAAGCTTAATGACTTCAAATGAAAGTAAATAATTTTGGGTGGTGTTTTTCCTTTTTATATTACAGAATGCTGAGGCCTGGAACAATTTATCAACAGCATATATCAGATTAAAACAGAAGTAAGTACTGAAAATGATTGGAGGGTAGCACTTCCAAAATAAAAAATATTTATTTTCATTTTTTGATACTGAGTTTTGTTTTCATAATGCAGTTAGCCTATTTATCCTAATTCTCATCCCTTCATTCTTTCTCACAGCTTAGATAATATATGGGGATATATATATATTATTATAAATATAAAATCCGTAGTTCTGAAAAGTGTGCCAGCTTGCTGACACCCAAGTGAAATGGCTTTTGTTGTTTTGGTACTTTGTTTTTCTACTGCTGACAACTTAAATATTCTAAAGTAGCTAAAGTAGGAAAATTATTACAATAAAATCAGCCTCTACTGTTTAGTTTGCTCAAAGAATTTCTCCAAGTGTTAGGAGACCTTTGAAATCTAGGAGATCTTCTGTTGCTCAGAACAAACTGGGGCTGCCCTCTCTGTCCTTTGAGTGGTAGATGCTGACGATGAATGCACGATGACACACTGGTGTTGCCTAGAGTGTCCCGTTCGGCTCTTTATCAGTTTAACTCTTGACCCTGGATAAGGATACTCCATCGTTAGGCAAGTTAGTATTTCATTAGCATAGCCGCAGCAGTGATTTGAGAAAACGTTTTTATTTACTGTGCCCTTGGTATCTTGTTTTCTTTTCCTGGTTCTATCTGATCAGCAGTGTCCCTCAGCCAAACTGTCTTATAGCCTTATTAGAGGCAGGTCCCAGCTTTCTTTGTAGCAAAATCTACAGAGGAAAAAGCAGGGCCCTCACCTTTTCTAAGGCAGCAAATCAAAAATCTGGGGACTAAAACAGTGGAGAAAACCCAACTGCCATTTGGTGGATTCATTCAGCAGCAGCAAGCATGAGAACATGTATGAGAGGGAGGGAAGAGTGGAGTGAACATGGGAAAATCTGCCTGTGTGCTCTTCTGCCTTACTATTCCAAGTGACCTGTTTTCTTTCAATAGTTTTATTCTCTCAGCTCTGTGCAGGTGCACGGTAACTCTTTTCATACTCTGGGCTTAGATAGGCAGTTATGTTTTTTCCTGACCCAGCCATTTCTAAGCTTTTAATAGACATGCAATAGTTAGATATTCCCTTTTCCTGCCTGATATTTTTGTACTCCCATAGTCTCTTTTCTGAAGCTCTAACAGCTGTCTTTTTTTGAGATAGCCCTTTGAAAGACTTTTACTCAATCAACAGAGCAAGTGAGCTGCAAATTTTAGTAAACCATCTTAATATAATATTTCGTAAGAAGAGATTTCTTATCATATGTCTCCCCAAAAGGCTTTAACTAGCCTGCAAAAGCTCTCTTTCAGGCTTTCATTTAAATAAATTTATTCCTTTGTGTTCTTTTCCTAAGCTTCACGACTTGTCCTGCTGAGAATAAGCTTCAGGCTCTTAAAGACCGAAGAACTGTATCATTCTGTTTCTAGCAGAGCTTTTAGCTTTTGGCAGTATGTTTAGAGCTTTAAACAGCAGACAGCTATAATTTACCAACTTAGATTGAAGATTGCATTAGGATCTCTTGCTCCTTCTGCGTCCTTTCTGGCAGTGGTGCTTGTGTGTCTGGCAGGCGGTCATAACTCGGTGAACTGGATGTCAACAGCTTTCAGGTCATACATGACATTTGGCCAAACTGTCCTCTCTCCTTAGGGAAAGGACATGGGGAATGTCTACTGTGGATCCATCTGTATGTATAAGGAAGGTGGTTAGTGATTTTACAGCAAATTTAAAGATTCTGCCTGCCTTTTTCTCCACAAAACTCTCCTGGCTCTATGTGACGATTTCCTGGCAGCAGCATTGGTAAAGGATCCTAACTCTGTTGGGGACCAGTAAAGCTCCAGAAGACACCAATAAAGAAGGCACAAATCTAATCGACTTTCACTTACTTTATTACATTATTTTGACAAAATATGGTTACGAAGCTAATACAGAGGTTACCTGGAATCCACTGTAACAGAGTATACCGATTAGTGGGCTGGTAGAAAGTAATTCCCAAGTGACAAGAAAGTATTGGCATTGTGAATTATAAATCATGATTTTAAATAGAACTGTTTTCTAAACAACTTTTTCAAATAAGCAGCTGTTTAACCGATGCAATCCCAACTGGTTTTAATATATCTTCATTTTCATTTTGCTCTTTTATTACTATTACATAGAAATAAAGCTTTCCGAACCTTACAAGAAGCTCTCAAGTGCAACTATGAGCACTGGCAAATTTGGGAGAACTACCTTCTCACCAGTACGGATATTGGAGAGTTTTCAGAATCAATTAAAGCTTATCACCGGCTCATGGACTTGAAAGAAAAATACAAGGATACACAGGTGGGGAAGGTTTCATCTTAGGAAATTTTATAGGCTCATTAATTTTTCTTATGAGACAGATTTCTGTTGGTAAGATTATCGGTAAGGATAGTGCACGTACCAATTTGAACATATTTTAAGTGATCAAAAAACAAAGCCTTGCACTCAGATTACCTCATACTTTGTGGAAGGATAAATATTTAATGTCTTAATCTTTTCTTAAATAAAGCACAATGCATCACCCATCTTTCTACATTGCTCCTGCATATCTCAGTATTAGAAATTATATTGTGTCTTACAGCTTCAGTGAAGGATAGACTGCATGTGTCCGAAAATTAAACAAATGAATCTTTGAAAGTGAATTCTGTTTCAGGGGCTGAATGTATTAAAGTGAAAATGTTAATACTAAATAATCTGGAAGAAAATAAAATTAAGGAGATATTTTGCTCCTCTTCTGCTGTAGTTAATTCTTTGTTTATAAATGTAGCTGTGGCTAATATCCAGAGAACCCACCTGTATTGTTTGTAGATATTGCTTCAGATATTAATTCTTTGTTGTATAATTCTCTGTCCTGCTCCTGCAGAGTTTTTAAAAATACATTATCAATTTTACACAGAAGTATAAATATGTATTTTAATTTTTTTAATCGCATGTGAAGTGCTCTCTCAGTTTCGTCATAACTTCTGGTACCATTTACTCAATGGGAGCAATTTGCTAGTTGACCAAGAGCCAAAGCTAAAGCCTCATTGAAATTTTCAAAAAGATTTTTATCAATAGTGTTATGAGGAAGAAAAGAACACTCCTCTGGAAAGAAAAAATAAAGGCATATAGAACTAAAAGCTTCTGATGAGGTTCCTTACAAAGTTCAACAGAAATAATTTCTGAGCTTCTCCTGTTTGCCAGTTGACCTGTTTTAAAGGGAGATGCTCTGTGACTCTCTTGTGTAATTTGAATTTAACTAAGTATCATAATGAGTAAGCAGAAATATACATCTCTTGTTCCACATAATTTTGTAGGTTCTTACTTGATGGACTACCAGGCTTGATGACACAGTGGCAAGAGAGAATGAAAGAATTTTAAAATCTAGAAGAATAGATATGCATAACACCCTAAGAAATACTGATTCACTGATTACAGTTCTGTGTGAAAACAGAAAATTTGGTTCATTCGTGGACCTCGTAGACCAAACACTTCTCCCATAATAAATATAGCAATAATAAATATTACATTAACTTATAATAATTATAATTAATTATTATAATTAATATTACATTAAATAGCATAATATTAACATATAACCCTTAGGAGACTGAATACATCAAAATTACAGTGTGCAGTCATGATTTGCAACATCCCTGGTTTATGTCATTACATGAGAGTATTTCAATGCAGTATCCAACCATATTTTAAAATGATTTAAAAATCATCAAGGTATTTGTAGCTTCATCTGTGATTTCAATTAGGTCATTGCTGTCTTATTTATTTATTCCAGACTTTGAAGCACAGAGTACAGTTTTGGGAAACTGCTTCTGAGCTATTCTAGTTATTTAGTGATGTCATCTTGGTGGCAAAAGTTCTGAGATCAAGATACCATGAGGCTGAATATATGCGTTTACAGATTGTGTAGACAGCATTTAAAAAGGGAAATATTTCAGTTATTTTCATATGTAAAATAAATAGCTGTGCATTTAAATAATGTGACATGATTTAAACATTAAGTGATCCCTGCAAGTATGTACTCCTTCATTATAAGGTTAGTCCTTTTTTTTCTATTCTATTTGGTGGTTGGAGCAAAATAAAAACATTTTGGAAAGTAGTTGGCTAACTATAAGTGATCTATGACAGAATAAAAAAATGCAACCAAGGAAGTGCTTGCTAATTTCCTAGTAGTCTTTTTAAATATTTTGAGCTTGCTTTCTCCACTTCCTTTGTTACCAGTTCTTAATTTTTTTCCACATTCCTTTTTATTGTCATGAGCTTCGTGACAAATATACCTTAGAAACCTTTAATATGGATGTTGTGCAGTAAAGGGAGAGGCCTCATTGAATTACCTGTAGTGACTGGCAAGTTTTGATATATCCAGCTTGGAGTTTCAGCTAATAGATCAGTCACAGTTCACGTAAAGCACTGGAGGAGAAAGGCTTAACTACTGACACTGGGTAGTGTCAGGTTAGCCTCTGAATTATTAGTCTGAGGCTCTAAATATACTAAAGAGAGTTCTGCAAGTGCTAATCACACAACTTTGCACCACATGAATGCTCCTGCAGGCAAGCAATCTTTTTGACTGGTAATGTTACTGCTCTGAGAATACAAAGGTTGTTCTGTGGGTGGAGAAGGTTATTTGCTACTCTACTTGCAGAAACCAGATCGTTATCCTGTACTGTCAGAAAATATGAATTCAAAAGGATGGATAAATGTTTCTTCTCAGCAGTTTTATATTCTCTAGAATCATAGAGGCTTTGTTACCCTTTTCATCGTGTTGATTATCCTGATTCCAGTGGTGCAGCTGGCCCTGCTCTTTGCAATAAAAGGTTGCCAGTTGTTCCAAAGGGCTTGGAGAGTAAGAAGGTAGGACCTTGAGGAGGCCTCTTTCCTGTAAGCAGCTCACACTGCCAGTTATCTCTCTTTATAAACTTTTATTTGGAAAGGGTAAAGGGAGATCTCATAAATCGCAGATTTGACCTTTTAGTTCTGGTATCTGGAGATTCTTTTTGAACATGAACTTTCTCAAGCTTGATGAGTATTAATGAAACTTGTAAAAACACTTTAGCCAACTGCATTTTTAAGTGAGATGAACTGTTTGGAGAAGAGCAACTGTAGAATGAGATTTAATTGAGAATGTGGCTTTTTTTTAAAGGGATTGCTTGGGTTTTATCCAAGGTTTTGTAGCTTGGTAGATTTTATTTAAATTTTAGTAAGCATGTATTCACAAAAGCAAAAGAGGAAGAAGAATGCAGACGGTGTGAAAAACTGAACACAAATCCTCTTCAGAAAGGTCAAATGGAGCATAAAGAAAAAACTAGAGTTTGTGTGGGGTACTGGGCAATAGAGCAGCTATTTTAATATTAGCTTAGTATTTATAGCATTTTTGTTTTGGAAAAAAAAAAAAAGGAATTAAAGCTTAACACTTAAAGCAGTGCTTTAACCATGGAAAGCTCAGACTGCTTGTGCTTTTTGATGGTTAGTACAATTCACATGCAATTTTAAGTGTCGTTATTTAACAGCTTGGCATAGCCAGGTAGTGATAATGTTTCATTAATATTTAATGGACTGTTTAATCCAGGATTTCACATTGGTTTTATTTCAACTGCTGTAATGCTAATGCCTTAGGTGATGAATTATGAAAACAAAAGATAGTGATAAAAGTAGCTTGTGATAAAAATATAAACAAAGTCTGAACTTTATGGGAATTATGGCAATTATGCATGGTGCTTATAATAAATACTAAACTATTTTTTATTTTATGAAATATATTTTCACTTTGCGATAACTTCTGCATTGTTTTCTGCCACCAAGATGCATCTTGGGATGTGAGGATGCGTGTGTCCTGCTTATTGGAATAGTGGTTGTGATGGCCTTGGTGGTCTTGTTTTGTTTTATTTTTGTTTTTGTTCTGTTTGTTTGTTTTCTTCTCCCCCTTGGGACCCTGGCATTATATAGCATTTCATCTATGCAAAGTTCAACTCCTGTGGAGTTCCCTGGCAGCTGCAAGTGCTCAGCATTGCTGCAGGTCAGATCCCATCTTCTCAAGCCAGTGGCTCAGAAAATAAGGACCACTGAATGAGTACTTGTAAAACGTTTATGTGACTTGACCAATCGTTCGTTATAACTACCTTAAACACAGAATTTTCCCGAGTATTCTTCAGTTGCTTCCTAGTTTCTCATCTTTTGAACTACATACCTTTCAATTTTTGCAGTTAGTGAAACACAGGTCCTGTAAACAGAAAGCAGAAAATAGAGTTCCTGACTTTTTATTTTATGAACTGATTATAAAGTAAAATATCATTATGACACTGCCACAGTTTCCTATGATCTTTCTGCAGCCTCTTCCAGCTAAGTCAGCATTTTTTTCCTAGTTCTTACCTTCCCCAGACATAGAATCTTTTCAGTGAGGATTAAATGATTTGAATTATTCCACTAGTAATATATTGCCCTGTAAGCTCTGTAGGTGTCATATTCTACATTTGTTTTTTAGCGAATCATTAATGGTATCTGTAATATTTTTCTTTCTAAGATGCTCATTTTGCTTACTGATGTTGAGTTGAAATAAAAACCTGCCTTCTGCTGCTTTGCAAGGTGCTGGCCATTCTGGTCAGGGCCGTAGTGGATGGAATGGCTGACCGGGCCGGGGAAGTGGCGAGCGGATTGAAGGGGAAATTACAAGAGCTCCTGGGCAGAGTGACTGCACGAGTGACCAATGACGGGGACGTCTGGAGACTTTATGCTCGACTCTATGGAAATGGGCAGAATGATCATGGTGAAGATATCGAGAAGGTAAATACATTGCAGTTTAATGAATACAAGCTTGTAGTAGAAGCCTTCTGTTCTCTAATGAATTAATACTGTATTAAAACATGCACGCTTCTCTCCCAGACATGTTTTTTACTTGAGTGTTTGTATATACTTGACTTGTGCTGTTTGTTTCCAGAGGGCACAGATACACTTACTAGCTGACAAGAGCATGATGTTTCATATCAGATTGTTTTGTATGTAACTTTTTAAATACACCTCTCATCAGTATTTTATTTTAAAATAGTCTAACACAGCACATGATCCTTGCCTTGGATTACATTCAGAACATGTTCAAGAGGCAACAGTCTAATTCAGGAGCCTTTATTGTTCACTTAATAGCAATTTTTGATTCTGATGAAAACATGTGATTTTTTTTTTTAAAGGGCCTTCCTGGATCGTAATGTTGTGATCAAGTGACATCACATGCTACCCAAGTTATTCTTTGGAACTGCCAAAGAGAATTATTATGACAGGCAGTATCTTCCCTGAGTAAGAGAGCTTTGTCCTCATTAGGTTAAATTGAATTCCACATTGTCAATTAATTCATTTTTTGAAGTGTGGGTGCCTGTTTACCTGTCTATTTTAGCTGCTTCCCTTTCTGGATCCTATTGAGATGGTTGCTTTCCTAAAATAAACACTCAGTGTTGAGAGGGTTTCTTTTGCTGTGTGCTGCAGCATGCTTTGTGTTTGGTGTTATGTTTCCAAAATACAAGTAACCTTGCAAATAACCTTATGGGTTATCAGATCTTCACTGAAGCTGAAAATACACGAGGTCAGCTTTTGTATGCATCTCCTAATGGGTGGTGTGCCTTTGGTCAGAGCAGAACTGTCACTTGGGAGGACGGCTTGTCGCTCAATATCAGACATACTGTGCAGGTGGTCAGGCCTATGAACTGTCTGCCTGTGGGGCTAAACCTGTAGTTTTTTTGCCCTTCCTCAGTGTCTTCCTCTCCTTGCTCTACAAAATGCCTCATTTAGCCTTTGCTGGCCTCCATTATGCCTCCTTTTCATCCTTCCTTTCTTCTCTGTTTTTCTTTACAGATGAACAATAAAAAGGATTTGACCTGTTTAGAATGCAGAAATACAGACATTGCAATATCCTGTAATATATCCTCAAATTCTTACTCAGACATGCAAAGTAGCCGAGGCCCCGGCTATAGTATAAATGTAATCATTCCAGTATCTGGTTACATCACAGTGTTTTTCACTAACCCGCTACAAAACATGGTTTCAATTTGCAGAGTAGACAGGATCTGAGCTGCGTTTCCTCATCAGGCGGTTATGGAACGCTGCTCCGGTCTAGCCTGCCCTGCAAAGTGGAGCCATGTTTATAAATGGCTTGCGGGAGGCCTGTGTGTAGCCTGGTGTCCCGGTGTTACCACAGGGGTAGATCATGAAGGAGCTCAAGTGTCCACAGCCCTGGAATAAATGAATTTACTTCCTCAAAATTGCTTTTCAGTACACAGACTACTTGGTAGTAGTTTTTCTGATACCATACTGTAAAGCACAGAGTTGGAAAAGGGGAATATTTAATGGCTCTCCTGCCACAAACTTTGTCTGAGCCAGTTATGTAATTATTTGTGGAAGAATTTGAGCTGTGTGATTGCTGTTTTCAACCCACATTTGCTCTGCCAAAGATAAATTCTTAAAGGGTAGTATTTACTGTTTGGTGGTGTGTCAGAACAGATGATAGGAGCAGATCTACCCAATGTCCATCCTTATATATGCAGGCTTTGACTTTAGTTACATAATGTAACGTGTTACTTAGTGCAAATTGAACGCTATTTAAGCCAGTGTTGTTTCTAGCACTTCCTTTGAAAGAACAGCCTCGGATGCCTGGCAGTTACGATGGGGATTTTCTCTAGGGCCTACAGCTCCAGTTCATCCCACTCCCTCATGAACCAAAATGAAGTCAAATAAGGGGCTACTAGTCACTGTGAATCTTGAAGTACAGGGAATCTTGAAGTACAGGGAAAGCAACACTGATAGCTGCCTTTGCCCCTAGCAATCCCTACAGCCTGTACTCCCAGCCCACGACCTCACTGACTGCTTCATTCTTTCCTATGCTTAACCTGCTCCACCACTTTCCCACTTGGGAATCTTTCCAACCTACGAGTTTCCTACTGATCCATACCCATGCAACAGTCTGTGAAACCTTTGTGTCCCTTAAACTTTCCCCAGCTCATAACTGTTTCCTTCCAGGATGGATCCAGGTTCCTGAAGTGCAAACAAGCAGCCCACAAGGCTTTGAAATCTTTCCTCCCCCACCTGACATCTGTCAGCAAAACCCTCTAATTTGTTGCTCTGACTCAGACACTCACAGATGAAAATCAGGCTGCTGTAAAAACTGACATTCCTACTCTTGGAAGCTCTTAGCCTGCCTGCCCAGAGCTACTGCCAGTTGTAACCTAAATGATTATGAAAATATTTGGTCTGCTTGGGCTTAATACATCTTCAACCGTGGCTGAGCAGCATGAGCAGTTCAGCCACCCGAGTGGTGGTGATGGACATGGCAGTGCAAGGGAGGAGGAGATGCTTCTTGCCTGATAACCTGCAGTTTTGCTGCATCTTTGGTCATGAATCAGAGGTCCTTGTTGGGCTTATGTACGTGGATGGCACCAAAACCTTTCTTTTCTGTTCTATGATAGTTGCACTCTGTAAAAAGCTCATTGAAGAGTTTTCATTGAACCAAGTCCTATAGCTTTTTATATATTTTATGCTTAATATTTCTGGTG
>JAUBOD010001075.1:1912236-1924234 GCA_032353885.1 Nothura maculosa | reverse complement strand
TAAAAAGCTCATTGAAGAGTTTTCATTGAACCAAGTCCTATAGCTTTTTATATATTTTATGCTTAATATTTCTGGTGAACAGTTAGTTTCTGAGAACTAGTGACTTTCTGCATCTTGAATTTCTTTCCCTTATGGAGTTTGTGGTTTGGTTTAGTTGGATAACTCAACTTTTAGTAAATGAATTTATATATTGTATGACACTATTCTTTAGAATTATATGACCATCCTATATATTTATCCTTTTAGACTAATTCTATGTTCTAGCTTGTATTTATATCCTTAAAATCTAATTAATATAGTTATTTTTTTCATATACTATTTATTTCTTTTTATGGCTAATGGAATATTAACTGGAGGAGCACCTCAGTAGTGGATTTTTATTGTCTTCTATTTGGTTAGAAAAGTAAGAGATATGAGTTGACAGGTTTTGTCATTTTTCCTTACTGTTTCTATACCAGAGGAAAACACACACTTTCCTTTACCTTCCTTGCTCTTTCCTGCTTTTTGTTATCCTTTTCTTTAACAGGACCCTACTTCCATATTGTTTACATTTATCTTCTCTATTTTAACTCTTCCATGCTGAGAACCAGTGCAGTATGGCAACTAATAGTTCTGTGAAATGCATTATTAATAGACAAATAGACACACATACATATATATATATGTGTATATATACATGTATGTATATATGTGTGTATATATATATGTATATATACGTGTGTGTGTGTGTGTGTGTGTGTATATATATATATATATATATATATACAAAGAAAACTTTGCTGTATTCAGTTACACATTTTTAGGCACAAAATTACTGCTGAAAGTGTGACTACAAGCATTTTTCCTTTTCATGTGCATTTAATTATAATGACCTGGCAAACATGGGTCACATCCATCAGTCTAGACAGAATTTTAAAAAATAAGAATTGGTTTTAGACACATGTTACTTTATATGCCTGTCATACTTGAGTTGCAATATTGGTGAAGAACATCTGTGTTGCAGCTGGTGCCTACACTTGCAGAGAAGCAAATTGCTCTAACTGCCAGAAAAGCTAGCATAGCAAAGATCCATTTCTTTCTTTTTATACAGCATTAATTGTCAAGCTACTTAAAACCAAATTATGCTTCTAGTTTGTTTTCACACATCCTGATTATATTTTCCTCCTTGCAGTCACTCCAGTATCTCACTAAGGCACATAAATGTGAAATTCAATCAAGCAACTGGGAGAAGGATACTTCATCTTTTAAGGAAGTGATGAAAGGAGCCATAGAGATTGCACATGGTATGTTCTGAAAATAACATACATTATTCATGACAATGTAAAGAATATTTAATATGCCTCATTTAAAATATATTTACATATGTTTTATCCATTTTATTTATTCCTGCTAAGTCCTCTAGAGTAAAGCATGTTTCTAGTAGTGCTTAGGAGAATATGCTTGGAGTGGGGCAGAACTTGTGTTCTGTGAGTCAGCAGACTTCGTGCATGGTAAGTGTGTGATTGATGCCATGTTCACCAAGGCATTTAATGGTCCGGGAATTTTTTAGTATAAATAAAAATGAGTCAGTGGCTCATTCCAGTCATCAAAAAGTGACATAATAGTTTGGATTAACCATACCATCCCAACATCTCAAATATAGTAGTGTGTATATTTTAGGTGTAGGAGCTGGACAGAACTTGGTGCAGGTAATGACTCTGCAAGAGGAGAAATTTTAGCTTAGTTTTAGAGTGATCTTAACAAAATTACCTTGGATTCTCTTCGTGAGGGTTTTTTTTTGTTTAATATTGCATTCAGAAGCTATTCATGGAAGATATCCAAAGATCTATTTAAATGTTTAAAAGATTATCATGCAGCAGTAATGCTTTTTTGTTACACTATATTTCTGTGTTTGTATTCTAGTGTCTATAAAGTGCAGTAAAAACAAGTCTAATCATCAGGAAGCTTTGCAAATACTTTCTTCAGCTCGACTCAACTTACGTGGCTTGTCATCCAAAGCAAAGGTAGGAGTGTTTAAGAGAAATATCTTTATTCTGTTGCCAAAACCCATTTCTTTGGCTAAAGTCATTTATAGATCAAATAACATTAATCTCTCTCATCGCATCATCAGGGATATGTTCATCCCTGCACCATTTAAAATTCCAGTTTTAAGGGGGTTTATTTTCCTTCTTCCTCCGAGGCTTTGACTGAACTAAAATTATCGCTCTAAGATTTCAAGGCTGACTTTTAGAAGAATTTTACTTATCGTAAGGCAAACGGATTCAAATGCTGAGAAGAAATCAGTCATTTCAAATATTTTTGCCTTGTGCGAGTAATCACAAGAGTAGTAGGGATAGTCTGAAGAGCAGTGGATATCAACCTGCAAAAAGGATCAAGTCTCCTAGAACGCTTTGCATCTCCATTTTATAAATGGAGTTTCTTATTAAAAGAGCAAACCTCTTTTTTTGTAAGGTTTTCATGGATAGCATACTGATTCAGATTTTTTTTTGGAAATCCTCACAGAATTATATGTTTGGTTTCCAGATTTCTAGTCTGCATATCTGTGCAAAGCAAGGCACCCATATAGCACAAGGCTGTTCCTGTTTTTATCCTTTACCTTACAACACGAGACAAAGTCATCGTTCAACTAATGACTGATCTGGAAGTCATTTGTGTTCAAAATACACCTAATATCTTTACAAAATATTCTTCCTGTGCTGTGTGGGGGGTTTAGTAAATGTGAATTACAGAGCCTAAGTTTTATAACGTGTGCTTGTGTTACAATGTGTTGGTCCGTCATCAGTGTGCTAAACTTGGCTCACTCTCCTTTAATCCTATAATTTTGAGGAGAGGGGCATAGGAAAGCTGTGCAAGCAGACCCAAGCTGGCTCTGTAACGAACTGTACCTGTTAGATACTGACTTAGATAACCCTTAGGACTGATGGGAAAAATTACAGCTGGTGTGTTCTGTTAGGATTCACAAAGGGGTTTAGAAACGGTCTGTAGTCTGAGTATGTCAGTAGAGAAGGTAGGACCACTTGGCATAAATGTTATAAAACATAAGTACAGGTGGTTTAAATTACAATGAATAGTGTAGTCACTGTAAAACTAAGAAAAAGTGAGTCTAGGAAAATCTATTATTGACTCTTGAAGGATTAAGTAAATTATTTTTTGGCAGATAATAGTGTCTCTAGGTTTTATGGCCTTTTTGAGAAAAGTAACGTTAGAGATAAAGCTCTTAGTGACCTAATTACTTTTTCCATGCATTCCAGTTTGCTCTCTTAATATATTTATCTCTTTAACTTGAAATAATATTGAATTTCTAGACTGTATGCCTTTGGTTTTAAAACTTATAACCTATCAGATGCAGTGCACAAACAACTTAGTTTTAGCTATTTGTCTGTGTAAACTTGACTCCTGTTGCTGCCTAATGAGTCAGTATCAGTAGCTGTACTGTTTATCCTTTTAACAAAAGGAAAAGTACCTAAGTGTTAAGAGCAGACTCAGGAGTAAAGATTGCAAGAGGATTAAAGGTACAGTGAAAGTAAAAGCAAAATGCCAAAACTTCCTAGGCAGGCTATGCAATGGGAATAAACTAGTAGTTTCTGTACAAGGGAAAGAATGTTGTTCCTCAGGCTTTCCTGGGATCTATGTGAGTGCTATGGTGTGGAAAAATAAGTCACAAGCCCAAAGAACGATGGTGCATGAAACCTGCCCAGTCTGCATCCAATTGAAAAGATCTCTTTAACTGTGTGGAAAAAATTAAATAAATAATGAGCAAATAATTATATCATCCTGATTTATTTAGCTGTCTTAGCCAGAAAGAACCAAATTTTTCTGTCATATTCCCAGTGTGAGTTTGTTGGGCAGACAGTCAGAAAAGACTTCGTACTGGCTGAAGGAACATGTTCCTATTTTGGTGAAAGATGTTCCTTTGTTCAGTGACAACCCTGTTGTGAAACACACAGAAGATCTTTTTAGGACCTTTAAAGTACATTTTTGTTTATATACGTATCTGTATTGTGCCATTATGTTTTGATATAATGAAGACAGATGTACTCCAGAGCAACTTGTTTCTTCTGAGTTAGTTTTCATCTCTAAACGTAGGCTTTTCGTTTGTGTAAAATGAAGTATGAATTGCTCTCTGTTTAGATAATAAAAGGGAAACATATGTCTGGATTTCTCCTCCTTCCCCCCCTCACCCCATACCTCTCCTTCAAATTGATATGGAGTGGCACCATATAGAGCGTAGCTATTACCTGAGTCAAAAGACAGATTCTGGCCTGCCAAAAATAGTATGTTTTGGTGTGGCATGACCAAAGCAACAGTTTGGTAGGAAAGCTCTGGTTAAGCTTGTATGTCTGAAGTCTTCAGACAAGTCATTTATTCTTCCTCTTCCTTAGTTTCCCTGCTAGTATGTTGAGATTAAAGTTGATCCCGAGTTACCCCTCTTGTGGTTTTCTTAATGTCTTTAAGTACAAGCTATTTCTATCTCTTTGTAGTGTTTAGTTTTCTTGTATCTGAGTTGATTAGATGCAGATGCATTTCTCCACCCACACACGTCTCGACATCAAAAGTTCAAACGTTTATTTGAGGTTTTGGAGAGAATGACACAGTATGATAAGACACTGGGGATCCATAGCCATTAAAACTCAGAACTGCTGTTTCATTAGCAGGTGAGTTTATAAACTACAGTGACGGTCAGATGTTGTTCTAGTTGAGTTTCAGGGTAGAGTTCTGCGCATTTAATGGAAGCAGAAGTGGAAGTAGGTAGTCAGGTCAGAGCAGAAGCCCAACCTGAATGGTATCACTCAGCCCTTTTCCATGAAACAGCATCAGGTATGTGGCACATTCATACGGGCAATTATAACCAGAAAATGGTCATTTTAAGGAGGGAGATTCTGTCATGGATGTGAAAAATAACATGAAGGACGCTGATACAAGAGCTTTGGTAGTTCTTGAATTCTGTCTCAATACTGAAACAGAGGAACTGTAAGCATAGCTTAAAATAATGTGTTTGTTTTTGTTACACAGCAACTTTTTGTAGATGTAACAAGCGGTGAGGTTTCCAGTGAGATAGCTGATGAAGTGACAACTATGGACAACTTGATTGCGGAGCTTCAGGAACTGAGCAACCAACGGAGAAATCAGTGCTGAAACGCAGTCCAGATTTCAAGGGAGGAAGACGATAATGATGTGTTTCATTTGCTGCAGGTTTGCTGATGAAATGGTAACAATTCCAGCACAGCAACGTGCCCAATAAACATTTTTTGTACAATGCTCTTCTCGTGGTCAGCTTTCCTCAGGTTTTAGTCTTCTTTCTTTTGGATTCTTACCTACTCTTGCCACCATGGAACTGTGTGTCACCTTCCTCGAGCCCAGATTTGCTGGAATCAATCTCATGGTGTGTATGAAGGGGTCACTGAGGATTAGTTCCACCCAAGAGCAGAACGTGGCTGGTGCTGGTGTGAGCAGCGCAGCAGGAGGAAGCCCAGGCCTGGTAGAGGGAATGAGATGTGGCCTCTGGATGGAGGCCACAGCTGTGTCCTGCCTGGGGCCTCAGCCAATCACAGCAGGTGCTGTCCCTGCCTCGCCAGTCACAGCCTTCCCAGGGAGCTGCGTAGCCAATCAGGGGGCACATCTGGCTGCCCCTGGCCAATCAGAGGCACCATGAGGCTGACAGATGAGTTGTTCTAGCTGTTGTTCAGGAAGAGCAACCAAAATGGCCAGTTCTTTGGAGCTATTGTTTGCAGCAATATTTTACTCAAAAATATGTATAACTTGGGCCCCATATGCAGTAGAGCAGAGCTTCGTTTGGGACTTTTACAGCCATGGGCATTTGTCTCCACTGAGACAGCAGTAAAATTGAAGTCTAGTCTACAGTATTTTTATTTGACCAGACTTGGAGAGCTTGTTTTGATCTAGGTTACATGCATTGTTTATTTTTTAAGTATCTTCCATTCAGTTTCTCTTAAAATAGATATTTTTCCAGAAGCCTATGCAAAGTAGTTTGCTCACATGTCATGTTTTGGCTCCTTCTCCCATATAGGCATGATGTAGTCTCCAAAAATGTAGTTATCTCTGTTCTACATATACACACCAGATATGGTATGGCGATTAAAACTGTATAGTTTCTATATGGCAAGAATGTTGTCCCCAAAGAGAGAATTGGAAAGCAAGGGGGAAACCAAAAAGAGTTAGTTAATTGGGTTTGAAGCAAAAGGTGACTGTGTCTTTTACCCTAAAGAGGGGAGACATCTTGGCATCTTGAGCTATCCTTGTAAAGCTTTTTAGAATGGAAAATAAATTATTTCCTGGCAGTATTTAAACAAGAAGTTCCCACTAAAATTATTATCTTAACAAAGGATAAACCTGTTAGTGAAGGAGACAGCTCCAAAACACTTAATTCATTGAAATGGTCCAGAAAAGGAGGAGGCATTAAAGTTTATGCAGAGTGAATTTGTTGGAAATGTTCCCACTTCTTTGCTTGTGTGTGTGTGTGTGTGTGTGTGTGCTGAAAAGCCTACTAAATTGTTTAAAAAAGAAAAAGGTGATGGGAAGTTAATCTAATATCAAGAAGCTTACGAGAAGAGCTTAATTTCCTTCTGCTTTCATTTGTTTAATCATCTTTTGTTTCTAAGGGGGTCATATTAAAAAATGATTCCTCTCTTCTAGCTATGCTCCCCTTTGGTCCTTCGCAATTTTTCTTAGCACAGATTTCTTCTCATATGTACCTCCCACTCTTGGATGTGTGGAATATAAACAGTTTTTCTTTCACTAAGGTGGTACAGCTAAGCCCTGTTATCCATGGATGGATATCCATAGTTCCTGAGGAGCAAAGCCATTAGAGCAGCACAAGAATTTTCCTCTAATAATTTAATAGACATGAGATGTCTGCAGGGACTTTAAAAATATATAAATATACATTAATTGAATATGTAGAGATAACAAACATAGGGTGGAGGATGGAGAGAGAGGAGCTGGATTGCCGCTCAAGAATGACTGAACCATCATCTATTTGCTGTTACTAATAATTTGGTGTGAGGTAGAGGTCAAACCGATGAGTCTGTAACTTTTGTGTACCCAGACCAGCTAGGCAATTGTCTTAAGGCTTTTGGCAAAGGGCGTGAAGCCAGTGAAGTTTGAAATAAAAAATTATATATGAAGGAGAACTTCTTTGTGTGGCCTAAGAGAATACAGTGCATCTCTTGTGACTTAATACAGTTCTACCTACAGTGTGTTTTTCAACCACGGGTGAGTCAAGTCCAGGAAGCATCTCCTGATTCATAGGAGAGCTGTGTGTGCACAGCCAGGTGTGGTGCTGACCTCTTGTCTGGGGCTGGGACATTCACCTCTACTCATGAGGCAGGGCTGGTGAGGCCCTGCTGAGTCAGGCAGCTCATCCCGCATAAATGCCAGTAAATGTTCTGTTCCGTGTCGCGTCATCCTCAATATTCTTGACTGGTTCATTCTGTTCGTGACTGGTTCACCCAGAGAGACAGAGAGCTTTCATCCCCTGTGCAAGTGCTGGAATGAAACGTGGAAAAAAAATCTCAGGCCTAAAAACGATTTATGGCCTGTATGCAAGGAAAGATACAGTTACAGGCTTATATTAAGGACAGGTTTGCACATTGGTTAAAACAACACCTCTTAATTATTTTCAAAACAAGTCGGAAAAATATTAATTTTGGAGTCATTCTGCCCAGCAAGGTATAAGGTCACTGTGAAATTATTTTGGCTTCGTATTTCTGTTCAGTATTTCTGTCTCAACATCAGTGGATGTATGAATGACAGTACAGATGGGCAGAACATATTTCGGGGGATAAGAGAAAGCCAAAAAAAAGACCTGCTATTTTCAGACTAATGCCAATTAAAAGTATATACAAGTGCTTCAGTTCATCTGTGTTTGTGTGGAGCTCTGTACCAAGAGCGCATATGAAACAGGGAAAAGACAACAGTTGATTGTTACAGTTTGGGTTCACTGAAATTAAAAACAGACTAAAAATGTGGTAGGAAAATCTTATTCTAAAGAGGAGATTATTGTGAACATGTATTGAGAAATAGACGTGTGTGTGTGTGTGTGCGCGTGCACACATACGTACACCCCTAAATGTATCAAATGAGTGTGTCATAGAGCTGAATTGTTAATACTGAAGATATAAGAGGCTTTTACAGACGGGTAAAGCCCACAAAAGTAGTGTGCCATACACAGACAGGAACATACATCAGTGCTCTCTGTGTGTTTCCAGCCCACTTGCCACTACAGAAGCTAAGTAGGGACCACAAGACTGATAGGCTGTGATTTCAAAAGTGCATAGTTCTAGTGGTTCAGATGAAGAAACCTTTAAAGGAGTTTCAGCTATTCAAAGCTTAAAATTTTGATAGTTACCTTGAATTGATATGGAGCTATATAGCAGTAACTAAAGGAACTTAGTTTGCCTTTTTAAAGACGTTTTATGCACAGAATTACATATAAAAGTATGCCTGTACCCTACTCACTTGTGAGCCATTAAATAGGGAGTTTAGGAGAAGGTATAAGCAAATTAGGCCAGATGCAGTATACTCCATTCTATATATATTATATGATAAGGATGAGAAGTAAAATTGGCAGACTTCACAGGGCAAATGACAATAAATTATTTGCTGTTATGCAAAAGCTACTGCCACACAGCAACACAGATGGCTTTTGCACCATTCAGTACTTATAAAATACTTATAAATAGATAGGTTTCAGTCGACAAGTAGCTTATTCAGGCATGTGCTCAAATATAGTAGTTGCATTCCTTAGACAAACATTTTACTAATCCCTGAGCTACACTAATAGAAGACTCGATCCTTTATAGGCTGAATGTAGTAGCAAAATGGCCTCCCCTCAGCCCTCTTGCCTCCCCTCAGCCTTTTCAAACCTTTGGTTTTGTTATGTCCAGAAAACTAAAACTCAGGATTCAGTCTGGCCTCTCTGACCCAGACATGGATGTTGGTATTGACAAGTATGAATCACTGGCTTGCCATACTGGGGTAAATCACCGACCTATTACAAATTTAAAATTCTTACTAATATTGATCTTAACCTAAGTTGACTCCCAGTAAGAACAGGGTGGTTTGGGATGAGAAACTGGTGATAATTAGCTCTGCTTTCTGTCTAGAACTGTTTTCCAAGTTGACCTAAGTATGCAAGTTCTTTTTTCTCTTTCCAGTTTACTCTGACCTGACTGTTTCCTCTGAACATACCAAGAACCTTTTAATCACCAGTGATATCGCATAGCCCTTCTTCCCTGCCTGCCTCCCTTTTTTTCCTTTTTATTTTAAACTCCTGTGACCTGTGAGTCAACTACAATAGTTTTTAGCCAAAAACCAATTTAACAATCTAGGCAAACAAATACCAGCCAAGAGTCATGCAACGGAAAGCCCGGATTAACAGCATGAAAGCCTTCGCCACTGCGAGTTAGCCCGTTACTGACATCACTTCTGAAGTGAAGCAGCTAATTTTTGAGAGTCGTATTTAAAGTTAGCCCTTATGATTCAGTAGCTTTCCACAGTGTCACCTCTAAGTGAACATTAGATTCTTTCTGTCTTAAGCAGAATCATTCCTTCCACTTCAGAGAGACTCTCATCCTACCTAATTTTTGGGGTTGTATTTCCTCAGAGATTTCTACTCCTTGCGTAAAGGTTATTTTGTAGTAAGATCAACTGTGGTTGTGTTTCCCTCTCCAGCTCCTCTGCCATTGGGTTTGCTTGCCTGACTTTACATCTTCTCTCAGTTTCAGGGGCCCACCTATCAATTCTGGGACCGTCAGACCCCTCTCACCCTAAAAAGCACTCTTGATTTCTACAGTTTTTGATGAGCTTCTGCTCTACGATGACTTCATTTTGTCCATACTTAGCGCCTACAGGGAGGGGAGGAAGAGGCCTAATGTCTCTTCCTCATTTAAGGTTTCTTTAAGTCTTCTTGGTAGGTGAGGCACGAGAAAGGCCTTAATATAGCAATTAGTGTAGAAAATGGCTGCCAGAGACATGGAAAAGGCTGGAGTCTGTATGACATGGGAGAGCTCCTCAGAGGAGGAGCTGCGTGTTGGCCAAGTCCTGCTGGGGATGAGGCGGAGGGCAGGAATCTGTGTTTGGGAGCATGAGGAGCTCAGGGAGCCCCTGTGCAACAGCCAAGCCTGTGTGGGGAGATGGGCCAAGCCCTCGGCGCCTCCCGACACCAGCCATGTGACAGCCATGTGAGGCCACACGTACTTCCTTGAGGGAAGCACAGAGCCGCAAACAACCCCATGGAACCACCACAAGGCCAGAGAGCAGCCCAGGCAGTGGGAACGGGCACAGCTGGAGGGCAAAGGTAAATCACAGCTTGGCAGTGGCTCCTGATAGAGCTGCTCCGCAGGTGCAAACGGCAGAGCTCTGTAGGGCTTTAACAGCCCATATGGTCTCCAGCAATCCCGTCTGCTTGGGAAGCCTCCAGCCATACCTTGGATGTTTTGATGTGTTGTATTTATAGCTGCCCACTGTGCAGTGCTCAGGTTTTGCCATTGTCAGTGCTATCATCTCCTATTTTTAGAGGCTTGTAATTGGACTGTAAATTCTATGGAGTCCTAAAAGCAGCCTAGCAAGCACGATCTCAGCTGGTCTACACTTACCATCTAAAAAACAGGCAAACAGTTCATAAACTTGCAGAGCTCCTGGAACAAGGTGATTTTCATAATTTTTAACACAAAACTAATTTATTGTCACACTGAACACAGTGTTCGTAGCTGAAGCGTGTTTTGCGTTTGGTCTGTGCCCTGCAAAGGTTTTTCTCCTGTATCAATCTACAAGGAAGCTGACAGGGGAGCAAAGCAGATGCAAAAGACTCAATATAAAAGCACTTAGCAGTTTCAGACACAATTTAATTTGAGTCCTCTATAAATTCATGGGGAAAAAGAATAGCCTACGGATATAATAAAGGAGTGACCTCCATAAAATGAAGTAAAACAGTAACAGCGCCGAGTGTGCTTGCTGTTAAAACATGATCCAGAGATGTCGTAGGCAGTGTGGTATCTGCAGTTGCCTCCACGTGTTGCTTTACTTGTTGGGATAGAGCTTGGTCTCTCAGTAGTTCCCAGACTGGAACTACAGCAAGCTTATAACAAACTATTAATCATGACCATTGTTACTGATGTCATTAGGATTTTCCCTAGGTCTTGGAACAGCTCAGAGAAAGATTCAGTTTCATGAGCTTAATCCTTTGTGTATCTTCATCCCTTGACGTCCTACATCTATGATACCTTAACCTCAATCTTTTAAGTTGTACCAAGGGTTTTGTGTTTTAATGTGTTGATACCCAATACTATGGACCTAATGGACCAGTGCAACTTTCAGACTTATAGATACACTCATGTGGGTAGCTGCTGTTATGTAGTTTAACTGGGTGAGAGAGTTTTGCAAATGCCACTTTTTTTGAGAGAGACAGACAGGATTTGCCATTTATGAAATGCAGTTAGACCCTACAGTGTTTTACTCCCAGTACCTTCAGCTGAGTGCTTCACTGTGATACTTCACATAGAGGCTCGGGGAGTTGGGCCAAGAAGCCTTGGAAGGAGATGACAAATTAGCTTATTAATCCTATGAATATATACATAGTGTAATTCCTGTGGGTATTGAGGCTTTTTTTTTCCTTATGATGTTTTCTCATGCAGTTTTATTTTAACCTATTTTGCACATTGCAAATGTTTTTTCTTCGGGGTCTTCTTCATTGTTACAGTACCGGACAGGCAGTGACGGCAGCTTGCTGTGACAGCCATGGATGCAACCAGGATATGTTGTTTCATGCTACTTGTGCATGTTCTGGATCACTGCAGATATGTTTGCCTTCCAAGACATAAATCCAAAAGAAAACTTGATATCCTCCCTGGCGATGCTTTTTGCTGTAATGACATTTCTACAACAAGGCTCTGCATCAGTGAAAACAAATGGGTTTTATATTATGGGGTGGCTAGGTTAGGGCTATGCAGAAAAGCAATTGTTTGAGTTCTTTGTTTTG
>JAUBOD010001075.1:1880442-1893395 GCA_032353885.1 Nothura maculosa | reverse complement strand
ATTGAATTTCAAAGACTGATGGTAGTGAAAGCCCCAACCACGTCCACATATGGACATGTCACATAGAGCACATATTCTACCCACTCTTGGGCAAACACACCTGCATGTATTTTAGACAGTCACCCTCTGTGGGGACATTCCAGGCATGTAAGTCAGGGCTTATCATCTCTTCACTGATCAAAACCAAGGATCTGGCTCTTTGAACAGCCCCTTCTGCCGTCTCAGTGTCTGTCCATGAGGAACATGTCCATGTGCATACACATGAATCGGGCACTTGTGGAGAAATTTATATGGTGGAGAGGTATGGGTATACTGACCATGTTTCACAAATTTTCAAGTGTTTCTGTGCCTGTTTGCTTGCTTTTTAATTAGTGCTAATTATTATTATGAAATGCTAGTTATCATTATGAAAATAAGCTTTCCTTATTTTTATGAGCACTTTGTGCCATTACTAATTTCAGTGATCCTCTTCATCTATTAGGAAATCTTGGTATATTTTCCTGTAGTCTTTTCAGTCTTTTGTTCTTGCTTTTTAGAAACAGTAGTTCTGCCAAGTTCTCTTTACTGTCAGTTTGCAATTGTCTTTCATAGCTCTTTTCTGATTTCTCTTCCAACACATCTATAGAAGCTCATGAACTCCATATCTGTGTGACTGCTACATTTAGTCTTTTAAATACTGAAATGAGCACCCTTTACATAATTAGAAGTACAGAGATTTAATTTTGCTCAACTACTTCAGTTTTCCTAAGATAATCTTAGGATTATCTTAGGGGGTGCGGCCACCATTTTCCCTGATAACAGAGAAGCTGCTTCCAGAATCACTGAGTCTAGAGTATATTTGAGATTTAAATTTATGAACTTCTCACAAATTAACAGACATTTCGAAAGTAGAAACATGGATATGAGTATGACCATTGTTTCATGTTCTTTTTAAACATAGCAAAAATAATTTGGGATGAGATCTCGTTTGGCTACGCAGTTACAGCCGTTCACCGTGTAAATAGGCAATACTTGGGTAGGGAGGACAATGGCCTTAGGAGGGGAGGAGAGCAGCTGCCTCAGGAGCAGCTTTCTGCTCTTTGAAAATGCCAGACACTGGATTTCATTTTCAGAAAGCTTTAGCTGATTTAAGAGCCAAAGATATTTGTCATAAGCAACTGCTGGAGTAATTTTTTTTTCTTTCCTAATTGAACAGTTGGCACTAAAGTTTTCTTATTCATGTACCAGTTTCTGGTCATGTCAGTCTTTAACTTCCTCTTTGATGAGCTAAATTGCCTGAATTTGAGGTGTTTCTCATATATTTTCCAGCTGGTCCTTTTCAGCTCTGGAGCTACAAGTGATTCAAGCAGCTGAGATGCCCTTCCCATGGGCATGGTGTGCAGGCTGTGTTGGAGAAAGCTGATGGGTGAATGTGGTTACAGGAGGTGAAAATACCAGCCCCTCCTCTGCTGCAGCCTCGCACACAGCGAGCAGCAGGACATCTCAGTGATCTCCTGTAACCATCCTTTCTGGATGGTTCCCCCTTCCTGGCTCTTGGAAAAATGGAGCTGTTGGTATAGGGCTTAAAGGCCAAGGAAGGTTTCTCACCTTTATGTGAATGATTACAGTGGCTTTCCCCTGAGCTTCCTGCAGTGTGTCATGAGCACTTCAGCTGCAGAGTTAAACCTGGGCAGTATCCTAGCAGTAGCTGCACCAGAGCTGTATGCAGGCAAAGGTAACTGCCCTGCTCAATAAATTCTTGGCAATATGATCATGTATCCAGGAGGTGCTTTATCCCATTGAGCAGTTTGTCACACTGAGAGCTCCCGTTCAGCCGACAAGCAGCTTGACTCCAATACATTTCCAGGGGCCTAATGCTCGTGACAGCTCTCCTTGTTTTATTCCTAGCTGCAGTTAATCACGGAGGGAAAGATTACACTGAGGCCTTTTTCACCTTTTTTCTCTGGGGTCCAGTGTCACTCCTGTGCCCCAGAAGACAAAGGCCTTGTGTCTGAATTGCTAAATGGCTAAAAGAGCCATTCTCTTCCTTTGTCCAGTCAGTGCAGAGCAGATGCCAGGAAAGGTATTGAAGGAATTTTGGTATGGGCATGCATTCCTCTGGCTGCGTGCTTGCATGCGAGACAGCTTAGAAAATCCTCAGAGTAAGAGCTGGTCCTTGGGCACTATCCTTAGTGTAAACTGCGAATTAAAGTTGAATGGGATTCATTCATCCTGCTGCTGATACTGAAGCAGCTCCAAAGTGCTATGCAGCAGGTCAGGAAAAAAAAAAAAAAAAAGAAAGAAAAATACAGAATGCAGATAAGCCATGGGCAGCTAAAGGACATGTATGTCCCAGCTGCCATGAGGTCCCTGAATACGGCATGATAAGATTTTCCATCCTTCTTCCTCCCTGCCGCTGCTGGATGCTCACGGGGCTCCTGCTGGGGTCACCCAGCCTCACACATGGCCAGCCCCAGCGCCTCGAACCGGAGACGTTTGTCCAAATGAAACAAATGGAGCTGCTCGAGGAGGACGCTGCGCAGCAGCAGGAAAGGGAGCTGGAGCAGCTCTCCTGGGCTGCACGGCTCCAGCACAACCTGCCTTGCAGCACGCTGGGCTATGCTGGGTGCCCAGCTCTCCCCGTGTCCCAGGGGATTTTCCTGGCTAACACTGGGTGCTGGTAGATGCTGCCTTGCCAGGACCTTAGCCTACTCTATGCCAGCCCATGTGGCCGGGAGGCCGGGGCTCCCTGCACTACCACTGCAGTGTCCTGCAAAACACAGCTGGGCACCACGGCTAGAGCCAAAGATTTAGCCATCCCCATGCCCACTTGGTTCAGGTTTCTATTGTATACTTTAATTAGCACATTCCTGGCTGACAGTTACCTTCTCCCATTCACGGCTTCTTGGAAACACAGCAGTTTATTGTTTTATACATATATTATTTTGAAAATGTGATTAGCACGTTTTCAGATATATAACATTTAGCTGGCTGGGACCCTTGCACAGGATCCGCACGTGACAGGATCCCCACAGCAAGAGCTGCCTTGGGGCATCAGGCTGCCAAAACCTCCCCGAGCCTTTAGCACCATTTCCCTTGCTTGTAGTTTGATAGATTTCTGGGGAGCAATCTAAATGCAGGCAAAGCTTTGCTCCATCTGCTCCTTAACTGCAGCCTGCAGTGAGCCCAGCTAACAGGTTGCCCTTGGTTGGCACCTCAGGCTAAAGTCCCTGTTTTGTGGCAGGCTGCGATGCCCAGATGAGGTTGCCCAGAGCCCTGGTGCACTGGGCTTGGCTGCTGGAGAGGGGTTCACACAGCCAGGGGGCCAGAGGCACCTCTGCCCGTTTGCTGCTGCTCTAAACTCTGGCCTCCTACTCCTCTCTAAGCCAAAGGGGGCAGTGTTCAGGTAGCCACCAACCAAGCTCTTTGGTACCTACCCTTGCAAATGGAAAAGGCCACTGGCCACCCCTTCCCTAAGCAAAAGAGATGCAGGTGGGAAGGGAGCTTTAACTTGGCAACAAAGCATTCCTGCACAGCCGGGTGCCTTCAGAGAGGGCATGGATCTCCGTTTGGGAAGCTTAGCTTCTTTGCAAGCCTCTTCATTCAATAAAACATACTTTGGGAGGTTTATTAGCAACACACTTGGCATCTCCGTTTTATTAAAAGCTTTCGGAGATGGAGATGCTGCATTTTTGTGATTTTCACAAGTGGACAGCATGAAATATTTTTACATATGGCAGAACAGAATTAAAGCAATTTGAAAGCCATGTTTTAATTAAGGACGCAGACTAGTTTTTGTCAACTAAGCTAAGTTTGTTGAGCAATTTAACTTTCATGTCTCAAGCTTCAGCTTTCCAAAATATACATCTTACAAGTCAAAGATAGTTCTTTTTACCCACGCGCAACACTTCGCACTGCAATTTTTCATGGTTTTTTTTGGTGTAAAAGACTAAAAAGAAAAACATACTGTCCCAAGCATTGCGGACAATGTTTCCAGACAGCAAAAGAGAGGCTTTTTATGACAGGGATCCCAGAGGGCTGCTCTGCGTTCCCTCCAGGCCTCCCTTCACCTGCTCGTGGCAGTGTGTCGTGTCGCGGCATGAGGCTCCGTGCACACACGTGCCCGCACGACTGGGCATTCAGAGTGAGGAAAACAGCCCTGTTTTTGCTTTTCCCCTCTCAGCGATGAGGCAGAGGGGCCCATGGATGGAGGGCTAAAAGGGCATCGGAGCCAGGCACATCTCCTGGTGGTAGCCCTGGCTCTCTGCTCCCCAAAGGCAGAAGTGCTGGGGCATCAGCGAGTGAAACAGGCCTTTTATTTGGCTCCTTCTTACCTGAGCTGCTGGGCCAGAGGCACCGGCATCCTGTAGCGGTGACCAACAATATTAACTTTAGAAAGAAGCTGCTGTTTCTGGTTGGCTGTGTGAGCTATTTGGTAGCACAATTTTCCAGCAATGCTGTATTTCTTGGTAAATACAGGATTCCAACCAACTAGGGAGCAATGCTGTTATATGAGGATCATTATTTCCACTGGGAATGACCATATTTAGCTTCTCAATTGCACCTAAGCTAATAATTTAATTTTGAAAAGGAATCAGCACCTAGCAGCTGGGAGGGATTTCCTTTAAGATATTTCAGGATGCAGATTACTCTCTATCTGAGTATTTAGGATGTGTTTGCTATAAAAATATTTTTTAGCTTATTCTTAGAATATAGCTTTTGTTCACTATTGATTTTGTGACTCAGCAACGTAATTGGTAAGTGTGCACATGCCTTAAAACTTAAACCCCATAGAAAGTATTTTGTACTCAATAGGGGGGCCCACTGTCTGCTTCTTGTTCAACACAGGAGCCATAATAACATTAGTTGGCAAGTAACTGTATCCTTCCCCAAATTTAATGAATTTTGGGAACTCACAAGTTTCACTTTCAAATTAAACTCGCTAATATTTGGTGTCTTCTAAAAAGAAGTAATTTAAGTATGTTTTCCTAAAGTAATAGCTTCTTTATGCCTTACTTCTATGTTATTTAAGTGATATTTTAAGACTAAGCTTTAGTTATTTAACTGATAAATCTGTTAGTCTACTTAGAGTAAGTCTTAAACATTGCACCTTTATTAGTAGTTTAAGACTAGAAAATTGTCTGCACCTCTGTAAAGGAAATTAGTATGTTTTACAGTTATACTGGCAAGGTGTTAGAAAGTACTGTGGATATATAGTCCCTCTCTTACATCCAAAACTGGGCTCTTCTAAAGCTTAATTAGAGCTCTGTATTAATGCAGCAGCTATTATTATTCCATAGACTGTGTGCCAACAGACTTGCCATTGAGTTGACTTCCTCATTATCCATTGAGGAAAAGCCCTGAACTTCGCAAAAATGGAAAGAAAATCCTCACTCCAAAAGCAGGAGGGAGATAGAAATTGGCCATGAATAAATGTAGTCTGGGAATTTTAAAAGGGGATGTCCAACCATCAGGGCACCCAAGGCCTGTAACAGCAAAAAAGGGGTTGCTTCACTAGGTACAGCATAGTGGGGCCAAAGGCTGACAGTGACAGTGACATCTGATGGGGTTGCTCATGTCAATGGAAATGGGATCATTGACCCAATTGGTCCCTTTTGTTCTCATGGAATTATAGGAACTTGGCTCTCAGATATGCTAGGGTTTCATTTACGTGGGAGTGGTAATCGGGATAGCTGAAATATAAATCGGTGAATGTTTCCAGTACAGGGCAGGAAAATGGATGGATGCCTCTGTGGAAAGTTTTAAGGTTGCAAAAACCAAGCAGTCAAGATAGGAAATTCCAGGTTTACATCTGCCTAAACACCCTTCGTTCACGTTGTGCCTTGTGCAGGTGCACACTGGACCTCCTTCATATTCCAGATCTCCAAATCCAAAAGACGCTTAAGCAACGCCAAAGATTTTTGCTGGATGAGACTCTCATTGGTCTTTCCACAAGGTGGAAAGTGTTCTCATCCCCGCCGAATGTGTTTTTCCTTGCCATCCAAGAAGTTCCAGGCAATGCAAACCCTGCTCCTTGTGCAGTCCTGGCTCCCACCACTCCATGCACCCACATGCCAAGGTTGCGTGTCTCCCATCTCCTTTATTTCTGCATCTCTATGGAATGTGCAAAATCTGCAAAGGGCGCTTGGTGGGAGGGTGCTGCTTGCTGGCTGACAGCCCCATGGCTGGAGCCCCACTGCTGGTCCTGTGGAGCATGGGGAGAACTCAGGAGCTCTTCAAGAGATGCCCTATAAACAGCTGTGTGCCCAAAGGCCACTGTGGCTAATTAAACCGTTTTCCAACATATTGAGGGAAAATCAACCAACACAAACGTTATCCCTCAGGCCCTTGCCACCCAAACTGCAACACGCTCCTCTAAGTCCAGCATCAACCTCAGCTCCCTCAGCTTTTGCCCTTGTAAAGCAGGGATACAGCCCTGTCCATGCACTGAAGTCCATAAATGCAAAGCATTGCATAGGTGTGAGTGTTACTAGGTGCTGAACAGAACTCGATGGCATTAAAAATGAACCTGAGGCAGACAGCATGTCACAGCCCTGTCAGTTCAAAGCAAGTTAGCTGCAGAGCTTTGGCTGAGAACTACTGACGTGCAGAGGGGGAAAGACGCCCCAGCACTCAGGAAACTGCACAAGTCAGGAGTTTCCACACGGCAATTGCAGCCAGCACAGGCAACACTCTTTTAATGGGGGGAAATCTTTCCCCTCTCCAGACCTTCTACTTTTTGATACATTCCTGCAGCTCCTTGACTGTGTAATATCTCACAAAACCAAGTTCTTGGTTGGCTCTCTGGCTTATAACCATCAAATTGGTATATGTATCTCAGAGGGTTTTTTTGAAAGCCTGGTTTTTGTTTGTATTTTGGTGTCCCACCTGCTGCTTCCAAACGCCCAGGTTGCCCCACTCCTGCCAGATTTCAGTGTCGCTGGGCAGGTTGTACCTGAGCTCTAATTTGGAGACTTCTATTTGTGGCCTTACAAGTAGCAACTGCGTTGTGAAACAATACACCAAATAGCTTTTTACAGTACCTAGAGAGGTAATGTCGTACCAGAAAATCCGTACCATTTTTTCCTAAAGAAACTTGGAAACAAAACAGTGTGGCCTTTGTATTTCAAACATTAGAGTAATTGTTTAATACATGTGGTGCAACCCTAAATTTCTGTGTCAGAACACAGTGCCAACTCTGGGTCTCTGTAAATTATAGCACTGTGGGCACACACATGTTTAAACAAGTGCTTTCCTATCTCCAGGTTATATAGTCCTATTTATGTATATGGTTTGGAAAAGCCAGACAACTCTCTAAAGCGATAAAGGAGAACCTCAGACATGTGCTGTCATTCACACTCTTATACTTTTAGAACAAATTAAAACCTGTTATGGAACTTGGATTTTTCTCAAAGTACATTGGCATTTGTTATATATTAATACCAATAATGTTTATTCTTGTATATCATAAAATCTGTAAGTAGAAAAAAGAGACCTAGTAAAACAAATATAGATAAACAAAGACTAATTCATTGCTTGCAGTTTAAAGCGCTTTGTGCTATAGCTTGTGTTACTACCAGCATACCTATAGACCTGTGACTCTAAACATCTTTAAATTACAGGCTCAGGCAGCCAAAATATTAGCGTAACTCCATTTATAAGCTACTTAATATCTTAATCTCCTGCTGAAGGTCAGGAGAATGTAATTCATCTGTCACAACGTCTGGACATCGTGGTCTTTACACTTGGAGATGTCCTGGAAAACGGCACGGTGAAAGCAGCCAGCGGGATTACCGGCAAGATCCTTGTGGACGATACACAGACGTTGGAGGACGTCACTCCGTAATACCCAATAAAACTCCAGGCTCCAGCTGGGGACCACTCCACTCACTGCACTCAGGATTTCAAATAAATTTGTAATACGTGGAATCAGCACCATTAGCAATAAGAAAGAGCTCACAGCTTCTCACCCTGCATGGGGCCCGTATTCTAAATTTAAGCCCTCCCTAGTCTTGTAGATGTGGTACTTTGTAACTTCTAAAGAAAGGTTTCCAACATGACATAATGCCTAGCCCTGGAAGGGGGCGGGCGCACTGCCGTATTTCCCGTTTGTACGAAACAGCTGAGATACTATTTCTGTATCCTTTATTAAGTCATGAAAGCCAAAATATATTTTCCTCTGTCTTTATTGATTCCATTGGAATTATCCCGTGGAAACGATGGCGGCAGAGAGAACAGTTGACACGCTGCACAAGCTCCATTGATTTCATGATCAGCCGGCACGCTCAAGGAGCACTGGCATCCCCCCAGGTAAGAATATTGCTGCAGGTGAGAAGAGCACTGCAAGAGGCAGAGCCCCCACTCCTCGTACACCCCACTGGTGCTGCTGGCACCTGGCCAGGCCTCGTGCCCCAAAGGAGCTTCATGGGCAACGCAACAACCTGGTGCTGGTGAGATCACTCAGTGTGAGCAAGGACGAGCATCTCCCTGTCTGGAAAGCGTTAGGCAGCCTGAGGGCTGCTCTAGAAGTAATCTGGGTGAGAAACCTAGAGGGCAAGTGTGTTGTTTTGATTACAGAGCCAGCCCCTGGAAAACTGCAAGAGAAAAGCTAAAGCTTTATGGCAACAGGAAGAAAACTGCACAAGGAGAGGAGGAGAAGGTTTGGTTTGTAACTGAAGAGGGTTTTTGTTCTTGCCCAGGACCAGAGGTTAGGCTTCTTTTCAGCTACAAAGGATCATTTGGGTTATGTTGTGCTTATATCGCTGAGACCAGGAGCCGGGCAGATTCTGGAGAGGAGAAGAGCGTGACTCATGGAAAGAGTAACTCGTGAAGAACTTGCTCGACTTGAACTCTTGCTTATAGCGATTTTTATTTACCTCTTGGGAAGGGGAAAAGTTTCCAGTTTGGCATAGAGCTAAACTACTTTACCAGCAAGAGAAAACTTGGAGCCTCCTTTGCTGAGAAGATAAGCTTTCATGACACAGGGTAAAGGCTAGCAGGTACTGAAGATTATTTCACAGCAAGACAGGAGAAAGATGCCTTAAAGAAGGTTTCTTTTAAGAACAAAAACTTTCTTTTAAGTACGAATCTAGACACAGAATAACTGCATATTCACCATATATATTTACTTAACTAAATGATCACATTAACTCATTTCCACATCAATTCATAAAGCAAACCATCATACATGTAATTACACACACCAAGCAAAATCAAGTGCTCCTTCTTGGACGAGCTGACTCTCCAATAACTCTTTCAACAACATGATACTCATATGCAATTTCACAAAAAAAAGCTCCATTATTGAATTCAATCAAAGCTCCTTATTTATTTTTATTTTCTAATGCAAATAAAAAGCTATCTGCCTAGTGATCCTATTTACCATCACTTAAAAAAAAATGTTGTGGAGACATTTGGACAGGGTTGCATTCCAGAAAATTACTTGCTAAAGAGAGAAAATTTATGTGCAGCTTCTACCTCAGGTAACCTGTACAAACATGTTTTAATAGAATGAAAAAAAAAACCCACACTTCCTTAATGTGTTGTTCAGAGCTCTTATAAGTGAAAAAATGCATAAATCAAGTAAAAGTCCTCCATTTCTTGACAATGAGGCAGAACTTAATTGGAGATGCTGCCTACTGAGACCCTGAAGATCAGAGAGAGATGAAATTTGGATGCAGATTCAAAATAAAGACTTAATACATGAGTTGTGGATATGGAAATTCATTTTTTTCATAAACCCCACATCAAAATACATGGAAATAGTCAAACTGATGTTTTGAATCTTTTTGTTCAGAGCAATTAAACGATTTGTATGGTTTTGTATATAGACTTTGTTCTAGCTAACTGTCAAATCGCCTAGATCTTCTTTGCAATAAAAGCAAATGTTCCTTCAGCAGAGAAAAAAAAAAAACAAACTCAAAACCAGTAAAACCTTCTACCAGGTAGTAGGATTGAAATCACAATTTTACAGCCCTCTCTCTGAGCAGAGGTCATATTTTTAACAGAAGTGTCTTCTGGTCTTGAAAGGGAACATGGTAACAAAGATGGCAAGAGAAGGTTGAAGAAGAACCGTGCAGTTGCGGCTCACAAAAGCTGCCCTAAGTAATGAAACACCGAGGTTGAAGAAGTGAGTATTTGATGAACTGAAGTGTCAAAAAACACAGGAGATTTCTGCAGACCCTGAAAACATGGACTTAAGCAAAAGGGCCAAATGCTCAAAAAGTCTCATCAGTACTTTTGCCAATCCATGCCTAAGGACTTACATAGGGTCTTCATTCAGGTACTCTCAATTGGAGCAAGTTTCTTATAATTTAAATAGTTGGCCGTCATAATTACTAATTTCCATAATTGCTGTTACATGATTTACATGTTACATGAGCTCTACTCGAACAGCTCCTGCAGGGCACCTCATACAGAAATGTCCAACTCAGGGTCCAGGAGAAGCAGCCTCATCCTCATTAGCCACGGCTACAGTCGCACACAGGGACTGAGGGACATCACAGATGCCTTCAGCCTAGAAAGGGTACAAAAACTCAAGTATCTTAGGTCACATATCTCAGGTGTTGATAGCCATCTGTATTCTTGGAATAGGAGTATGCAAGAAGCTCCTGTGCAGAGATCATCTCTTTTTTCTTCAGATTATATCTTTTCAGCTCGAGATTATACATACTCTGTTAGGTTAAAACTATGTCCTTTGCAAATGCTTGTTTTCAAAGTGAAGGATAGAAACCTGTTTTTTTTTTAATTTTCTGCAAGTTTTAAACTGAAATAACCACAAAACTACAGGGGCAGATGCTGAGGCAGGTCAAAGCCGCTCCGGCAGGCACCCTAAGCTCTACATAGGGATGTCAGTCCATTTGCACAACAGTGCGGCCGCCTCTGAACCGTTCCTGGATACGCTGAGCCAGCCTCCACAAAGAAAAATCCCTTTACTGGGAATATGACGTGTCGCTGCTGTGATAACTCCAGCCACAGGTTTCCTCTGACCTCCCCAAGGATCCACAAGGCTATTTGGGACAGCTCCAATCCAGCTGCTTTGGGCATTTGTCACTCACATCACTTCGAGCCGGCCTACCCACTAGCAGCGTCGGTTCATGCTCTGCCCGGCATCACTTTGGCGCCCAGTGTTGATCTTTTAGTTTTTTTGAGTCTGTTACCTCCTCCCTGGCACATTCCAGTTTTTCTGCTCCTCAAACACCCTCCTGCTGGCAGCCCGCACCAGGAAACTTGCACTTGAGCATCCTGCAGGGCTGCTTTTTTCCGAGGAGACCCGTCCAAAGCAGGCACACTGCCTGGCCGCTGGCGCCGGAGGCGGGATGCTGGTCGGGCACGATGCCACATCTCCTGGTGGCACAGAGGGGCAGCACGAGAGACCTCCAGAGGGCCAGGGCCACCACGCCGACCTCCTGCTCACGGCGGGGTCAGCGTTGAATGAAAAACACAGGCAGACGCACTGCAGACTGACATTAAACACCTCCGCAGACACCTTCTGCTGTTGGAGAAAAAGTGATGGAAATGAAAGCCCAGCATTTTCCTGCCTACTCCTCTAGTTTAAAAAAAAAAAAAAAGAAACCTTGTAATTTTAATTTCATCACCTTCCACCGCAAACCTTGAAAGGGTGGCAGACAGAGGACCTATACACACGCTCCCAAGCGCTAGGGCTGGTGTGGCTGGGAGCCCCTCCAAGTGCATCACTGGCAGTGGTGCTCTGCCTTCCTTTTTGCACTCTGCAGACTGCCCCGCGTGTCTGGATGGTCTTCAAACAGCCGTTTACCCCAGAGGCCAGGCTGGGTATCGGTGTGCGGCCAAGCAGCCTGCACAGAGGTGGGATTCCCTGTTGGTGACGTGCAGAGCAAGGCGGAGGTGGGCATGGAGGCCCAGCCGCCTGCCCACCATCATCACAACTGGTCTGAGGAGACTGAGCTCACACAAGGGGCAAAGACGTCTCCTTGCAGGTTATCGAGCGGGTGCTGTGGTGGTAGCCTTGGCTGGAGCTCCCCTGAGCAGTAGCTGCTCTTTCCGTGGCCTCCTACACATTTCACTCTGCCTCTGTCCCCTTGCACTTACATAGATGGGCCTGTCTACCTGGATTATATATAATTATGAAACCTTTACGACATCAATGCTAATTAGTCAAGCGAGGCTTTATTTTACACAGATACTTTTCCCTTTGGCTTTGCTAAGCCTCAGCAGCATGCGGTGCAACAGTGCAGATCAGAATGCACCACTGAAGTTTATTTTTGTAGAGGTTAGTGTTCTTGGCATATGACATAGCCATGCTGCGAGAGATTTCAAATATTAGTTATAATATTTACTTTGCCTTTGTGAAGAATGTGTTAGTTTAAACACGTCTTCTCCTAAGGTAAAGGGAAATAATTAAGTTCATTTTCTCATTTTTTGTGGTCCTTTCCATCTTATTTCCTCCGCAGTGTCTTTATTTTTTGGCGCATATGGGATTGTACGAAGAAACAAACAATTGTGAGGAAGAATAATCTAATAAGAAAAGCTAAATGGATATTTTAATTGTTTTATAGATGAGATATATTTGTTTCCTTGAGGGTGTGAATAATTACAACAGTATAGGACGGAGATTTTCTTATCTTGAATAAAAAATCTTGGTTTTCTAAATCCAGTTATTTTATGTGAATGAAGATGACTGTGAAACTGCCAAATATTCTAGTGGAGATATTTTTGCTACCTCAGGAAAATGGAATTTGAGACTATGCAAATCCATGCAACTACTTTTACTACAACACTTATATCAGCATCTTGAAAAGAAACCCAATTCTCCTTGCCTTAAGCAACTATTTTGTTGGATATTGCAGTGGTTGGTAATGACAGATTGGTATTATATGTTTTTGCCAAGTGAATCCAACTTCCATTGTGTCTTAATCCAAAAAAGAGAGAAGAGAAGAGAAGAGAAGAGAAGAGAAGAGAAGAGAAGAGAAGAGAAGAGAAGAGAAGAGAAGAGA
>JAUBOD010001075.1:1835376-1846372 GCA_032353885.1 Nothura maculosa | reverse complement strand
TTCCAACCTCAAGCATTCTATGATTCTATGATTCCTCTGATCTTAATGAGTTCTGATGTGGATTCTGTTCTGAATTCTGTATGGTGGGGGTGGATGGTTGTAGAATCGATACCACTATCAAATTGATAAATAACTGCTATATGTGTTTTTTTTTTTTCCTTTCCTTTTTTTAAATATTATCTTCTGGATGATTCTTTATCCCTGCAATAGCTCTGGTGTCTCTCTTGTTGCCCCCGCTTTAGAAATTCAGGTTTTTAGTGAAGGAAACTGCTGGTATTCACTACAATTCCAGTTCTGCTTCTTACTGGTTTTAATGGTTTTTGTTGTTCCCTAATGTCTGTTTGGGAATTGCAGCTGTTGCACATATACAGATTCTTAACAAGAAGCTATTCACCTCCGTTTTGCTCCAAAAAGCAAATACTTTTCACTGCAAAGTATGTTTTGCACCCTGAAGTATTTCCCTTCTGTGCACCCTAGAGGACTATTATCTTCTGTGTGTGTGTGTGTGTGTGTGTGTGTGTGTGTGTGTGTGTGTACACTATTTAGGAAACTTATGAGTTCTAAAATTGGGTTGTCTTTGGATATGCCTCTACACGTGCGATTAGAGAAACATGGAACCCCCAGCTTTATGCTCAGCACACTTCTAATGGGAATTCAGATGATGAAGACTGAAGAGAATGAGTTCCAGAAGGAAAAAAAGGGTGTATAAATTCAGTGATTTATGCTTTTATTCTCATTCTTTGGCAAATTTGAGTATTATTAAAAGAGCAAAGAAGGGAAATACTAATTGTGTGCAGTGTTGCCATAAGAACAACATTTGGGGCTGAGCCCAGAGTTGTCTGTCTGTCAGCAGTCCCTGTAATAGATAGTCTGCTTTGGAAAGATGGTGTTTCACCCCTTGTTTCAGGCTGAGTAGATCTTTTTCAGCGTTTTTCACGCCCCTTCCCATTAGAGAAGGGAGACACAAGTGTTTTTTTCTAGCTTTCTATAGTTGGGTTATTCTTCGGTTGGCGAACAAGCTTTCCTTCATGCTTTTTAAGTTGATCAGCATAATGGAGAAAGTGGACATGCACGCTTTTTGGTGAATCTGTGTATGTGTTTTACCTACTTTGGTTGATATTCCTACCATTTGATCTTGAGGCAGTTGCACTTGGAGAACTGTTTGAGGTGGATGTTGACACTTGCCATCCCAAAGCCTGTGCAACTAAAGCACTTCAAATAATTCTTACTTATGGCTGCATGTGGAGTCTTTTGCCACAAAAGAACTGAATCTGTTGTTACAAATGCTGTTTTTCCTCCAAAGTCTGCAGGTTTTATTCCAGAGCTTCTCCTGCAGATGTCCTAGGAATTAGTTTTCAGTCTACTGCATTCTGTTGCAGAATATGAAGGGAAACTGGTGATTGTGTAAGTACTTTATACAGAAGTATTTACTGTAAATACAGCTTCTGTGCTGAGAGGGGTAAGTCTACCCAGGGCTAAGACTAAGCATGGTCAGGTAGGTACAAGCTGAGACCTCGAGGTTCCCAACACCTAACGCTGCTCTGCACACAACAGAGCACTACAGGATGTTGCTGTGTTAACGTGAACTGCAGCTGCCTTTTCTGAGTGATACACACTTTGTTCATACCAGGATGACATGCTATAGCTATTACGTGCTTAACTGCTATTTGGTTGTGTTGCTTTATTATAGCTCACAATGAAATGACATCCTTATAAAAATGACCCGGGTAAAGTTCTTGTAGCTGGATTTTTGTTCATTTGCTGGTTGGCTTGAGAAGTCTTTCTCGTGAAGCTCCAGGTTTTTCATTTTGGCTTCTTGCTGTATGCATTTGACCTGTATGAGCTCTGTGGTATAGATTTTGTCCGGCTATGTGTTTTCGAACTGTTTCACAGGGCAAAGTTGGAATCCTGATGGGGGTATTTAAAGGTTGTACTGTAGTACTAAGAAGAGTATTCTGAAAAAGGTCAATATTAAAAAGCAAACAAAGAGCAGGTAAAACAGCACATCTTTGTCGTTTTAAAAAGTTTAAAACTGGGCCAGTTGCTAATGGTTCTTGTCTGTAACTGCTTCCAAGCAACTTTCCTTAGAGCAGCCATTTTCATGATGTTCATCACAAACAAGATTGTTCCAAGAAAGTATAGCGCCCACGATTGTTTAAAAAGTAGCCATAGAAACGAGCTGATGATTCTCAATTTAAAATGAGCCCTCTTTGCTTTCATTGGCTACGCTCCCTTCTTTAGAATGTCATGCTTCATGTGCACTCTACAACATTTTCAATTTAATTAATTGTTTTTAAGCAAAAAGATTTATTCTCATTAAATTGTGCCAGAGTCTTAAAAGATCAAGGTTGAGTTTTTGTTTGTTTGGGTTCTTTTGTGAAGTTATTTGGTCATAAAAAGAATCTCTCTCTTTACTTCCAAACTGGAAATGTTAAAAACCACTCCTTTTCAAGTTTGGCAAAAGAAAGTTTCCTTCTTGAAATGAGACCAAGTGTGCCAAGCTTCAGCTCGGCGCTTTCCAGCTGAAAGCTGCTTCTCCACGTATAAAACCTGTGAGGAACACTGCAAGGTTTGTGTACCTGGGCCTAGAGATACACGACTTGGTGGGCCTTGTTTTCAGTTTGTTAGGTTTGCTGTAGAAAGTGCATTTAGAAGGCAAAATTAGAAATTGTAATTTTATTTAGATTGTGGCACCAAAAACAAAAGAATACTTTGTTACTTCCTCTTAATAAAGAGGGAAAAGAAAAGGGGGGGAGGGGGAGTAGATTCCTCCAGTCTAAAAGAATGAAACCAAAGAGACAATAAAAGCTAATGGTTGCCACAGATTTATTTCTATTCAATTTTTGGTGGCTGAAGTGTTGTAAATGCAGAATTCTTTGGGAATGCCTGTGAAATGTCTCCCTTGCCACAAGCACAGCTCCAAGTTGCAGTTCCTTTTTGAAGCGGAGAGGGGTAGAGAATAAGGCTCTGCACATACTAGATGTCAAGGTACTTGACAAATTGCAACTCTTGGTATGACATGGCTAAATTTACTTCTCTTGATAATATTCATTAAGCTCTAAAATATCAGTGACTCATATCAGTAGTAATTTATATGCTGATTAAACATCCCGCTAGTACACAGAAAGTACAATGCAGCCATAGTAATTGAAAATATTTGCAAACTTTGCTGTCGTATTGAGCACACAATATAAAAGCTGTTAAAGCCTTTTTTTCTTAGTGTGACTGTGCTTGTTGCAAAATATTTACTTTAAAAGCTTTCTGAATGTTTAGCACAAGCTATAAGCCTTGATAGCTTTTCTTGCTCTGTTTTTGTTTTTTGGCAGCTATTGTAAATGCATGCAGTAGGTTAGGAAAGTCGTAGGTGGTTTTGACAATGATTAGGGAGCTTGGGTAACTGATTAGTCTCAGATGAAGTCACATATTTCAGTGGTGTTCTCTCCAAAATATCATTTTAATTCTGTGAGAATTTCTTACATAAAATTGAAGAAATAAATAAATGAAGAAATGAAGTGTGCCTGCGTTGTAAAGCTGCAGCCAAGCAGCCCGTGGGTTTTTTGTTCCTTTCTGCTTCTCTTCCTTCCATCCCTCCTATGTTACCAAAAAAGCAGTTCTCTGTGAAGTTGAAATCTACTGCAGTTGTTGCATTTATTGACATGTTCTTTAACCTTTTCTATTTTGCTTTAAAATATATTTCTATTTCATCATTATGCATTATTTAAATAATATGTTCATAAGTAAACACTTAAATTATTCTGCAGAGCCTTATATACACTAATCTGAAGAACAACAACAAAAAAAGCAAAAATGTCCTTAAAGATATTTAGATTTTATAGAAGTGCAAATGTGTTCAACATGCAGTGGATTCATTTTAATGTTAGTGGTAAATTGCTTCTGGTAAGGTATATTTTTTTCTGGAGTTAGGGATTTTTGTCTTCAGCTTTATCCATAAAGACACCTGAGTATTTGCTCTCAACTAATGCAGTTGAGTTGAGTACGCTAATACCTCACTGCCTGCATGTTTCATTGAGAATTATGCTGAATTAGGAAAAAAAACCCTGCTCTTTCAGAGCAAGTATGTGCAGGAAGTGGCATTTTGGTTAATTGGATTGTTTTAGCTCTGAAAACCAGCTTCTTAGCAGGCTGCAGAAATCTGCTAATGAGGACAAGTGCTTTATAAGCCAAGAAGCAGCAGGCTGGAAGAGACCTGCCCGTGAGGACGGCTCAGGACCATCCTAGGGCTGCCGTGCAGGAATCCTGTGGCTCCCTTCCATGTGTTTGGCTTTTGTTTTCTTTTCCAACCTTCTAACCATTTGCTCATATATATATGCCTATATGTATATACATATATGTATGGGTACACGCATGTATATGACATGAGCTAAGGCAGCCCTGTGGTATAGAGGATATTTGCTGGCTAAAATAAGAAAAGTTGTTTTTTACAGCAATCCAGCCTTTATGTCCTTCCCTTGGAAACCAGGTGGCATATGAAGAAAGTACCTGTGCACAATTCAACCCTAGAAGACCAGCAAGTGCCAAGGAGAGACTGTGGGACTTGAGCATCACCTGGTTACCCAAAACAGGGCCAAAAAGGCCTTCATCACTCAAACTGTCTGGCTATGGGTGAACATGGGGGAGCTTACACCCTTTACTCATCATTGCTTATGCTGATCATGTGAATATGGATCTAGCAAGAAAAACAAGGAATCTGAACAAGCTAAGTCCAAAGTAGCAGGTAAAGAGCACTGCTGCAATATTTTCTTATCTTTTATACAAAAGAAATATGCTAAGTGACCTCAGAAACTCAGCTTTGCCTGCTCATCATTGCTGTGTGCGTAAGAGTAGGTACCCACAATGTTTGTGGATGATCCCCAAACACAGATGGTTCTTTTTTTGCTTAGGTGATAGATAGAGAGCAATGAGCCCTGCCAAGGGACTCTGTGTGTCAGGAAATAGTAGGTAGCTGCAGGAGTATCGCAGTGCTTGAAATGGTAAGAATGTGACCAACATAATCATGATTCAAGATAGCAGAGTGGTGTGAAAACCTCTCAGGTTGCTGTTTCACAGCTGTGTCCTTGTGGCTGCAAGATCTTGAAGCCTTTGTTGCTTTACTAAGGCAAGGATTGATTTGCCCCCAGGCTGCTCGGATGGGGGCTAAGCACAAGCTGCAGAAAGGTCCATTTGGCAGGAATGGCAGTTTCCCAAGGCCCAGTGGAACAAGTTCTACATTGCTGCTGAAGGTGGGTAATGCACAGGCCAGCTGGGACCGCAGAATAAGTGATAAATTGTCAAAAAATAGGGATGCACGCAGAAGATGACTGCAGACATGCAGCTGCTGGGTTAATATGTTTTTGTTTCCCCTGACGAGGAGGAGTTAAGGCTCTTAATTATTGTTCATCATTCTTAAACTTCTTGGGAGTGTGATTGCTTGGTAAGTGGCCTCTGAAGAATAAAGATTTTCTGAGTATCAGGTGCAAAAGTGCATAAATATTTGCATCCTCTGCTCCCCACAAGTATAACAGCATAAATTATTTGCCTGGTGTGACAGTAATATATTTAAAAATAAAGAGGTATTGGATTTTATTTATTTATTTTAGTTTGATGGTCTTAGATAAGTGTAGTGCTTTAATAATCTACAGCAAGATCAAATTAGAGATTTTGATGATACTTCTGTCATTAGATGTGTTTATTTTTAAATTGCTTGTGTGTATTTCACTAGCTAGATAGCAGGTTATTTCCTGAAGCATAGTTGTTGTTTTCTGGTTTGCTGAGCAGTCACTGGGTGTTTTAAGATAGTTTAAATTAATTTAATATATTTAGGAGTTCAAGCATATATTTCTTTGAAGTCATTAGCAAGGAAGAGAAGAGAGCTCTAGCAGACATTTCAGTAATGAAACACGTAAATCAAAAGAATGAGAAGGGAAGTTACAAAATTGAGCCCTAAGGATGTAATTTCAAACACCTCTAACCTCTGCTTTTATAGGTTAGACTTGTTGAAATGGTGGTATTCAGCATACACTTAAAAGAAATCCCTTATGCAACAGAGCAAAAAGACATATACTGTGAGGTGCGGTTTGCTGTTGGGCCTTTATATTACACAAATCCGTAGATGACGAATTTCAGCTTCTTAGGACTCGTTTCTAGATACTTTCTGTGGAAGGGTCAGGGCAGGATCAGAAAGATGAGTGCATGGGTTGTTTTTGTTTTTTTTTTTAATTTAAGCATTCGCTATAACGAAGCTTGTAGTGCTAGAGAAAGCAAATGTTTTTAAAATAGAGAAAAAGCGAAGCAAAGTGAATTTTTGAGGAGAAATCGGAGACATCCTTAAAAACCAGAGGAATGCCTCTTACACTTTAAATTTACCTACTGCAAATAGGAAAACAAGCTATTCCTAGACCTCTGGAATGCAGTCTGGGCTTTTGGTCACAGGTTTTTTTACTTTTTTCTTTCTTTTTTTTTTCTTTTTCTTTTTCTTTTTTTCTTTTTCTTTTTCTTTTTTTTTTTTTTTTAGTAGGCCAAGTGGTTTGGAGTAGCAGATCCAAGTTCTTCCAGACACTGTTGGTTCAGGCATAAGTCAGAAATTCTTCATAGCTGCTCTCTTGCAAGCTGAATAGAACTGCAGTTGGACCTATTTTTGTAATAAGGAATGAGATCCCCTCAACGTACTTTATCCCTGTGTTGATCATGGGCTGAAGTCAGGGATACAGTGTTCTTTTAAGTTTGTTTGCATTTCTTCGTGTTCCAGGGTGACGAATATGGGTTTTGGGAACTAGAATTCAGAATCACGTGGAATCTCTCCTCTGGCATTCCAAGGCAGGGTAAAAGGAGCTAAATGTGATACCTACAAATTTTAATGCCATGACAAGCAGCAGAATCCTGAGATGAAATCATGGCCAGCAGTGAAATAAATGAGACCTCTGCTGTTGACTTTAGCAGTGTCAGAATTTCATGCTAGTGAGTATGAAGGCGACAGATGATACTAAAACCAGCTTAAGCTTTTCAGGATTCTTTGGTATTTTTATAGAGCACTGCACTATTCTGAATAATCTTGCCCTCTTAAATACGTAGCAGTATCCTGCTGAATTGTGATATAGTTCATTGTTTTGCAGATACAGAAAGAGATGAACAAAAAATGCCAGCCTCTTCTAACCTGTTCATGTGAACTTCTGTATGACTAGAATAATTGTATGTCTTAGTGATGACTAGTAAATAGAGATGATGAATAGTAAAATAGATGAATAGTAAAATAGAGATGTCAAACAGTTGAGTTGCCATTAGGGTCTTAAATGCACTAGAGAAGTTTACCTTCTTCCTAATTATTTTAGAAACAGTGACTATTAAAATGTCAGCATTTGGCATTGGTCGCATAATACAATGACAGCATTTGTTGAACTCATTAGTAGTGGATCATTGAGTCACTAATCAGTTGAAATCTGCAGTCCTCTTCAGTCCTGTAATTTTGCTGAAAATCTTGAAACTCTTAGAATATTATGCCAAGTGGGTTTGATTTCTGGAAGATTTTTGTTTTAACTATCAGTTTTTAAGAGACATTTTGTTGTTGTCTTAAGGTGAGCAGGTAGGTGAGAAATGACAGACTTTGTTTTCAAGTTTGTTGAGTGAACTATTTAGTCATTCATATATATTGAAAGTTGATACAGGCCTCTTCCAGAAGATGCAGAAGTTTTTTCTTCCTTTAATGTCTGAAGTTACAAGGTGTGTTTGTTGATCCTCTCCAATTGTGGGATGCTAAGCCAAAGAAATTATTCCAAAAGTGCTGCTCCTGTTAAGCACAAAAGGATTAGTCTGTAGGTAAAAGGAGCAATATCTGCTCTCTATTAAGCAAGCTGATAACAGTGTTTTGGTGGGTTTTATTTATTTGTAGCAGTATCTTTTATGAAAGTATAATTGAAGTGCGGTCATTTTTGTTAATCTGTTGTCAAGGTTCTGTGTCAAGGCTTTTCCTGCAGAGAAATTTCCCAGAATAAATGCTTTATTAGTTCTCTTCACTATTGAACTCTATTAAGGGGACCTTTTAATGTCAGAATCTTGTACCAGCAAAAAATAGGATTAGAGGTACCTCTCATTTATCTTTTTAGTGCTGATAGGCAGAATTTTGCCAAATGGTACTCATTGGAAACCCTTGATAATGGGAGCATAACTTTATCACACTGTATGTGTGCTTTTACTGAGCAAGAAGTTAAATGCAAGAAGTAACTGAAGTTCACGAACAACTTCTGAAGATTTTCATCCTTGGATTCTTCCCAAGTGTTCTAGCTCCATTACTTAGGAAAGGCAGTTGTGTGATTTTATGCTCACAGTATTTGTATATAGACATCGCACGGCTTTGGAAACCTCTGGTACCTAAATTAGACCTGCAGTAAGTGGAACTGTTTGCTGTTGTCCCCCTTCTCTACATTCTGCCTGCAAACAGAAACATTCCAGCTTTGTGAGGAGTCTAAACAAAAGAAAATTCTTATCTATTACCCAATGTTGTGGTATGAAAAAATAGACCGTATGAGTTGTTCAGTAGTAATTGTATTTTAAAAAGCCTGAATGTTAAGTGTTTTTCTTGGCCTAATAAAAATATTACTTCTATCTCTAAAGCTTTCCATCTCTTTTATCTCTATATCATCAAGTCTACAACCCAACAACTTTGGGCCTTCCCAGCTGTGTCAGAGAACATGTTGTTGCATTACTAGAGGACTAGCATCAAGTTTTTGAATATACTTTTCAGCCTGACTCTCCATCTTGAGTGTTACTAATTTCTGAGTGTAATTCAGGAAGAGTAGCATCTAACTACAGGGATGCCTCCTGTAACCAGTGCTGTCCATCAGATCTTCTTGCATCTCCTTTCTTGGTGAACTTAAAAAGGATTCCTGTTGTCCAGTCTTCATTTTAGAATAACTTCAGGAGTGGAGTGAGATATGGGCAAAAAGGAACATTTAAGGATATGGCTGTATTAAATAGTTGGGAACTTTTTGTACAGTGGTTGATGCTGTCCTTTTGTGCCAAATAGAGCCTCTGCTGACATAAACATGTGCTAAAGCTGGAGCCTGGATTTAATCTTGAAACTGTCTAATTTCTGTTATAAAATATTGCGCATTTTATTTTTCTTGGTCAAATGAGTTTGATTTGACCAGAACCTTTGACCAAAGCCTTCCGTGAGTATACTTAAGATGACTGTCCCACAATAGCATCCCCCATTCAAAACATCCAGGCATCCTTTATTCTCAGATAGTAAGCACATGTCAGTTTTGTATATAGTAGCTTGGAAAACCAAATGTCATACAATTGCTAGTAGTTGCTTACATATCAAACTAGTGTGTATTACAGAAGGATAAACTCCCCTGACTTAACATTTGTTGGTATATCCTTACAAGGAGAAAATTAAGACTTGTTTATGTTTATTGTGTAGACACATGTATCCTTAAGCATAGGGATTTCTGTTCTTTCTGTGATGATCTTGTAACAGAATGCAGTGTGGGCTCATCACCCACTTGCATCCTCAGAAGCAAGCACGATCATAGTGTCTCGAGATAGTTCCTTGAACAGATTCTGAAGTACGTGGGGGAAAAAGCATTTCTTAGTTTTAAATGTGTTGCATATTGAAAGTTACTTTCTGTGTTTGTCACACATTCTGTAAAGGATTTTCTCCACACCAAAAACTTGGTATGGTTACTTGCTCATTGTATTATGTTTTACATTTAGAATCTCAAGGGTAGACCAGTTCTTTAGGTTCCTTTCCTGCGTATTTACTTTTACATAAAGTAAGAATTTTAGTTACTGCATTTCTAAACAGCAGATTTCTGCTAAATTCAGACAAGCCCAGGGTGTATTTTCAGGTGAAACCTTTCTTGCATAGGTAAATGCTTGTTGAAGTCTTGAAGGCTGAAATTACATTTGGAAACTTCTGATTTCCTGTAACTATCTCATGTATTTCTAAGTTGACCGCTTATTTAACTCAAGCGGGGCATTACCGAACCACATATGTGCTGGTAGACACCAGAAAGGCATCCTGTGATTAACTTGCATCCAAAAAGAATTATTTCTGTTCTGTTCCATTCTCTTGCTGATGTTGAACTTACGATGCTGTTTTACAGTCAAGGCCGTTCTAATAGCCTCTTGTAAGATAATTCTTCAAAGCCTTGTGGAGTTTCAGATAAGTTATGTCAACCAACTGGGCTCTTTGTGTGCTGTTTTGCTTAGCACAGTGGAGAATTTGGGTAGATTAGTGATGCATGGTTTTCCTTGGCAGCAGCTGTGCTGATTGCCTTTTTCATGTAGTATCCACCATCAGAGTTCATGTTTCTATTTTTAATTGCCATTGCAGCAGGCTTTCCTAACTCCAATTATGTCTCACAGGTGGATAGATTAGAGATTAGAACCGGGGTCTTTATCACAGTACTTTCTTTTTTATCGCACACAGTGTCATACTCAGTAATGTGCCACTATGATGACATAAGCAAATTCTGCATGGAAAATGCAACATGGCATAGTGAAAATAAATTGTACATTTGGCATACTAAAGACTGTGTATTGGATTTCCAGCAAAGAAACTTTCAGTGGTCTTTATTAATAAGTTAGGTTGCCATTGACTTGCAGTTAATTTAATCTTATTTCATTTAGAACCATTATTGTAACATAAAGTGCCTGAAGATCAGATTTTTAATGCAAGTATTTGTCAGATTGGCCCAATGAGTCATCTACCATGGATGCAGTATATTGACTTAGCCCAAGAGTAACAATAAATAACTTGAGAACATTATTTGAAAGCAAATTTGTCGTAATCAGACCATAGTCTTTCCAAAACTTAGCCTAGAAAACGTGAAATGTCAAAAACATAAAGCTTAAGCTAGCTCTATATAATAAAAAATGTATGTGTGTGTGTGTATATACACTCACATATGCATCCACGCACATTATAGATATATGTTGTATTTCAGGAACAGGATTTTAATTATATATTAAATTGCGTATTTGTATACAAGAAATCAGA
>JAUBOD010001075.1:1804190-1825050 GCA_032353885.1 Nothura maculosa | reverse complement strand
TGTTATCTGTTGTTCTCCATAAGCTTTTTTTTTTTTTTTTTTTTTAATGATAACCATTTTAGGGTGCACCACCTAAGACTTGTGGCTTGTTTAAGTGGAGTTGTGTACCAAGGGGGTAAAGAAAACCCTATTTCTAATGTATGCTTTTTTTCTAAAGAAAATATACATTCCCAGTTTAAGACTTGTTAGACTATCTTAGGACATGGTGAAATCTGCTGTCTTGGTCGTGGGGGGACCCTAGGTAAAAACCTTAGGCAAAATACTTAATTTTAGGAGGCTGAAATCACATGGGAAAAAATCTTATTCGTAGTATAAAAAGGCCTAATTTGTTGCTGCTTAGAGTCCTTCTGAATAAGTGGATTGTAGTTGTTGCACCTGGCAGGAAATGCTGAACTGTCAATGATACCATTACTGCCTGCCTGTATTGTGTAGAAATACAGGTTGTGTGGAAAGATGCTGAATTTCTTAGCTGAGCACACAGCTCCTATGGTGAGCCATTGGCCATTTGTGGTTGCCTGGGAAGTGGCCACTGGAATAGATTTCTGTCCAAAATCTTTATAAAGCGGTTTTTCTGTTCCTAGATTTGGTTTCCCAGATTTTCTTCCTTAGCCTCCTAAATGTAACACTTTGGGGTCCAGGTAGACATTAGTCTCAAAGGAAGCTGCTATCCTGAGCAGGAGATAAACAAGGCCCGTGTACCTAAATGCCATCCTGCATTGCTGCTGCCACCACTGTCTCCATTCCCTACCTGCAAGCACAAGTCTCTGGAGGAACTTGTGTTTCTGGTCAGCTGTTTTAATCTGAAGGCATGAAGGAGGCCACCTGGGTGCTCATCTCCTGCTTCATTTCCTCCAGGGTCTGCAGCTGAAGCCTTCCTCCTGTCTGCCTCTCCTCAGGCACTCAGTTAACTAAGCCTTGGTAAAATTCTCCCACCATATTCAGCTCCATAGGGAATAGTATGGCATAGTCATGATAGGGTTTGGAACCGCACCGGTAGTGAAGAGTCCCCCAGTTTCTCAAGGGAGATAAAATATTTAAGCCCTAAAAGGGCTTGAATTAGACCCAGTCTATGTTCTCCACATTTCCTGTTTACCGAGCTGGGCATGTTTGTGTTCAGCAGCGAGCTGGTTTGGTGGTTGCTTGCTCCATGCAATTAACTTTTCTCGTCCCTGGTACAAGAAGGTCTAGCATCGAGTGGACGTATAATTTAAGGCTAAAATTTTAGCTTTGAGATGCTAGCCTTAGTGTAATATCGCTTTGTGGATCTAGGCTGCATGTTCTAACTTGAAAATATATTAACATAAAACAGGTTAAAAAAAAAAAAAAAGGTGGTTTTAAACATGGAAAATGGTTGTGATACAAGATAGGATGTCCTCTGCCTGAGGATGGCATATAGAGAATCATTTTGGTGATAAAGCAGACAGGAAGAAGAAAGGTTATTCATAAAACCTGCTGACAGAGATTCCATATTTCCAGTCTGTGTGTGATTCACGTGTTAGGCACTTTTATAGAACAAAGTGGATTGTGATCGTTGCAAATTTATCTGACTTGGACTAGAAAGGCTGTGTCTGAGTGAGAATCTTTTATCAGTGACAAGCTTCTGGGGCACATAAATACGACCTAACTTATTTCAAAACCATTTTTGCACCCTGGGCTACTTGGGCAGTTATCTCTTCTTTGAGGTAATGCCCTAATGGTGGCCATCCTTGTCAAGGAAAACAGCACAAGCCTTTGTTGCAGACAGCACGGAGTTTGTCAGAGCGTATCAAGGTTCACAGTCTAGCTGAATGATGCTAGTTTTTGCTATAGTAATTTCCTTTAGATAAATTGTATACCTGCATCTTTATCTTAAGCAGATATTAAAAGAACTGAAGGGTAGATTATTCCGCTCTCCTAAGATGGACTGATTTTTTTACTGTTTCTCTTTTTTAAATTTTTTTTTTGAGGAAATTGGTTAAAGATCTTCCCTTTGCTGTGACAGGGAGTGAGGAAGAAGTTGTATCCTTGTGATAATTGGGAAAGAAAAGGGCTTTTTCTAGAGACCTTTCTTTCAGATGTATTTTTTTCTTAATAGCCTCAGAGGCATGAAATTTTCAACCCTGTCTTCTAGATGATTTTTTTTCTCTGTCAAGGATGCTGAAGAAGTAAACAGGGCTTAAAAAAAGGAAAAGAAATAGAACTAATAGAACCAATAAGTCTTAAGAACCAGTAAGTCTTAAGAACTCTGTTCTGACCTGGAAGCAGGTGGTAGGAGCACATGAACAAGGAACAGGGAGGAGAAGTTGAAAGAGTGAAATGGCTAGAGGTAGAAATAAGTATATATATATGGTGTGTGTGTGTGTGTGTGTGTGTGTGTGTGTGTCTCTAATAGCAGTGATGGTAAGAATGGCAAAAAGAAAGAATCTGTGGGATCAACTTTTCTGTTACCATCCTAACGGATAGTGGGATAGTGTCCTGATCTTTGAATAGTCCTATTGGTTTCCTTAAAGGAAACAAAAATGAGTCACAGAATATCAGAGATTAACATTTTCTTTAAACCAAGGAAATAGCTGTCGTATCATACAGATGCACCAAAAGTAAGAGTTATAGAAATAACAAGAAGTGGAATGAATAGTGGAATTGCTTACATATAATGTGCAGCTCTAGCTGTCTAGACATGGTAATTAAGGGGCAGCCTGATATGCCCATCACTCTTCTTGTTCAGAACATTTGGGTGGCTGAGCGTGCGTCCGTACGGAACCATGGGATCCGTACTGCGGAAGGCTCTGGATCTTGGATGAATGAAATATTAGCTGCATTGCTGGAAAGATGAGAACTAACTGAAATAAATTAAAAAAAAATGCAGGGCTAAAAATGAGACCTTTTGGAGAGAGGGAAAAAATCGAGACAATCTTCGTTTAGGGAAGATGAACCTGAGGAGAGGCAGAGCAGCAGTATCAAATATGTTAGAGATTGATCCACAGAGAGATAAAGGTTTTTCCAGAGTTTGCTGCAGATAAGGCAGGGAGTAAATCACTTAAACTGCAACAGAGGATATTTGTGTTAGGTATTAGGAAAAACTTTCTCATATGAAGAGAGACTGAAGCACTAGAATACATTCCTTGGGGAGGCTGTGGAAACTGCCTAACAGGAGGGATTTGAGAATGACCAGACTTTCTGTGCTGTGCTTTTATTTCCTTTGCTTTGGGAAGAAGAGAGAGGGAAGGTCAGGTGATCTCTCCAAGACTGGTCTAGGCCTTTTTAGGCCTAGTGACTGTGTCACCCTCAGTGTCTAGTAGGAATTTCAGGAAAGATCTGCTGCACGTTTGTGCATAAGTTAATTGACTCTCCTTTATTCCTACGTCCACACTTAGCTCTTACTCTAAGTCCACATTCCAGACTCTGACACATGCAGTATGCACGATAGCCGTGTTTCAACTAGTTCTCGCTTTGGGTAGTTGAGCATTTTTTCATTGATGACTCAGTGGTGATAAGACAGCACTTCATCATATATTGTCAAAATTTAAAAAGGTCATTAAGCAGTAGCTATAAAACCTGAACTATTTTACTTACATGGTAGATTTTTATACAATGTCAGCTTTCCTTTTGGCTGCACAAGCATATCTAATGGCAAGAACTAGAGCAGGTGGACTGGTAAAATAGTTGGGAGAGACCTAGTTTAGGAAGTAAGTAATTTCCTCCTCTTCCTTTTTTATTTTGTCAGCATTTAATTCAAAAAAAAAAAAAAGAGAGAGAGGGAAAGGAGCAAAAGGGAGTTGGTCATCTGTCAGTATAAACTATTGAATCTATTTTGGTTTAAAACTTTATCGGCTTTGATGTGAGGAAAAGATAAATAGATTTGTGTTCCTGAATTGCCCTCGTGATTGACGGATATCATCTGAAATCACTTGAAGTTCCCTGGGATAAACCCACTCCGCCATCTGTTGTCCTCGGGAACAGATTATGCTCTTCTCTCCAGATAGAATCTTTCAGGTCTCATAAGGTTCTGTACAGAGGCACCTAAAACCAGACTGAGTTCAGTATAGAAACAGGATGTCCCGAAACCCCCCCAGTGCCTGACATTTGTGAAGGTACTTGGGGGAAAACATAGAGTTGGCCCCTTAATTCTGTTTCATCCTCTGGATATGTACCATAAGGGGAGCTATGAAAGAACCTCGAAAGTCAAGTTGTGGAAGATTTTAGTGCAAGGCTGATGGGAGCGGTAGCTATAAGCTATACCAGCCAAGACTGCAGTATAAACCATTGCTTGTGATTATGATGAATAAGCACATCCTTTTGATTAAATCACTGTGAAACATGAGAGCATTATACACACAATAACATAAATGCATTAAAATATTTTCTTTCCCCTCTTTGCCCCACTTGTCCAGTGAGGCAGTGCAGTGCAGTCGTCTTTCACAGAGGCCCCGCTCTGCTTTTGCTGCTGCTGTTCACTCGTCTTCCCAGCGAGCAGGGACATGCCACACATCTCGTGAGATCTGAAATTGTGAGATCTGAAGATCTGAGATCTGAAATTGTGAGATCTGAAATCTCACAAATCTTGAGATCAACTTTCTTCTTGAAAGAGGACTGTTGCAAACGAAGGGACCCAAGAGATTTGTTAGGAGGCCTTTGCCTTGGGTAACTCTGCCCAGGAACAAATGAACAAGACACTGCAGCCACCTGGGTCTAAGCCCTGCTGGCTGACGCCCTCTTTAACTCAGTCTGCTGCTAGTGGAGAGCAAAATCACTCTTTGTCACTATAGAGGCAGCGAGGATCCTATAAAGAAAGCGTTTTGCTTATATTTTCCATTTCTCCTGCAGTGGTTGTTGTTAAGTCATAAATTTATCACAGCAGGAGCTTGCCTTGTTCATAATATTATATCATAGTGACTTAGAGATGGAAAGAAAATCACATCCATTCAGTGCCAATTTCCAACAGAAATCTCATCAGTTTATCCAAGCATCTTTTTTTGGAATCTCTCCCAAGAGAGCGTCACAGGTTTGGAGAATTATGGCTACATTCTTCCACCCATCTCATTTGACAGATAGATCTAAGGCTCCTTTGACCACGAGACGGTACCTTGTAGGGTGATAGCACAGTTGGCTGAGCTCCCCACTGTAACTTTGCTGCCCAGATCAGACATGGAAGACTTAGCTAGCATCCAGTAATCCTGATTCTCCTATTTTTAGTAAAACAATGATCTTAAATTATTGATAGTTCTGCCATTTCTTTCAGTAGCTTTGCTGTTGATTTGGTGTTTGCATCTTCTTCTTTTGTTTTCCATCATTAGGCTTATTTATTTACTTGGTTTCTCATTCCTGTTGTCACAGTCTGGTGTTATACTTAAGAGCAGGGTGAGGTGTTTCATTTCCACTGGTTTTGAGGAGTTTATGATACATTTTTGTCTCTATATAAAAAATTATTCCAGGTATGTTGCGGTGCTCTAGCACTATCTTTGTTTTTTTTTCCAGAAAGGAATTTGAAATAATCTAAGTTGCAGATATTTTTGTGTCCGTGTGACAATGGCATGATCAGTAAAGCTACTCAGGTTTAAAGATGAAAATAATCTGCATGCTGCCTTAAAAATACCTGTTTTCTTTTTCTAGTTCAAGCCTAGGAGAGGTCAAGAATATAGGGGTAATGGGCTTTTCCTAGCTTTGAAATAACATTAATGCCTGTGAACCAAGTAAAAAGTATAGAAGGATTTAATTTTTTGCTGATGACTTCTCTGGGGAAGAATAGAAAGACACGGAAGAAATGGGAAGGATTCAAGGAAAGCAAGAAGCTAACCTTGCAAAGTTCCTGCAAAATGCTTTACTTAGAGAAGTCTCTTCAGTTTCAATGTGTATTTATTACGCTCCCTGTTGAAGTCCCTACATCTCAGGGTGTGTGGGGACAGTGTTATGCACTTAGGTACAGCTACAAAGCAAGATGAAGATGGTGTCTCTGCCTTGAATGACTTGCTGTTTCTTTTCATAAGCTGATGAGCTTTCTGCCCAAAGGCCTTCCTTATTTTCTTATTCTTCCTGTTTCTCTAAGAATTGGGAGAGTGGAAAGTGGTGGTCTCATAGGCAAGTAAAAGAAACTAATAGTTATAAAATTGTATTTCTAATAAAGCTCAGAAAAGAATGAGAAAATATTCCCATGTTAGAGTACATGAAGGTCTTCTTTTTTGGACCTATCACAGAACAGTTGAGGTTGGAAGGGACCTCTAGAGCTCATCTAGTCCAACCCCCCGGCCCCAGCAGGAACTCCTAGAGCATGGGGCACAGGGTGGCCTCATGTAACTAATGAAACAGGAATATCCATGAGAATTGTATTGTTCTTGTAGAGGTGTTGCTGAATAATGGCTGGCGTGAGGGCTTGCGTCACACTCCAGTCTTCTTCCCTGAAAATCTATATTTAAATATTGTTTATGGATGCTCTTTTCTCTGTAGATACTGTTGTTAACAGTGATCCTAAATTATACTATGGCTTGTGACTCAACAGCATAGTACAAAGCATTACAGAGGAGAATTAAATCATGATTTAGATCCTTCTATATTGACAAAGTCAACTTGTATTTTAGCGAGGCTGGAAAACTTGTCCAGGTCCCCCAATACCGTAACTGTTACAATTTAGGCAGGCCTGACTTCTGTGACTCAGCCAACCATGTTTTTTTAATTAGATCACATCCTAAAGGAAAAATGTTGCTAAAACATCTGAAAATATAAAATTGAAAATGTTTGGGGCTTTTCTAGGATTTTTTTTTAATATCTAAAACCTTCCAAATAAAATACAAAAATAGCAGTATTGCTTGTGAAGCTTGCTTTAACAAAAAAAAAAAAAAGATTTGATGGCAGTTCAAGAGCCATTAGACCTCTGCCTTTTGGGAAAGGTGTATTAATGATTTTCCTGAGAAATGCTTGGCATCCAGGGCGCTTCTGAAATTAATTAAGAGCCTCACGATGAAATATTTTATTTCTGCGTCTGTCTGGTCTGTGCTGCTTCTAAGTATTGTTTAGGGAGAGCAAGGTGGGAGCATCTGTAATGCAGCTGCTGTGCAGACAGATCAGTGCCTCTGCCGTAGACAAAACAGCTGGCACAACTGCTTCAACTTTCTTGTTTATGAAATACGAGGGCTTTATGTTCTGTTTGAAGTGGGAAGATTTTCTTCATTTTTCCTGAGATTTTCAGAAAAATGTTTTCCCAGAGGGCATTTTATAAACTAGGCTGGACAACTCGCTGGCAACCTTTTTATTTCTATGACAGGAAGGAGGTGCTTCTCTTTCTATGCAGCAAGTCTTATTTAGGGATGGCGAGGTTTGTTATGAAAGCATTTTCTATGAATAGTTTTCACAAAGATGTCCTAGTGTTCTTTGCCAGAGCTTCAAGAATTTGTGAGTAAGCGTGGGGAGAGCAAAATAGTTGCTTTTTAGGCAATTTCAATTTTTATTTTCTTAATTTTACTAGTTATTAGTTTTAATCCCTTTTTTTCAGCTGTTAGATGAGGAGTTAAATATATCTGCTCCTAAATCAAGAAAAAACATTTTAATGAGCTTAATTTAGAATTAATGTTTCCTTGGTCTGCTTTTCTTTGAGGGTTTTTTAAGACTTTGAAAAGTAAGCACCATGAAAACAGCCATTTCCTTTTTTTTTTTCTTTTCTTTTTTTAAATGTTTAAGAGCTCAGAACTGATATTTTCAGCTATTGGTATTTACTCGCCCATGTCGCTGCCTTAGCTATTTGTTATTTAAACAAAGACTGACAGCAGAGCTCGGTCTCTAATATGTAAATCCTTGCGGAGAAATAGTGCCAAAAAACTGTGAAAAAATGGGTCCAGGCAGCTGCGTCACAAGGTTTGACCACTTTGGGCTGGGGTGCCAGGAGATTTGAGACAGATGTTTTCAGACATGCCGCATGCCTAAAACATTTCCAGGGGTCGAGCTACAAATAGTGACTTAATAAGTGCAGAAACAGGAAAAGTATGCAGGAGGACACAAGAGTTTATTCACCCCTAGGTGCACAGCCAGCCTCTTTACATTACATCTGCCTGTCAGGGTTGGCTATTTAAGCTGTCATGCCCTTGGTATTGCGCTTTGTCTGCCTGTGAATAAAGTGCAGCATTGTGATTACTAATCCCACTCCAGTGACTTGACTTTAAATGTGGTTTTGGAGCGTATCCCGGAGTTCTGTTTGCTAAGCTTCCTACTCCTGTTTCAGAGACACCACTGGAGATCTGTGAGAGAGAGCACTGCAGCCTGCCCTCCTCCTGTAGACCTGTCGCCTTTTTCTGCACCCCCCCTTCTTCTTTAAAAAAAGAAAAGGAGAGAAAAAAAAAAAAGGAAACAGCAACTTTTTAGAAGGAAATCAATGGATACCAAGGTGATCTGTTTGTTTTTCTTTTTTTCTTTGCCCCCGCTGACAGTGGGAAATCACACGGGCCGCATCAAGGTGGTCTTTACGCCCAGCATCTGCAAAGTGACTTGTACCAAGGGCAACTGCCAGAACAACTGTGAGAAGGGAAATACCACGACCCTCATCAGCGAGAACGGCCACGCTGCCGACACGCTCACAGCCACCAACTTCCGAGTAGGTGAGTGCCCTCCAGCTGCGTCTGTCCTGAGCTGTCCTCTCCCGGCTAACGGAGGGAGGAGATGGTTAGTTATTAATACCAGTTGTGCATCTGTTCCTCTTTGTTTGGAGGGCTGTGCCGAGGAGGGGAGCATTGTATGCGGGACGAGCTTGCTGGGATCCTGCTGAAACGTTCCAAAAAGTTCCTTTTGTGCCGTAGAGGGGAAAGAAAAAAATGTGTATTTGTTAATCTGAGTTTCAGCTGCAGGGCTGCAGTGTGCTGAGATGAAGCTTTTGGTAAAATTTGCCCCTTGGAGTTTGTGCTGATAAACAGGGAAATTGCTGGAATCAGTGTTTTCCCTTTTTATTTCCTGAATCGGTATGAAATGCACACAAAATCCAGTTAATGGAGTGAAACCGTCTACTAAAATTGGTTCACAAGATGCTTAAGATTACAGTCCTATTTAAAAAATTCATGTGAGTTTATAACTGTGGCGTGTTTACTGCTGTGATGAAATCAGATTTCATATTTGTCATTTTTGGAAACTGAAATAATATGAAGTCTAACCGAAAGTCTCGGAGCTTGTCATTTCACTGCTAAAGCTTTGGAGCCCTAACAATCTGCCAGGCTCAACCCTAAAACTGGTCGATCAGGTTGAAACAAGTCCTGTGGCTTGCCTGGGATAACGGATTGATGTATTTTAACTGTACAAGATATGATGGTGGTAGGAAGTCGTGTGTAAATACCAGTTCTGTGAGCTAGGAGAGATGCAGCTGTGTGGAGGCAGATGTGCAAACACTTCAATTTTGTTGCTTCACAATATCAAGCTGTTAGCTGCTCACAGAAAGTATTTTTGCGGTGATTATGAAAATATCCTAGTTCTCTTTCTACTAAAAAAGTTAAAATTAATTATCTTACTGATGTGCTCTTAAAGAATGCCAGATATGAGCGCTGTAATTTTAGTCTCCTTCTAATATAAACACAATGTCAGGCAATGCTGATGCTGGCCAATGCTGCCGTTTTCAAAGCGCACTATTTCAGGCTCTGAAGGAGAAAAAAAGCTATTCTAAATTATTCTTCTTCTCATGCAGACAGACGATACAAAGAGCAGTCCCTTTCTTAGGGCTCCTCCTAGCCTGTCAGACTAGAGATGAAAGCTCCTGAAATGTAAAAGCACCTTAAGAATATACATATTTGTATAATATATGTGTTTCAGAGAAATAATTATTAAAACAGTGTTTTAAAAGGGCAATATAGCACGTATTTTGGTTTTTTTCTCTGTTTTCAGGCATTTAAAATAAAAGATTTCATAAATGGATAGTAACTAACACTTTATACTTCTGTTTACTCTCTATATGGAAAACCACAGCCAAGTACATTTTGCAAGATGTTTTCTGCTTGCTGTAAAAGGATAGGGGAGTTGATTTTTTTCATCTCTTGACTTTTTTAAATTATGAAATGTTGAGCATGGGCAGTCATGTAGTTTGTCTGCTTTGTAGATCTGTGCGGTAACCTGATCTCCTCTCAAATACTTAAACTTAGAGGCTGGTGATTGACCTGTTAAGACCTGTTCTGCACCTTCCTTCCTGGCCTCGGGCCACGCTCTTTGTGATTCACCCTGGGCTCTGCACTGCTAGAAGTACTCCACACCAGCGGTTGATAATTATGTTTGATAAAAACCAGGGGAGCTTTGGGTCCCAGAACGTGGGATAGCAAGTCGCTTGGCCAATATAGACGTTTTTAGCCTGTTTGTGGCTATCATCTCCACTGTCCTCAGCAGCATTCCCAGTGGCTCAGTGTAGGATCATTTTCACAGAGGAGGAATAGGAAACAAATCTCAACTGTGACTTCCAGGTTCTCCAGTTGCAAATAAAAATACTTGGTGAGCTTTATTTCTTTTTATTCGGAGAGAAGAGACCCCCACTACCCAGCTATAGACTAAGTTCTTTCATTGCTCCCTGTTTTCCAGGAGCTCTTGTTTCAGGATTTAAAACACTCCCTATTTTAACGATTTTTATTTCTATTCTTCAGGTAATGTGTCTCATTAGCTCAGGCTTTCCTGTTGAGGATGCCTCCTTAAAGCAGATCCATAAAGCAGAAATAGCTCAGATCTTCTAAGATCATTTGTTTTTCTTTTATTTTTAACATCTGTGTTATATTTTGTTTGCCTCTTTTGCTCTTAAGGCCGTATTCTAAAATCGTTCTTTTACTGTTTTTCCAAAATACATTATTTTTTTTCTAATGACCATTTGACATTAAAAAGTGCCACCATAAAACAATGTTGTGTCAGAAACTATATATTTAAAAACCAGTAGTGAACAGAACCTCTTGGGTATGTTTTTAAAAGTACTTGTTCTTTCTGAAAGCAGAAAGGATAAATTCACATGCCCTGTTTGGAAGACTCACTCCTGTTACTAATAATACACAGCTACTGTGAGTGGGAAATTAGGAAGCTGCTTTAGATGGTTACTGGGTCTAAATGCATTTCTTCAGCACAAACAGCAGCAATTAAATAACACAGCTATTTAATTTAGGTTTTCTGACAGCAGGTAGCAGTTAGCCACCCCTCTAATGTGTTTAGTCCCTAATAATGAATGAAATAAAAATTTATGTTGATCTTTAAAACGTTTTGCTGGGCTTTGTAAACGCTGTTTTTCAGAGCGCCTTTGCTGTGATGCCTGTGCTGAAGCTGCTAGAGTTTTTCCATGTGTTACTTCAGATTCTTAAACTTGCTCCGCTGGTCATTTCAGCTGAAACTTGGTAGCGGTGAATTCAGACAAGGAACAATTCTTGGTTTCCTGAAGGTTTTACTAGATATGGATAAGCCATTAAAGACTCAAAACAGCAACCCAAAAGAGATTGGGGAGAGCGTCGCTTTTCAGGTAGCTCGGATTTTGCCAGATCTCATAAAGAGCTCCAGCACTTCAACCACGAGTGATGAGAACTTGGTATTTAGAAGGGAAGGATCCCCTGGATGGCCAGTGAAACTCTGTATTTCATGGTTTCGTTTTGTGAATGGGGTTTGTTGCACAGCTAAGCTAACTGACATCCAGTATTTCACTGGCTTGGAATGAAAGCATTTAATCTGAGTGGAAACTTCTGCTGAATCGATGATTCTCATTATTCTCTTGGATGGGTGTGTGTGCAGCTTGCGTGGGATTGCAGCTCCGAGGGGCTTGGGTAACAGCTTCTGTGTATGTGCCTAGGAAGGGCAGCATATAGAATAACGTTTGTGGGTCCTGGGTCATTCACTGTGGAAGTTACATGCCCAAATTAATTAGTATTTTCCATAGTCTTTAACTTTTGTCCTATAAACATATGCTTTTTATTATAGGTTAGCTTTTTTTTTCCTACAGGATTCCTATCTCATTCATTGCACAGGAATAAGAGAACGTAGTAAAGGAGGCAGTCATTGAATACTGAGGTTTAGATCCACTGTTTGTGGCCCAGTGTCTCATTTTAAAGCAGTCCATTCAAACCGTCCTGAATGAGGAGTTAAGAAGAATTACACCCTTTTGAATGGAAATGCAAATATTTCCTTTTAAGTTTTGTGCCTGGTCATTTGGCCATATCCCTGTAAAACAGCAAAATAACAGCCCTCGGCAGATGGAGAAGCAGCAGAGTTTAAGGATTAATTTTTCTCCCCAAGATCATAGAAGATGATTGTGGCAGAGGTGACAATAGAATTATTGCTCTCCTAATCCATTTTATATCACTCTGAAACACTTCTCAGTATCTCTCCATCCTTTTAACATTCCCTTCCCCTTCTTTTTTGGAATCTTCACGATTTTCCTTCCTCCTGCCCTCCCTATACAGCCACAGTTAGTCTAGACCATGTGATGAGAGATCTTGTGTGTGTGTGTGTTTTCCTCTCCTGGGAAGGAAATGGAGATATTTAGGTGTCTTGTTTTTCCTTGTTTCATTAAAGGAAAATCAAAAAGCATTTTCCCTACAGCTTTACTGATCCTGTTAAAGAATGTGCTCGAGTTATAGAATTGGGAATGATACCAGATTCCTGCATTGGGGCTTGCAATCCATGTGAGTCCTTCTCTTGTGATGTTAAAGGAGAATGAGAAGATCAGTTGGTGCTGTGGTGTGGCAGGTGAAAGGCATTTTTGTGACGGCAATTTCCAAGAAGCATAAACATTTTGCTCACATTTTATTTGGTCTTATGTTGAAAGTAGTGGCAGAAAATGTGACCAACCTATTTTAAAAGAGTGGGTTGATTGGATGGAATTCAATAAGAAAAAATACTGTGTAATTATTGCTTTAATAGAATTCCCTTTTTAGGAACCAGGCTAGGGAGAGTAGTTTCTCTTAAGGCAGCTATTTTATCAAAAGTTGATTGACTTTTCCTCAGACTTACATGAGCATGGATTTCTCTCACCACTTCAGAAGTTAATGTTCAAATGTTTCTTGTCCTGTCAAATGATTGTAGAAACCTCTTGGTGTTGGTTAAAAAATGGCAATGCCCTGTAAGCAAGCCAATGCTTTTCCAACTGCAGTCAATGTATGACTGGAAATCTAAGAGCAATAAATGGTATTGAACTTTCTTTTTTTTTTAAGGGAATTGCTTTAATGCTTAGTGTTGGCATAACAAAAAGAAAGACCACCTGATTTCCTTGCCAAGGAACAGGATGTTAAAGCACAGCTTTCTCTTGCTGCCCTTTGCTGAGCCAACTGTGTACAGTTGTTGTTTGCCCTTCTGCATGCAAGGGGTGCCATTAGTCTGTGACTTCTCCCGTTCCTCTCCATGTTGTTGGTTGATGCTTGTGCATAAGCCGTGCAAAGAGCTAATTATTTTAAATAATAGCAGAGGGAGATAGTGGTGACATAAAAGCTCGTGTGACAGGGAAGGCAGATTGAAAGGCCAATGACTTGTAGGTGCATTTGTGTAGAGTTGAGAGAATTTTAAAGCTTTCCTGGCAATTTGTGGCAGGCATCAAATACTTGTGTTTCTCCCCATTATAATTATTGCTGTGTTTGATGCAGAGGTTCAGTAAAGGCCACATTTTGTGAATTTACTGTCTTTACAGCAAGTGCATTTACTGCTTGGTGAATGGTGGCACCCCTGAGGAGATGACCCAGGTCTCATCTATATAAAATGCTGTTCCTGAGACTTCAGCTCTGACTTAGGGAATATAGACGTGGCTTCTCAATTCTTATCAAATGTCATGCAGAGATTTTCAGGTTCCTTCTAGTAATGTAACTAAGCTGAACTGATTTTTAAAATACTTTGATACTTGGTAATGCTCTGCTGGATATCCTGGTTGATGAGGAGGCCACTTGTGCAACCACTGCTGAGGTCAAGGGCACTGGATGATTCATGATCTTGTTTGAGTGTTGTCTCCTCTGTGATAGGAGTAAAATGCTGCTTGGAAATATTCTGGTTTTCTGCAATTGAACTTGGTGTAGGATTATCCTTTCCTGAAGTAATCATGATGCAAGGAACTTGCTATTCATGCTGTAGTATCGGTTTAGCCGTTTTACTCTCTCCATAGTGGCTACCTTGTAGCCTTATTTGGTAAAAGATTAATCTCTGCTGTTCCTGCAGTAATTATCAGTGCCATCCTGTCAGGCTTTATTGTTTTAATGCTCTCTTGCTGCCAGATGAAATATTTCTTCCTCTTGCCTGGCAGACGCTTGAAAAATGAGAATTCTCAGACAAGTCGGTCAGAAGACTCACTTTAAAGTATGCCACAGCAGTAATGGAGCAGGTTGGCTAGATTGGGGCTCTCCCACAATAAATGATTAAATAAATAAATAAAATAAAAAGTAGGGAATTGGAGTTTATTCACTATTTCAGCTAGTAATTTGAAATTTAATCTGCATAAATGACTGCCATGCATTAAATATTTGTGCAACAGCATTGTAACAGCTGTAGCAGAGCACAGGGCAAACTTTTTTTGCTCAGGCACTCAACTTGCTGAGTAGAATAGAAAGGAACACCAATAATGATTGACTTTGAGTTGTTTGTAGCTTCTGCCTTATAGAAGATGCTGAGGAAAATACGTTCCCCAGTCTGAAGAGCCAGTGCGAAAAACCAGCAAGCTGATTCTGGGAGGAAACGTTTGAAACAAGCATCATAGGAACTCATTTTTTGAACCTGCCTTCATTCTATGAAGTGAATTTGAGAAGACTGGAGAATGAAGGGTTTTCTTTACTTTCAGTTCAGGTAGTGTAATTTAGGCTTTCCTAAGCTGAATCACTAGTGGACCTAAATTTTTGCCTCTATGGTAAATATACTACTCTGATTTTTTAGACATTTCCAAATTTTGACCATCTATACTCAGATTACGAAGAGGAAACATCTTGGGGGTGGTTGTTGCTGATATCCACATCCGCCCAGGCTGAAGACTTTTTTTCCCTCTGTATTTATCAGCCTTTGTTATCAGCAAATAGTTCTTGTCTGTCCCACACAGCGTACAGCCACTATGAGGGCTTGTTTTGATTTTTAATCTTAAACTAATTGTTCAAATTTGATCCCTTCCCCTCTGATTCCAGTAGAGGCCAGATGTTAATTTAAAGCAAATACATTCTGCAGTTAGATGATTTTAATGAGATTGAATTTAGACAAGCCTCATAGCGACTCATCTCCCCTCCCTTTTTCACCTTATAGACTCCAGACCATCACTCAAGGAGTCCATCTGCTCTTAAAGCACTCACTGAAGTGTACATTACCGAGAAGACGGTTTCTGGATGTGCAGTCGTAGGAAAAACCACAAGTGGAAAGGGTACAAAATCCACACCTGCAGCCAGTCAAAAACACATGGAGAATGTTTATCTCAAAGCTGAAGCAAAACAGTGCACAAAGATAAAATGCATAATGCTTTATTTTATTGTACATGGCTTTAACTTATAGGGATTAGCTGACTTGTAAGTACTGTAAAGAGAGAACTAGAGTGTATTTATGTGAATGCTTGCATTGTTGCTTATTCAAATAAATACACTACCTTGTACCGCTGTAATCGTGTTATTGCTAAACCAAATGTCTTTGCACATGCCTCAGTGAAGAGCAAGGATATGCCAACTTTGGCTAAAAAAGAAAAAAGAAAAAAAGTTGCCTTTGAATTATGCAAGCACAAAAGCGACTGCTCGATTTCTTTACTGGCTGAAATGTGGTGTTTACCATGGCTGGATTTCTTAGACAGCAGCTGGGTTGGTATTAAAGGCGGCCGTTTGGATACAGCGCGATGGGAAGGAAGCGAGCAGCTCATGCTGCTCTGCTGATCTCCGGCCTCTCCACTTCCACCCGTCTCCCCATCCTGTTCCCTTTCCTTGCTGCTTTTCCAGGCAGTTCCCCTGGCCCTGTTGCCCAGTCAGCTTCCTGCTGTGCCCATTCTTTCCTATAATTTGAGTATCTCTCATCACCAGGACTGTTCTGTACCATAGACACTTGGGGATTTCTGGATCTTTCCTTTGGAACATGAACTACATTCAATAAACACACACATATTTGAATTCTTTAAGATTTGTATCAATCCATAAAATAAATTTGAACTGTGCAATGAGTTTCAGCCAGGGATTCAGAAATGTGAAACAAGTTTAAGTCCATGGCAATCTTTAATATTTTTTTTAAAAACCTTTTACCAAAGCTTGTGGGATGCCAGTTAATGAATAGAAGGAAAACAGGTGCTTGGCGTTCACATAGGAAGGATTTTGAGCTTTTTAACACCCAATCATAGTTAGTGTTTCTCACCTGTGTTTCATTCATCCAATAATTCCTATTTGGTAGTACTTCAGTTTTGCATAAAGATGATGAGCTCAGCTATGAAGTCAAATTTAATATTTAATACTTTTCAGACACCACAAGTTCAGAGGAACTTGTATGAGCTTTTCATGCCCTAACCAAGAGAGGCAGATTCCCTGAATCTCTGTGGAGAGGAGCCCATGGGCTGTGGAGGGATCCGCAGAGACCATCCATGTACCATGAGCACCAGCCGGAGCTGCCTGCAACTGGCCAGGCCTCTGTATCCAGCACACCCTTTCTACAGATTATTTCATTATATTAGATTTTTCCCCCAAATAATCTGAAGTTATATAGGGCCAGGAGTGCCTGTGTTGGTAATTAGAGAAAAGAGATGCCCAAAGAGTTGCTCGTGTTTGGCTGGACTCACTGTGGGGCTGCTTGGGAGCTGGGTGCACTTTTCAGTTCCCTGCCAATTGATGGCCACTGATGGCCAAATCTGGGACAGGTTTCTGCTTCTTATGCAACAAGCTGTGCAACTATTATGTTGTTAACAGAATCATGATAACAAGTATTGCACATGCATGTATTTTTTAGTGGATTTCCAGCAGTAAATTCCCTGCAGAGTGATGTTCAGCCCTCCCACTCGTTCGTAATGAATCTTCTTTCTTCCTTTGGAACTCCAGGATTTGAGCCTTTTGCTGTTCACTGGTCTCCTATGACCTAATTTATTACTCAAATTCTGGACACTATCAGTCCCAATATTCTCATATTGTGTCAAATCATGAAGGTCAACTCCCTAGAAAAATTTTCAATTCCTTGTGATGCAGATAGTGCCAGAAAATCTTAGAGAGCCTGTGTTTTTATTTTTCCTTTCCTTTTCTTTTTAAAACTAGTCCAGAAAAGTCTCATTTTTGAGCTATTATCTGTATGTACATGGAGATCCTCTTGAAATAACTTGTTCCTGCTTGATCCTATTTGTATTTTTTTCTTGTAAAAATGAACATTATGATAATGCTACTGTAATCAGAAGACAGAGTCCTGTTGTTACCAAAGGTGGACATTTTTGCAAGGGCTGGAGTTCTTAGGGTGCTGCTTTTTCTGCTTTGAGCATCGTAGTCTTGCTGTAGGCTCTCAGGGAATACCTGTGCATGGGGGACAGTGTGTGAGTGGTGTGAGGCTTGGGGTCTGTCCCACCACACACAACCTGATGGAGGTGCCTGAGGCAGGAGGCCCAATTCCCTGCAAGCCTCTCTGTGACCAGCAGGGACAGGGACACATCCCTATGCCTGGCTGGCCACGGGCCATCCGAATGCTTTCTGGGCGAGCCCCTTTCCACTGGAGTGGGAAAGGTCAGATAACCCCACCCCTCACTTAGATGGCTCAAGAAGGCACCAAAAGTTAAAGGGGATGAATTTCAGTTTCCCTATCCGTGGGTCCCTTGCCAGAAGCGGTGAGGATGCCGACATCCCTGGCTCGTGTTAGCTCTGCTCCTTCTGTGGTCTTTGGAGCCATTGCATAACACAGGCGTGACCGCATAGCTGGGATGTTTCTCAGGACATCTCACCATTCTGCCTTATCTAAGAGCAGCCTTTTTCGCTGCCTTACTCCAATGCATGTTAGTACTTTTTTACTCCATGGAAGAATGCAGTATGTCTTTTTGAGACAGCCAAATAAGAGAGTGTTGTCAGAGCACAGGAGAGCTCAGTGACTTCTTCAGTGAGATAGATAGTAACACAACTGGAGCAGTTTAGTGTCGTTTTGATCAAGTTCTTATTTAATCCTACAGTCATCAGAGGTGGGTCGTGCTGCTCACCTGACACCAGAAGGCAGGACAGCCAGCAGTGAACCAGGAGCACTAAAGATGCTTACTCTTAATTATGTGGATTCTCTTGAATTGTTGTTCTGTGCATTAAAAACACATACGTCACAATGTTAACTAATACATATGGGACATCAGGTGTAGATTTAGCAGCATGACTGTAAGCAGCATCTGTGTTCAGCCGCCAGAGTAATTAGGGTATTTCAGAGGCCTCATGGGAGTATTAGCTTCACATCAGCATTTTTACAGGGATTATATATTATCTTTTTTGTTATTGTTGCTTATTTTTTTCCATATGAACTGAAACATGTCGTAATTCTGAAAATTTTTCTCTGTTTTTTCCCTTGCTATGTGTGGTGGATCATCTACCTCTGCGCCTCTTATTTGACAGGAGCTAACATAAGATACAGGTGACCTGTAGGAGAATCTGTCAAATCTGCCTGCCTTTGAATCCACCCAGTTGTATTTACACACACTCACATACACATGAAACCATTTTTGGAATCCTGATGAGCACTTTGTTTTAGTGATACCTTGTAGTAGTGATTCCCTGAGCTTATAAAGTTTCATTGTCCAGAAAAGCATTAATTTTTGTTTTTTTTTTAATTTTTGATATTTTTATGTTTCCTATCAGCTAAACTCATTGTATGTCCCATTTCTCTTGCTGTATGTCAGGGTGAATTAATATCCAGTCTACTTTATATATATTTATATATATATATATTCTATATATTCATAGAATCGTTATGTTTGGAAAAGACCTTCAAGATTGAGTCCAGCCATGAGCCCTTCAACACTGTGCCTGTTAAACCATGTCCCTGAGTGCCTCATTTATATGTCACTCAGTATCGTGTGAAAAGCATTGCTGCCCCTTCTGAGGCCTTGGTCCCTCCTTCCAGCCCTGCAGTGCAATCTGTGGGGCTTGTTTGCTGCCCTCTCCCAGAGCCCCACTGCCTCTCTGGAGCTCCGGGAATGTGCCTGCCTGTCCTGAATAAGCATAAAAACAATCCCTTCCTAAATCTTTGGTTTACCTTGAGTGGAATTGCAGTTTCCTGTGTCCCATGAAGGCAGCATTCCTCTCCCTTTTTTCTTTTAATAGCTAGGCAGTTACTCCTTTTCAGCATGTACCTTATTTATTTACAGTTAATTGGTATTATCATTAGGAGGTGTTAACCATGGGGCAGCTTTTCAGCAGCTAACAAGAAGCTCAATTACTCCTGGAGATAACGATCATCCCAGAAGCTGAGCCTGTAATTCACAGCTAAGTTACAGAACTAATTTTTAAGTGGGAAGATTGCTATTGGGAGATGACAATTTAAACGCCTGAAGGTACAGGTAATCTAATTTTGGGAAGCTTCCTTCTACTTGCCATCTGTGGGCACTGCCATGTAGTCCTGCTTTAAGTAGCATCACAGACATTCCTCTGACTTGATGTTAGTAGTGGCAAATAGAAGAGTTTGAAAAGAAATAATAAAATATGACTTAATTTAAAGAGAAATATCTTCCAAAATAGGCAGAACAGTGAAAACATTAAAGGAGTGGATGAACTGCATTCCTGTGGTAGGTTTTGTGTGTGTGTGTGTGTGTGTGTGTGTGTGTGTGTGTGTGTGTGTGGTTCTATTCATGTTAAATTCAGTAATACAAACCTGGCCTCAGGCATCATGATGACTGTTGAGCTGCTCTTTGTACAGGATCTTATGCGTGGTGTAGCACTCTGTGAGTTAGAGTGATTGATTAGAGTGACAAAATAAGGAGGCTGTTTGGAGCTCTTAAAATAATTTCATCTTTTGCAAACAAGAATCCTTCCAGAGCAAGAGCAATGCCGCAGGACTCATGGTAACATATTTTAAAATATGAAATCATGCCTTTGCAATTGGTTCTGGGGAACAAGTACTTGCTCTTCTACTCTGATTTTTCATCCATATTGATACCTCTTAAGCTATGAATAATTTGAATTCAATCATCTAATTTACCTTTTTTTTTTTTCTAAGTCTTTTATAGGATTTTTCTTTGGATGGAGAGGGAAAAAAAGCTAGGATTGACTTGGAGAAAAATAAAGAAACTTGTGAAATGAGACTAGAATCCCTTCTGGAAGGGTTTAGTCATGATGTTGCAGTGAAGAATCAAGGAATCATGCAGAATAGTTGAGGTTGACGGGTACATCTGGAGACTGCCAAGTCTGACTCCCCTTCTCAGGCTGGGTCAGATCCTTCGGTCACCAAGGATGGAGACCCCAAGCCTCTCTGGCCAACCTGATCCAGTGTTCAATCACCCTCACAGTGCAGAAGTGTTTTCATAGATTCAGCTGGAATTTCCCATGTTTCAAGATGTACCTGTTGCTTCTGGAGGTTCCATCCTGCCCATTTTCCCAGCCTGTAGAGGTCTCTGAATGTCAGCTGTGTCTGTGAGCTATTGAGGGTGCATTTTGTACTTCCCATCCCCGTCACTAATGAAGGTTAAACAGTGCTGGCCCCCGAATTGATCCCTGCAAGTTGTCAAAATGGCTTTTTAATGATGAGAAGGCAAGTGATGTGTGTGTGAATGCATTCAAGTGGAGAGGTGAAAAAGCTAATCAGTACAAATGCCATCAATTAGAAGTGATAAGGAGAGTTTTGAAGAAAACTTTAAAAAAAAAATCTAGGATTGATGTTACATAATATATTGTAAGTCCAGCAACAGCTTAGGAGATGTGTCCTGTGATAGATACATTACTGAATATAGAAACCAGTTTTGAAGTGTAAGCAATATTGCTAGGCAGCTTTTTGGCTCTGTCTTTGAAAGCTGGCAAACACATACTGTGTTATACCATCAGTA
>JAUBOD010001075.1:1790274-1804090 GCA_032353885.1 Nothura maculosa | reverse complement strand
GTAAGCAATATTGCTAGGCAGCTTTTTGGCTCTGTCTTTGAAAGCTGGCAAACACATACTGTGTTATACCATCAGTAAGAGACAGAGGCTAAAACTCTTTCCTCTTTAACTGCTTTTTCTAGATTTTTTTTACATTTAAATATGAGAGCTATTAGCCATATATCATCTTGTCTAAGCCCGCATATGATATGTTGAGACATATTCCAAGGACAGTTTGTTCTCCTAAAGCATTCCCTTTCTAAGCTGTCCCGTGTTCCCATAATGTTTTAAAGCTTAAGATGCTCTTTAAAAAAAAAATCATTCAGATACCTGTGTCTCCTTAGTTTCAAGATAAAGAGATTGCCTTACATATAAGGAAGGTGTATACCTCTGTGTATGGCAGATACATTACACAGATCTCCTTCCTCTGGGCTTTTAGAGGCCGCCTGCTCTTCTTGTCTCTATAGCAGAAGAGAATGTGATTGCACCCGGATCAGACAGAATCAAGACAGTTGTCATTGCTCAAGTGTGAGTCAGGATCTTGCTCAAGAATTCCTTATTAGTTGAGTATATCCTTGGACTCTGCCCTTTGCTTACTTCTTTTTATGTTAGCAGTCTCGAAATGTCATGTGCACTCAACCACAGACAGATGAAATGACCCTGCTCTTTAGCTCAGTGTTAATATTATTTTGTGTGGCAGGGAAGCTGTGCAGTTATAATGGATTATGTATTGTTTTGGAGTGATGTCATTGCTCTGTATATATCCCTTTTTTCTTATTATTATTTTAGTAGCATATATATATATATATATATATAGAAAAGAAAGAATTACCTCTTGAAAATACCCTTTATATCCACAGAAGATTGCTTACATTTTGGCAGTTTTAAACTGTTTCAGCACTGTTCTTTGTGGCTGACTCTCTTGATTTTTCTGTGCTAGTCTCTCTTTTTTTTTCAAAGGCATGATCCAGACAGGAATAATACCACAAAGCTTGTTTATTTTGGCAATAATTTGATATCCTTGTCTGGATAAGCTGCCGTACTTTTACGGCCCCATTTGGGAATGGGATCATAACTTTGTTAAACAGCTCATACTAATAATCTTTTAAAAATACGATAGGACTGATCATCAGAGGCCATAAATGGACAATTTTTGACAAAGTGTTGTTTTACAATAGCTGAGAACTCAATTTCATAGCTACATGCGCTTATTATATCCTTGTGTTTGAAGTAAGTGGAGTTTTTTGGTTTTGTTTTTCCCAGTGTTGCAAACTTTAACTTTCTTTCCAGAGGAAACATCTGAAGTGCCTTTAGTATCATGTTCAGCCTCCTAACATTTATATTACTGCATATATATCTTCAGTGGTTGTTTTTCCTGAACACTTTTTCCACAAAAAGTAGGAAGGCGAGAGAGTTGATATCTGCAGGTAATTACCCAACGCAGCTTTCTTGAAACGTAGTATGTTGACAGTAATTATAAGTACCTAAGCAGTGAATAAGAATAAAAATAAATCCTATGAGCATGTACAGTAGAACTTGATTTTCTTGTGACGTCAAGCCTGGTTAAACGTGCTCTGATATTAAAGAAATATGGCCCAGCAGAGTTGTTGCTCAGAATATGTCCTCAATTTATTTTCCATTGTTTGTCATCTATAGTGACTTATAATTAAGTATTTTTAAAATTCTGGATGTTTGCATCCAGGCTATTTCCTAAGAACATTATGTGTATAAATAATTAAAACCTAATGAAACTAGTAAAAACTATTTGAAATTATTACTACAGAGGTTTCCCTGTGAGGGGTATAGCAGTTTTCAATTCTTTTATGGTCTTTAACTTTGTATCTTCATAATGTACCCAAATGAAAAATGTGCACCATTTTTCTATCCACATCCTGCACTTATTTTTCAGTAGTGTTGGGTTTTTTTTTTCATTTTAAAAGCATATTGCAAAATATCATTGCATGTGGTTCTCTCTCTTACAGAGTATTGATCCACCTCAATTCTAGCCTTATGCTTAGGCCGTCATTGACACACTAGGCTGCATCCTACATAGGAAAGCCCTAAGAGAAGCTCTGAATTTAGTTTTTTTTCTTCTTGTTGCTGAACTTTGGAGATGGAGTCAAAAAGTGCTGTGGCAGCGAGGATTCACCCCCCCCCCACAGTTTTGCCTTCTCTCTCAACAGAGGCTAAATAGAGGCTGAAACAACCCATCTTCAGCAATTTTCTTCGTTTATGTATTGTTTGCTTATGTTTCTTTAATATTAATTTAAATTATGAATTATAGGCTTACAATTCTTAGTTTATGTCCCAAGCCCAATCTGATGCTGTCCTCAAAGTCTAGAGCATTGCTTTTGTGGATACTTTTCCATTGTGGATGTTAACTAGGCTATGCATGGGAACGTGACAGGGCACCATTTTTCTCCTTTCAGCGATGAACAGAGCAGAGCATTTTTCACCTGTTGGAGCCCTGTTAAGCAGATTACTCTTAGCAATTGTCTGGATGTTGCACTAACAGTGTTTCTCTGAAAGGTTGGCTAAATACAAACTTCAGGATACATTTGAGGGTGAATGTAGAGGTGTTGTGATATGAAATCAAGACCATCTAAAGCTTCTCTTTTGCTTCTGAGATAATTAATTAGTTCTATCAAGAATCTCATAATTACACTTAAATACTTGCATATATTTTGGTGCCTTAGTTTACCTAACACCTTAGAATTGCACCATGAGTCTGAGAGAAAACCTAGGATGAAGTAGTTAGAAAACTGAGGGGTATAAATGAAACAGTAAGTATGAGGAAGAGTCTAAATTGGAGAATAGCATCATTACTGTAGCTCACACTCCTGTCCTTTTTGTATGTTTCCGTTAGCTTTTCTACAGTGAGAAGGTGGGAATAGATTTGGAGTGACTGTTAAGAGTGTGCTGAGCTGTCTATATCACCTCTGGATTTGGACTTTTCTCTAAAATACATGTTTTTTTAGAGCTACCACATAACAAGAATATTGTACATGCTAATACCATATTTCAGTGAATATAAACACTTACTTGCTGTGAAAAGTTGTGTTTGGTAGATAGGTGCCACTTCCCCTGTTTGCTGTATGCTTAATCAGCCTGAAAGCAGGACGTGCAGACTGCTGCAGGGCATGTAGTAATGCTGTGTAAATGTGTAGCACTAGGAAAATGATCCTGCTAATTCCTAATGCATCCAGTGGAAATACTGTAATCTTATAAACAATATTAAAGTTTTCCATAGTGCATTAAAGTGTGATGTAGTGCTTGTACCCGAACAGCTGATAGCGTGCAAGTTGATAAGGCAAAAACTGTTTAGAGAAAGTTCTGTTCATGATTTGTGTCCAATCACTGTCCTTCCAACCCACAGCTATGGCAGCTTTATCAAGACTCACATTGCAAATTTTCTTTATGTACCTGTCTTTCAGACAGTCCTTTCAGGTGGAACATCTTGATGGATGTTCTTGCCCGTCTTAAACAGCTTTGCCAGATTAGGGAGAGCCAAGGGCTTTGGATGGCAGAGAAATTAAACCTTGTTATTACCAATGAGTTTCCCGAGGATAAAGAAAATACTTAAGTGTATTTGATTCCTAAATCCGATCTCCACATTTTTAAGAGATGGATGATAATGAATATTAACATATTGTTAAATTTGTTCAATTATATGATGGCTAATCCTTAACAGAGAGTTATAAGACCAGGCTTACACTAGAGCTGCATGAAGAATTTGTTGCCTTTCTTGAGTCCGTTAATGGTTCCTTTGTTTTGTGGTAAGATACCCCCGTGTGAACTGAACTTTGTTGTCTTCATGTGCAGACCTAACTCCACATTTTTATCAGGCTCCAAGCAGCTGAAGGATTTCCCACCATAATGGATATTTTTATTTCTTCTTTTTCCTTTCAGAGGAAGTGGGAACGGGCCAGAGAGAGGCAGGCTCCAATGGGGCCTTTGTCTGAAAGGCCATGGTGGCCACATGTGCAAACCCAGCACGTTCTATGGGGCTCTCCCAGTGCGGGGCTCTGGCTTTCCTCGCAAGGTCCCCTCTGCCTGCTGGCAGCGCTCAGCCCTTCCGTTTGTTTAAGTTCTTTAAGCTCAGTGGCAAAACAAAACAAAGCAAAAAACTGTTTCATCAGAAGTTGAGCTGTTCAAACAAACCCTGGCTTTGTATTCTGTGCTTATCTGAAGTGCTCCTTTCCCTTGGGGATCCGTGCTCTCTTTAACCTGTGATTCCCAGAGCCCCATCAAAGGAAAGGACTGTCTGATGCCTTCTGCTCCTTTTGGAGGCTTACTCCTTCTCAGTCCACTTTTTCAAGTGCTCTCTGAGTAACACTCCAATGAAATGATGCGCCCATGATTTCCAAAAGCAGCCTCATGACTGAATGCTGCCCCTTCTCCTGTCTGCCTAAGGAAGAATCACAATGCCTGTGCATATTCCACCTATTTAAAACTATCAAATAGTTTATTTCAGAGCGTTTCAGTCTTCAGCTTTTCTGAAAAAGTCCTGGATTATTCATTATGAGTTTGCCATTTGATATCCTCGAGTAGTTCTCGAGGGTTCTCAAATTCTTTTTGCTGTTACTTGGCGGTGTCTAACCCACAATTTTATAAGTCAGGTAAAAGTACCTGTCATTCTCATTTAAAATTCACTTCTTGTACGTTAGGCCAGGCCCTTGAGGGATGTAAGTCGATATCTCTGTGTACATCTAAAATCACACTTACCGTGATTTGTGTTGTCTGAGAATGTGGACAGCTTGTAATTTTTATTGATTTATATATAAATGCTGAGAACCTAAACATTCCCGCAGCATTTACCTCGTTTTTGACCTTTCAGTAGCATTAGTTTGCCCTTGTTGGCAAAATAAGGTGTTAAGTTACTTTTGTGAAAGGGACATGAACAGTCTCTATTTTGTTGTTATTTTCCTAAGTGGGATTCTTAGCACAAACTTTTGTTTGCTTGAAAGCAGCTATTTTAAGGTGCCCTTTCTTTACTGGGGGCACTTATTCTGGAGACGACTGCCCTTAGCAGTACCTTGTAGGAACAGGAGCTCAAAAGAAATTAGTGTTTGTCTTGATGGAATTAGTGAATATGGTAGGGTTTAGAAGCCAGATTTGTCCTATTACCTCCTTGTCTGAAGTTTGGGGAACAGGAAGGGGAGCAAATTTGCCAAACAGACTCCGTGCAGTGGAGGGATTCCTCTGTGAGACTAATTCCCTTTGCCTGTGTTTCACTGCCCTTTGCTGAGGTACCGAATTGCGATCCCCGTAGCAGTGAGGGCACCTATGTCATTGTGTGACTTTAGTATAAAAACAGGTATGTTTCTGTGTTAGCTTTCAGCCGTGCACAGGTGGATCTTTACAAGTACCTACATTCCTTTATATATTATAAGCACTGCAGTAAACCTGCTCATTGTGGATACACAGGAGGCCTTAAAATTAAGCCCTTTTTTTTTCTGCCAGACAGCTAGGGTCAAAAATCTTTCATTCTCCACTGAAGTTACAGCAGTTTGGTAAAACCATCTTCTGTACCCTCTGAAAAAGTCACCGAACGGTGAGGCTTGCGCTGCAGCGCATGGTATCGCGAAGGCTGCTAGGCCTGTTAGCACTAACTTGCAGCACTACAGCTTGAAGTGCTTGGAAACAGTCTATTGCACAACTAAAATATGAGATAAGCTGGTAAAAATATAAATAAGCATCTGTAGAATCGAGAGGAATAAAACATTTTTGGTTGTTTACATTGGTGTGGAGGCCTATCAGCTCATTAGGCCGCTCTGTTCCAAATGCCGTCAATGCGAAGCGCCGCGCTCTGCTCCTAGCCCATCTGATTGCTGTGTTCCTTTGTCACTCTTCCCGCTCCAAGAGGATTACACAGCTCCCTTGGAACTCCTGTGGCTGCTAGGCCTCCCGTCTCGTCGTCTCGCAGCGTTCGTGCGCTGTTCCCAACGCTGACCTTTCCTTGTCTTAGTAATAGCCATAGGCCATGGGCTCGGGAGGTGACACCAGTTGCCATAATCTACACAACACGCTCCAATCCAATAAGCATTACATATAGCTTCCTGTTTTTACTACAAATAAGCCAAGTAGCACTCACCCAACAAAGCACCACATTTACTGCAAAGTCTAGCTTTTTGCTTATCTTGTGACAGCTAGACTCTTATCTTAAAGAGGACCAAATAGATACTGTGTGGTATTGCGCCAGAAATCTTGTACTTCTCCAAGACTGACCTTAGTTCATACTGGGCAGGAACCTCTAGTATTTTCTGTTTGTTTGTTTTTATGTCATTATATTCTTGAAAAGGTTGACAATTTGGCTAGATTACTGTTAGTTACAAAATACCATGTCACATTTTTAGAAAGTGCTGCATTATACAATAATTATGTGCATCTCCAAGTTAAAATATTTTTCATTCAGTGTTGATATTTTTCATGCTTCCTTTGATAATTTACATTAATGTGTAAAATTATATAAAAAAACCCCCACATTATATATGGATAAAAATGTAAGTACTAGATGGCACAGAATTACCCAGATCACTTGTTGAAGTTAGATCTTATAATTAGAAATTTGTCTCTAAAACCATTTGAGTAAAATATCATCATAGTTTAGTTATCTTTACAGAAGAGTTTGTTTTAGCTGAGAGATAAAAGTTAAGAAAAAAATCTGTACAGTCACAGTAAGAAAGATATTTAGAGAACAGCCAAGGCACACAGTAAAAATGGAAAAGTTACCCTGTCTTTAAGCAACTCTAGAAGGTCATTGATCTTTTCAGAAAGAACAGGCTGACTAAATAATAATATCTGCACAGAAGTGTGAATCAGAGGTGCCATCAAGCTCTGTGTGAGTGTCTTGCTCTGTAATATAATGAAGCTAAATAACTGGGATTTCAAATATACTTGATGGGGTTGTCACAAGAGATGCATATGAACTGGGCAGGGACTGCAAGGAGAGGAAGAGAGGTCATTTGGCCACAAGGCGTGTGGTATGGGCAGTCCTTCCTCAAATGTTAGAAGCATCTAACTCCTCTAACACAGTGTGATATGTTATCAGATAATAGTAAAAGCAGTTGCAGCTCAGGAGTAAATAACTTTTTTTTCTGTTTTTGTTTCAGTTATTTGCCACCTTCCATGCATGAATGGTGGCCAGTGCAGTTCTAGAGATAAATGCCAGTGCCCTCCGAACTACACTGGGAAACTTTGTCAGATCCCCGTGCAGAATGGTAATACTCCAAAACTCTATCATCATCCGCAACAGGTGAACAAGGCTGTGGGATCACAAATCATCCACTCCACTCATACTTTACCATTGACAATGGCCGGACAGCAAGGTGTAAAAGGTAAGGTTTTGTCCTAATATATTTTTTTTTTCCTTTGAAGTTGGTTTTCTTTACTAATTTGGGATAACCAGCGTGTTAGGCAGTGACATCTGCCTGCATCATTTAAATCCTGATACCTCATCTTCAGTATAAAGCCCACCGTAATGGCTAAAAAATCTTTTCCTTGATGTTTGGAATAATAAGACACACAATGTTATTGAAAGGAATTTATAAATTAATTTTACTTCAGTTCACAGTGGAATTTAAAGCAGATTGCAAAGTTAGTGAACTATAATGAAAGAAAGAGATCAGCCTGCTTCAGCTTTCCATGCATACATTACTGTGTGATGACCTTCAAGAAGGATACTGTCTCAGGGTTTCCTGTGTGTCCTATGACTCTTAAGGTTGCATTTCTTTACAGGTGAAATCCTGTCTATACCAAGACACCCTTGCAATTAAGTCCTCTGATTTCAGAATTAAGTTGTGATATACTTTGAACTGTCAGATTGATTTGTCTTGTCCTGCATAAAATTACAATCAGCTTTTCTGTGCTACTACCTCTGAGGAAAAACAAAATAAATTGGGCAAGGATTTGAGGAGATGCAGTTATTTGTAGCTAGCTCTTGAATAACTGTGCTGAAAGGAATCCAAACTATTTATACATTTGTGATAAATATCATCTAATGTAATAATTGACTTTTCAGAAAGGGATGTAACTATGAAGGAGCTGTTGACAGAATCTTCTTGGAAACACGATAATTTATAAATGCTTCTAAGCATCCACTCCATTTTTACAATGGATTTGTTCTCTAAGGGCTGCTGCATAATCCCATAGGGAATAGTTTCCACTGACCTATTGGCATGTTAGTTCCCAAAGCTCCCCAGAAGTTTTCTCTTTTAAAGGAAGAAAATAATAGAGAGAGAAAGAATATAGTTATCTAACGATTTAGCAAAGCTGAAATTTCTTCACTGAATATTTAATTACAGGTGCAATTACAATAGGCAAAATGGTGGATCCCAAGGAATTGTTTTTCCTTACAGTGATAGTTATTCTTCAGATTTAGGATCGTTGTATTAAAATGCAGGTTACTCGTTGCTGGAGAGTTTGTTTTAGATTTTCTTCCTGCCCATTTAGAAGGGAACACTCTGTCAGAGGCATCAACAATCACAATGGCTTCTCTTCCCCTTTATATCAAATGAGGATGCTGGGTTGTGGAGAGGAATACGTCTTTCCTTTCAAAGACAAGATGAAACATCATCCTGAAATGGCTAGCAGAAATCAAAATTCATCAGTGCATCCTAGGCAGCAATCCAAGACCTGTGGAACAGAGAATTGTGGTGATAATCCCAGATAGGAGGAACCAGACTAAATTTGATGATGGCTCAAGATCTGAACGCCTTCGGGTAGATTGGTAGATGCTGGCAGAGGCACTCAGTGATGGCAATACAGCCTTCAGGTATATCACCTGAAGAAGATAGTCTGAGGGATCCAGGGCTTGAAAGAAGACTTTACTTTTGGAAGTAAAGGGCTTTACTTCTAGTTCTTGTGTTGCTGAATCTTTTCCCTCTGCACTTCACCTGCAGCAGAACTCATGTGGCATCACATTTTGCCTGAAAGTTGTGTTCAGCCCCAAGCAAGTTGTGAAGAGCCAATGAGACGCAGGAGTCATGTTTTGCTTTACTTTGTAACATAATTCCTGGTGTTTCTTAAATAAAACACTGCAGAGCAAATCGAAAATAAGTTGCTACATCTTTTAAGGAATTTCCGGGGAGTCTGATACATGCTGAAAATACCCCTAGAGGAAATCAGGTGGAAAAAAAAAAAAGAAAGCAACTCCTACATTGCAAGATAATTAATAAACATCTAGAATCAAATGAACTTTGCTTCCTGGGAAGTGGAGATATATGGTTTAAATTTGCAAATAAAAACTGATTATAGAAACTGCAGATGTAGCTTCTGGAGGCAAGAGAGCAGTTCAGAAGGCTCAACAAGTGTGTGGAACACTGGAGGCACTGCTTTTCCTGCAACGCACAGTCGTGCGTTGCAGGAAAAGCAGTGCCTCCAGTGTTCCATAGAGTACCCTCTGAAAGGAGATCCACAGCCAGGCACAATAAATTCTAACTTTGTTTTGCAGCTTACAAAATGTTAAACTTTTTATTCCTTCCCTCCAGAAAGAAATACTCAGCTGAATTACAGGTTTAAGGGCTTTTTGTGCTTTGGTGAAAAGGGCTTAAGGCTCATAAACAGTTCTGATGTACACTAAATGAGCAGATCCTCTGAATCTATATGTCCAAACTTAAAACTCCAATTGTACTTAAAACCAGAAATATCTGAAAAACATTTCCTCCCTCTTTTATCTGCCAAGTCCAGAATGCAAAGTTCAGTGAAGGGAGTGGTGGTTTTAGATGGTTGAGATGTTGGCAACTGTTGCAGGGGCAAACGCGGGACTTGGCAGGTATTTAAAGGTGAAGGGATGAAATCTGAAGCTTTTCCTGTGTTCCAAAGAAAGATGATGGATCTGAAAAACAAAATAAAGCTTACTATATATCCAAAAATAACCTAGTAGAGTTTGAATTCTGGAACTTTGAATGGGATTCTTTCTATGCAGTGTGGCCACAAAAATTAATGTCACAGCAGCCAATTTGGACATCCATATTTTTGTAGCAATCTTTACAATCATTTCCTGTAATGTCTGTCTTTCCTATATGAAGAGTTTTCATTTTCTTGCTCCTAAATCAGATACCCTGCATTCTTTCATCCCTTCCTCCCATCTCCAAATTTGGGCTGCATTTATATTTTATCACACTATATAAGGTACTCTATAAAAATTGTAATGTTAAAAAAAAAAGTCTTGGAGATGTCTGTGATCGTTGTGGCATATTTTATAACCAGTTTTTCTTTTGTGTTTTTCCTTCAATTGTTTTAGTGAAGTTCCCTCCTAACATAGTGAATATCCATGTGAAACATCCCCCTGAAGCCTCAGTTCAGATCCATCAAGTTTCAAGAATCGACAGCGCATCAACAGGACAAAAACCAAAAGTACCTCAGCCAGGACATCCACAGGTCTCTTACCAAGGTCTTCCGTATCAGAAGACCCAGAAAGGACATACTGCTTACACAAATCAACAACCCATTCCTCATGTGTTTCCTGTTTCAGTTAAAACTCAGCTTGGGCGCTGCTTCCAGGAGACTATTGGGACACAGGTAAGAAAAGATGAGATTTCTTCTGTCATTTGCCATCTTTTCCAATAGAAAAAGAATTTGAGGGTGGACTATGAAATGTTGTTTTACAAAATACCATTCTCCTATACTTCCTTCTCCATTAAGCTAAAGTTTTCTGTGGACCTAGATCATTGACTTATTAATTTTAGGTATTCTAGCAATAAATTCTTTGTTTATAAGCTATTTTTCCAAAACAAAACATCATTTGAGCCTATCTGTGATTCTCATGATTGAACTACTAAGGTTATGCCTTCCATAGTTCATACTATCCTCTGCTTTAAGTCTTTTTAGATGTGCACCTCCACAGCCAGTACTTTGAAAGAGGGATAATTTTCACTGTTGTTATTATGCAACAATTTAAATGTTTTACAATACTGTAGGATAATGTTTTTATTTTGTTGAAATGTGACTATTGAATAGAGTGAAAAGTCATGAAAATGAACAGAGGGTTCACTGAAGCTTTAAAAAGTTTACTTCAATTTAAAATAAAATCTTTATTCCAACTGTCTTTTACATATGCCTCTTCAAAATTGTATATGTTCTTTCAGCTCTTGAAATGACTTTAGGAGGTGTTGCAGTATTGTTATTTTCACATACTTGCATATGTTTGTAACTGTGCAGAGAGAAAGTATACGAAAGGAGATTGCAAAAATGTTGGATTTTGGTCTTCCAGATTGAGAGCAATGGCTGTACTTAAGCTTTTTTAGCGCTTTGGTTTTAAGATCTTTGTTATCTATTGCTTGTCACCTTGCCAAAGCTAAATTTTTCAAACTGAAATATTTAATGATGGATGTGTGCTGCTGGCTGAAGTCTTTGGTGAGATTTCAGCAAAAATCATTCATCTGTTTTGAGAAATGATGTTAGCAAATGAGTATGTTGTTTTACTCAGGCCAAAAAAAAAGTCTTTCATTGAAGATTTGTATCATCTGGGTGCTATGAGCAAAACTTGAAACTTGGCCAGAAAGTCACTCTTCTTTTGTGCTTTCCAGTAACATGTACCCAAATTTGGCAAGTTCCCAAGAATCATAACCAAACATATTGGGTGTATTTCCAGTGTATTCCACTGATAGTTGTTAGAAGTTGGCAGCTAAATTCTCCAAGGATCTCATGTGTACACAGCAGGGTCTGCCTTTGCCTGAGAGAGAGAGAGAGATTCTCTCCTCCCGGAACTGCAGACCTGGAGCGGACTGTCCTTCCCAGGTGGTTCTTCTAGCTGCTGGTGAGTTCTGAGATCCTTTGAGCTGAGAGCAAGGGCATTTCCCCAAGTTAGAAAGGCTTCTAAGCAGCACACGAAAGGAGGAGGGGGACAAGACTTCAGTGAAATACACACAGGAGCAGATGGAGTCAGAAGCAAGGTGAGGGTGACACAGGTGGCAGGGCCCATGGTCATCACAGCAGCTGATGAAAACCAGTTTGACACCATGGTTCAGTGATGCCATGGTTGACACCAAACAGATTGAAACCATGATTCCGGGTGTTTCCAGTCTGCCTGCTCCAAAGAACTGTGCCTTTTTCTTGTAAGAGATTTTTTTCTATTCTTATTTTTGGCAACTGGTTCATGTAGACTATTGTAGTATCTCTAGTGACGTAATTAGCTCTACTTTTAAAAATCATTGATATGGTTTTAAAGATACCCAATCTGCTGACACAAGACATTTTTATTATAACTTAGAAAAAAAAAATTCCGAGAAATGTTATAGGAGAAGTAAACTTAAACATTGCCAAGCATAGAAATATCTATAAAATGTCAGACTTAAGTCTACATATAATACATTGAACAATTAGTGAATCCTAACCTTCATGTTTAACTTTGAATCAACAGAATTGATTTACAGTGATGAGGTCTTTCAGCTTCCTCTTCCAGGAACAGTAAAAAACTTAAATTTGTTCTTTGGAGGCCTAATTCTGGCAAGTGTTAAGGCATATGCTGGAATTTCAACAGGGGATTTATGGATTTTACATGATAAAGCGGATCAGAATATGTGTCAAACAATCATTTCTTTTTATCTCTTGGGAAGAAGGGATCTAGCAAACCTGGCAGTACCACACAGAATCATGAAATTCTGAAATTTTTAGTTCAGTTGGTGCTTTAGTAGTATTTATGTGTATTTTTGTGCCCTCCTAAACAGGAAAAGGCCACACTCCTTCTTCAGAACCTTAAAAATGACAAAGGCACTTGCCAGTTCCAAGAACGTGATGGGTGCTGTGTCTTTCATCTCTTACTTGTTGCAAATTTCCTGTCGGTTCTTTCTGCCCGGTGCTGGAGCCAGAAATTTTGAATCCTGTAGCCAAAGTCTGCAGTGTGCTCTGCAAGCACCTCACATTACAATGGTTTTCAAAACCGAGCCTCACACACTTGTAGACACTCAAGTGCTCCAATTAATGGGAGAGGAAAGAGGAAATCTGCCTACACTGACCTCATGCCTCTCTGAAATCCTACAGGCGCTCAGTATCCAATTTCTGTGGTATAGTTTTTCAGTACTCCCATGAAACACCAGGTCTTTGCAGTGGTCTCGTGGAAGGGCAGTGTCTCCTGGTTTAGAATAATGTCTATTTTCATTTTTTCCAAACTCAGTTTGCCCATTCAGTCTCAGTTTAGGAGGAGAGTAAAAAAGTTTTTTCTGGGGGTCTTGTTTAATGTGGTAGGGTGACATTTCAGGTTTGAACAATTAATATTATATGCATATTTTAAATATACCTCGAGCTGGGCAAAGCTCTTTTTTTTAAAAATCTTCAGGTAGATCTCTATTTTAGAAGAGCTTAGTTTTCTGTTTATTTGCTATGCTAAATGTGAAGAATCTCTTATTTGTTTAGAGAAGCTGCTAAACTGAGCTTGTGCTATTAGTGGTAGTGAGCTACAAGTCCTTTCTGGAGATTATGATGGATAATTTTAGTATTCTTAATCATCCATGTTTATGCATTTTTTTGCAGGGTGGATTGTATAGTTGGCTTCAGAAATGCTTTATTAAATATTTTGGGTTCAGAGGTCACTTTACTGTCTATACAGCAGACTGATGGAAACATATGTGTGTGGCCTCTTTTAGGGTAGTCTACCAAGTTCACAAAGACTTTGCTGATTCCCATTCTTATTCTGTGTCTTTAGCCTTCACCGAGAGTATCAGAACCTGTGCTGGGAGTTGTATGTATGGAACCTCTACCTTTTCTAGATTTCTTGTTCTTTTTTCTCTCCATCTTCCTCCTGTACTTCAGCTGATCTTCAAATTACAGGTGTTCCATTGTTTATTCTTCAGCTTTTCTTCCCCCACAATGTTTCCTGGAACATTTTTCATCTCCCAGC
>JAUBOD010001075.1:1761098-1790174 GCA_032353885.1 Nothura maculosa | reverse complement strand
ATTACAGGTGTTCCATTGTTTATTCTTCAGCTTTTCTTCCCCCACAATGTTTCCTGGAACATTTTTCATCTCCCAGCGCATTCTTCCTCACCCCTCCTTAGGTAAATTCCTCTAATGTATCTTGTTGGGAAACATTAGTCCTGTTCACGTTGTGGGATGGATGCTGTGTTCAAATACCGAGACGCTAGGAGCATAATTTTTGCAGTCTGGTTCCTCAGCAGCTGGAGCCTTCCTGATCCAACGCTTGGGTGGCTCTGAGGTCCAGACAAGGGAAGAATCTGGTCGCGTTCTCAAGCCTTCGTTCACTCCTACTTAGCAATGTAGAGTATCCTTAATGCCTCATTGTCTGTAATGTCAAAAGTAACTATAATCAAAGGCAGAGACAGAACAGGATACCCAAAAAGAAAAAGAATGAATATAGCAGTGAGCCTCATGAAGTGTCCTGGTTTGATGGAGACAGATTAACAAAGATGCTGTATGTTTTTGCCTGCACCCATTGCATGATTGGAACTCTTTTATGTAGTGTCAGTATTGAGGACAGAAGTGGAAAGAGCAGCTGTGGAAATGCTGCTCAATTTATCTTGTATTTTTCAGAAAGTAGTGTATACAGCAAATAGTTGTATTCTGGCTGATTCTTTTTTCTACCCAAGTCAATTAACTTACACCCGCTGCCTCTCTGAGTGGAAAGCTAAGCAATTATTTCATTTCCAGGAGATGTTACAGTGTTTGTTCCTAATAGATTTCCATGTTATGTGATGATTTATATGCAATTTTGCATAAAATTAGCGTGGGTCATCAAATGATTTCCTAATGTCAAAAGGATTTTTGCACAGTATGTCATAAATTTAGCATGAAGCTGCGATACAGAAGTTGATTGTTGTCACAAAAATAGTTATCAAACCTTTACCTACACTTGTACTTTAATGTGCATAAAATTTCATGAGAAAATGAAGACTTGAGGTTAGTGAAAAGTTGCAATGGAAACAGTGGGACAAAAATCCTGTTCATAAAGATGGAGAGTAGTAGATTTGCTGACAACACTGTACATGGCAGTGCCATCAAAAGCTGGAGGCTGGACATGGTGACCTGCCAGGTCCTTTCCAGCCTTGTATTCCTGTGTTTCTGAAATCCAAGGAGTCTGTCATCTTAGAGCACTGATTCACTAAGCCCTGTTTAAAAAGCAAGCAAGGAAGGAAGGTTCTTGCCTGTCTTTAAATCCCTCCTTTCAGCTGCTTTTCATTTTAATTCTAATAAAAATGCCTTTATTATGACACAGAGGATCTTGTTATTTCCCAAAATACTTTTACGGTATTGGTGGTGCACCTAGTAAAGCTTATGGTGCCAATTACTCCTGTTAATTTTGTGTGTGATGACTTTGCCTTTAAATTAATATGAGTGGAGAAGCCAAATGAATCAAAATTTATAGAAGTAAGCTCCATGCTTTTTCCCCCTTAAGTCCACCTTGCAATCTCTTTTAAAGTCATTTTGTGTTTTCCTGTAGTCACTAACTTCATTTTGTCTCAAAGAAACCCCTGTTTTTCTCAAAATTCGTTGGTGTCCTTTTTGCAAAGCTATAAAGGGAGAGGAATTGTTTTTTTTGCAAAGCAGCAAGAAATCAGAGAAGTTGGCACTTCCAAAACTTGCCCAAAGCAATCCTGACCGGCTTCACAAGTAAGATTGTTCTCTTCAGCAGAGATTTTTGAGTTATGAAGAAGGAAACTTGTGATCTCAGCATCTGTAACTTAAAAACAAAATAAAACGACTTGCTGTTTTGGAGAGAGGCGGATATTAAAGTCGCCTGCCTCGCTGAAGGTGACCTATGCCAAGAGGTCTGTAAGGGAAGCTGGCTCCGAGGCCCTGTCTGTCATGACTTGTTCATTCCTCCTCGCTGTCCCTCTGCTGTGGTGTGTGTAACTGCTAGGGAGATGGTGGAGCTCTCTCAAACCATCGCTGAAATGGGTTAAGCTAAAAACAGGCTCTTCTCACCTCCCTGGGCTTCTTTTAAATGTAGATCTGCTCCATACCGTGCTGTGCAGGGTTTAGGCTTTACCCCTCGCTTGTCTGTTGGGTGCTCTGTGGTGCTAAGCTGTGCTTTGTGCTTCCCTTGCAAAACATTTTGAAAGGTGCTGTAGGAAGGACCTGCCATTGATAGAGCTCCCATGAGAACGATGCCTGAATTTGAACTCATCTCTAGGTGAAATTTGGAATGTTACAATAATGATTTGGATGATATTAAGAAAGAAAATATGTACTACCTATCACAGACAATGGAAACATCTTTCCAAGTTTTTTCTTATCATTTTAGGCAAATAACAGCAGTAAGGAATGCAAAACATTGGGATTTTTAAGCTCTATCCATTTTTTATTATTTTTTTCCCTCAATATTACCAATTCAGTCCCAAGTGCTCCTTAATTCTGAAAAATGTCGAGTGTTTCTGATAGATCTTACATGATCAGCATTTCTAGTGGGATTTATTTTTCGGAAAATAGCTTTTCTCCTGGTGTATTTCAGTGATGTTTTCAGCAGGTGATATGCATCTTGGTTTGAGTGATGCCCTTCTCTCCACCATCGCACCTGACAGAATAAAAAATGAGCCAAGTGATAGGTGGCACCTGGGAGAGTTCAGAAGTTGTCAACGTGGTCTCGTGGCCCTGAGGCCAAACCATTCAGCTTATAGTTGACATGATTCGCACAAGGAGATGGATGTATTGACCGCATAGTTAACTTGAGGAAAAAAAATATATAGATATATATAGAGGTGCATTTTTGAGGAAATGGGTTTAAGTTTCTTAAGTTTCTGATGAATTTTTCCAAGTATTGAACACAAGCATCAGGCACCTATCTTCCCTTAAAAAACAGAGCAACTAAGTGTGTTGGTTGCTGTGCTAGCTGTTAATGCATGGCCTGATCTTTTTATATGACTATGTGCAATATGGTCCTAGTGTCTGTAGTCTGGAGGTGGTGACAGTAGTAATGTGCCAATTGAAGTTATTGTTAAACAATATAAATATCACTGGTGTGCTTCAGATGTCACAAACCTTTCCTTTAAGGGTAAATCTCAGGGATTTTCAACTTTCAAAGAATGACAGTTATATGAAATGAACTTCCATATTCATATTCTTTAGGAAGAAAATGTTATAAGTAAAGTTTTGTGCTTTATAATAGTGCTTTTTCTCTTTAGAGTACTTTTAAATCCTTTTTTTGTTAGAGTGGTCTTAAAATACCGTCTCATAAAATAAAATAGTTGTCTGGAATTCCTTGAAGCTCATGGTTTGGCTTCTGAAGTTTTTAAACAAATACACTGTCAGAAATCAGTGTGGATTCATTTACAGGATTAATGCTCTATTCACAATATAGTCTTTGCAAAATCAATACCCTGAAATATCAGAAGATTAAAGATGTATCAGATACCAAAAACACCAAACATTGTTTTAATTACTCAAAGAAAGGAAAGCTGGATAATTCTTACTTGCCTATGAAGAATGCTCTGCTTAAGCCAAAACAAATTCTTTACCAGTTCTTTTAGAAAGTCTGGAAGTATTTAAGCTCCTCTTCTCTGCATATGAGACAATGCCTGTTAGGGAGACAGTGCTGCACTGGCCAGGCTCTCCTTTTGTAGCAACCTGCTATTCCCCTGCTCAGCAGAGTCATTACCTGGAATTGCTAATTGCCTCAGTAATGAGCGTTATTAAATACGTTTCTTGCTTTCTTGCTCTGTTTGTAGCTCCTGCAGAAGAAGAAGGGAGGAAAAAAACCCAATCCGAGGTCTGTGCCTGCTGAATAGTTTACAGCGAGCTAAACAGTGTATCCATTCATTTTTGCTATTGTGGTATGTGAAATACAGCCTTTTGAGCTGAATCCCAGAGTCATTAGCTACTAGCTCAGGCAAAGCACCCATCCATTTCCATCATAGTTACTCGTGTGACGCTGCTTTATTTTATGCCGATATCGTGGCTTGAAGCAGTAGCTCAAAACAGGAATCTGTAGGTGGGTCACATCGGAGCAGGAGTCCCAGGAAATGCCCCTGTCACTTGACCAGGCTGTTTTGCAGTTGCCCCGAGGCTGCTCCGCCAGCCTGGGCGCTTTGCTACACTTTAACAGGAAGCTGAATATATTCCTTTTCCTAATGCCTTAGCAGAAGGATTTCGAGGACACAATCCTGCCTTTTCCCTGGCATCTGAAAGCATCTTAACCCTGTGCTGAGTACTGCTGAGTGCGGAGATGGGCAGAGGCTGGAGTCTGGGCAGAGAAGCAAAGAGGTGATGTGGCTTGGGGTGGCCTTTGTGTACCAGCACAGGGTCAGCCAGAAATTGAGGCTACCACTGGGAATATTCAGTACTCCTTCAGTTATATAAAATATTGGCATAGAAGCCCAGGCACGCATGGGGAAAATATGTGGACTCAAAACAATACTTTCAGTGTCTGTGAGTGCTTTACCCAGGAAGGACTTTGTTTTATAGCAGTACCATGTGTGCCTCATACTGCTGCTACTGCTGAGCCACTTTCAGCACAGTTCAGCTTTTATACCAGTCCTTCCTGACCTCCTTCCCTTCTGAAGCAATCAGAATTATCTCCAAATCATAAGCTTGTGACTGATGCATCATTCATGGAAATCTGTTTTCTGTCTATGAGAAGTTTTCCAGAAGCCCTCAGGAATACACGGATGGATTAGTTTAAAATGTGTGTGGATGATGGATAGAAAAGTGAGAGCCTAAGGAGAATGGCCTCATCTTCAAGCACAGCAGCATCATTTCCCTACCAGAATCTGTGTGCATGTGTTTAGGCCTCACTACTTATTTTAGGCTTGCACTTACGTATCCGAGGTGAGACAAACTAAAAATAGTTATAGATTCACCCCAGTGACTTGTGCGCTCACTTGTGACTCTGGGCCTGAAATAGACTGGCTGAAGAATTAAAAAGTTCTGCAGCAGTAGAAAGGGTCAGGCTTTGAAAGAGGACAGAAATAGCCTCAAAGTTCTTGAGACCGGTGGAAACAGAGCTTCAATTCAATGGTGCTTACAGTGTGTGAATGAGGAGCACCTTAGGAAAGTGTGACTGGCTGTGGAACAGGTTGTATGCCGCCACAAATGCCAAAAGAATGTGAAGCACCATTAGGTGTACCTGAGAAATTGGGTTTTTTGGCGATTGAAGAATGTGCTGTTCTGCTTGACTTAGGACTTTACAAAGCAGTCATTTTTCTGTGATGCATAGCTCCAGAATCACAAGATCTAAGGCACCAGAAGGAGCCCCATGTGGTAGTTGTTTTTCCTTGCTGGCCAGTTCTTACAATGAGCTGGACATTAGCCAAATTATCACTGATTCTCCAAGTTTTAATTCACCATAGAGGCAATGGGAGCAACAGCTTTAATTGCTGCCAGTATTTACTGACAAGACTACAAACCACAGTTGCCAAATGACTCAGACTTTGGCATCCTTATTTTTGCTCATGGATTTTATATGGAAATTTGAAGAAGTTATGACCACAGAGATCATGATTTTCAGTACAGTGCAAATGCTGTAGCACCACACCTAAAGTCAAAGTGGGCGGTAGTCCCTCATCTTCCTATTTTTCTTTAATTTTGTTCTGGTTTTCATTTACCACTTGTAAATTATACTTTTTCTGTTCTGGAGGAAAAGGGGAAACAAAAGGGCAGTAGGGGGCAGCTACCGATGGTGTGTTGGCCCTCGTGGCGCTGGAGTCCTGCCCCTTAGGCCGCATCCTCGAGACCTGTGAAATGGCGGCGCCATGGGGCGCTATGTAACGAGCCTCGTGGCCTACGTGCTCCACGCCCAGGATCCTGAGGAGAGGTGCGGCGCTGGCCTCCCTTCCTCCCATGTTTGCTCGGGAATGGAGGAGGTGTAAAACCGAGGCACGAGGGAAGGCCTCTGGGGGGAGAGGGAAGCTGAGTTCACCCCACTCTAACCAGCCGTTGCACTATACAACTTCAGTGTATGGCAGCTCTTTCTTTGATAGCAGTGCTAGGAAAGGAGACGAACACCTTTACTTTGTAACTAAAGAGTGCTTGGAATGTGGTTATGGAGTTGAGAAACCTCATGATATGTAAAAAAAAATTGAAAGACTTCTGCAGCTTTTTAGGGCAGTCCCTTAGAGTTCTTATGCATTCTCTTCAGTTGAAAGATGTGGGGCTTCCTACAGGAAGGTGTAGCACAGTCACTGTATATCATCATGTTAGAGGCAGGTGAAACAGATCCCATTCTGGAAGCAGCTGAGCTGCTCCAGGATACCCTATTCCTGCACCCGAGCTGCCTTCATCAGGTGTCAGGATCGCTGTGCTACTGTCTGCCCATGTATGTATGGACAGCACGTCTGTGGGCACATAGCAGAAACACCAGCTCAAGCTCACTTCCCAGGGCTGAGAGCTGCTTTGGAAAACAGAGCACAGCATAGCCCGAGTGGTCAATCACAAACTAATCCCCACCGTGCTCCAGGCCAGTGGACAGGCAGGACAGACGGAAAGGCATTTGCTTGTGTCTGGGCCTGTGTCTGAACGGTGGAACTTACTAGTTTACATACTCAGTGTTTTAAAGCAGCAAAATGCCACCCAGGCCTGGGCTGTTTCTCACCCCACTCGCTGCCTCAGATCATGGAAGATTTGGCACAAGACCCACTGCAGCTGATAGTGTGAAAAGAGACTCCTACAGTTACATGATAACTGAGCAGTGTCTTTTAACCTGTTTGCCCACTGCGCTCTTCCTGCTGTTCAGACTTTCCTATGTCACCCTGAAGCATGACTTCTAGCGCAAACATTGCTGGGGGGACAGAGCCATACCCTAATGTAAGTTTCCCTTATGCCAAGAGCTCCCTTTTGTGAGGGAGGGTGGCTGGGGATGAACTTCTTGTCCCCAGCCACTTGCACACCCCTCATTCAGGAGATAGCAGCAAATGCTGAGCTGCTGCAGATCGCAACAAACCAACATTTGATGTTCAAATGGAGACCTGCTACTGCCTTCATTTCGTTCTTGGTTGGGTTGGTTGACAGCTGAGATGTTTCAGAAGGCGCCTGGGGATCATCTGTGAAAATGAGCAGAGAAGATGGCTGGGATGATACCTTGCCTTTTTGATGCAGAACAGGAGTGTTTGATGAGTCAGAGCTGTGACTTTGTAGTGTATCCTGTGTGTCAAACTACATGGGATAGGTTTGCTCTTGAGGAACATGGCTAACCCATGAGAGTCAATATGATTAGAAGCACCCTGCTCAGAGGAAGCTATCAGTGCCTGTGTGTTCAGCATCCATCCTGACTCATGGGGCTAGCAACCCAAGTAAAAGCAACTCCTACGGCCTGGGTCATAGGATGAGCTCCCTCTCTTGAGCTGGAAGATGAGCAGCAGTAAGCATTTGGGTCACAAGTTTGTGTGCACTGACAGGAAGGGAAGTAACGTGAGCAAGAGGCTGTCCATTCCATAGTAAGACACTTCAGCACATGTAAAATCTTTGTTGGGATGCCTGTTTGTGTCAGTATTTGCTTTGAAGATGTATTACTAACTGGGTCTGTTATGAATTTCCCTTATATTTTGTGCACTTCTCTTTTATATGTTTAAAGAGAAATATGTTTAAAATTTGTTTACCATGCAAAATAGAAAAAGAATGCAAAAGTTAAAAATGCAAATCATACTTTGTATGCTTCTGAGTAGTTGTGCTTTTACTAATAAAATATGCAACCAGAATAATAGTGTTCAGGAAGAAATGTTAAGAATATTTATTTCAGAAAGGACTGCAAGATTAATTTTATTATTTGCATATGTCATCCCATTTAGATGACATTTATTTGGAACAACACAGGCTTCACTAACTTTTATTTTGGTCATCTTGTCTGTGTTCTTTTCTGTGTTACTTTCCTCTTCAATATCTAGACAGGGAATCTTTCATTGTAATTTGGCAATTTTCATTAAGTGGTCATAAACATTAAACATAGCTTGGCCAGAAGCTGGGTCTTTTTAATAATAGAAAATTACATTATAGAAATCACGGTAATACTTTTTGTCCATTTCTTTGAGAGAATAATGAGAAAGGTATTTAAGATAATTTATACAGCTTTTGCAGAAGTGAAGGAACAGATTTTTATTAGGAAAAACCTAAGGAGTTTGTGCCAGTGGAGAATTACTAGCTTGGAAATATATTCACTCATTCCTATGACATACTATTCTCTTCTGTTTCTTTCTCCTCTTCAAGTTGAAGCAGGTGAAGACAGCAACATATTTCGAAACCTAATCTGCTCATTCCTGTGCAGAGAGCCATGCCAGTGTGAGGGCACTGTTTAAGTTCTGCTAAGCGCTCCACTGAATCTTCAGTGTCACCTTTTCTCTGGCAAAAGGCTGACCCAAGTTGACAGGAGGAAAACGTTATACAAGAGGTAAACATCGTACAGTATCACTAACCTAACTGTTCTTTACTTAACTATTCCAGTGTGGCAAAGCACTTCCTGGCCTTTCAAAGCAAGAAGACTGCTGTGGAACTGTGGGTACTTCCTGGGGTTTTAACAAATGCCAGAAATGTCCCAAGAAGCCGTGTAAGTGCTATTTCATTATTGTTCTCTGCATCAGTTTATAGCTTTTTTTCTTTCTTTTTTTTTATATAAAGGAGCATAGCTGAAAGAACAGCGTAGTGTGATTAGGGACAGGTCACAGAAGCTGGAATTCTCTTGCATGCCAGCAGAGTTACAATATGCAGGCACTGGGTGCAGCCAGCAAAGTTGATGTGGTTGGAGTTCTTCCTTCATCCTCATCCTCCTCCTAAGTTGGTGACGCGCTGTTGCATTTCTCAGTGCAGGAAGGATAGGGACACTGAATCATGTTGTCTCTTCTAGCTGGTTTATTTTTTTTTTAAATTTGCACAGAAATGTTAAATTAGAGAGGCGCCAGTTAGTGCTTGGAGAGAATGCAGTGACCTCTTGAGACTGCAGATGAGCTTTCAAGACTGAAGCCAAACTTTTCTGGGCTCTAAAGTTTTCAGTTGAATTTTTTTGTTCTACTTTTGAGATATTTTCTTGTACAATTAGGCTATGACAAAGACTTTCTTCATAGTTTTGTTACATTTTGACATCCTACTGTAACGAGAACTTTCAAATACCTTGCGGGAAAACTGAAGCTAGTCTCTTAAACTTTTGTGAATGATATTGTTGCACAGGAATAGTAACACTTGTCTCGTGATGATTTTATCACTAAATAGAAGATAAAGAAAGATGAACAATGTGATCTCTGTTTTGCAGAGGGAATAGACCCCTGTTTAGTGAGCCAAAAGTAGTGCAAGGAGTTAGTCATGCGGGCCTCCTAGGCCCTTGAGAGCCCTATAGAGAGCAACACTTGAAACATGCTAACTGCTTGATTTTTTGGAAGCATACGTTTGCCCAGAAATCTAGGGAGCTGCATGAAATAAAATTCTAAGAGGAAATTACTTGGTGACTAAATCTGATGGGCTGGCTGGTAGCTTCAGCCTAGGATCTACAATAGACAATTCGATGACCAGAGAACTGCCTACTACTGATGTGCTTTGCAGGTGGTTAAAAGGAAGCCATTGGGGCAACACGGGAGGCAAACAGGTCTGAAATCCTGGTCCCCTGGTGCCTCTTAGAGGGGTGCAGAGAATTGCCTGAACACATTTGGGCTACACAGCCCAGAAACCTCTTCTGAAGGGAAGTCCACTGCTCTTTTTCAAAGAACTAAACAGAATCATCTTTCTGAAATGCTGATAATAGGAATGCTTTCCTTTTAATGTAAACTTTAGCTGCTAGCAGAGTCGCTCAAGATGGGGCAATTTAAAAATGTTTTTTCTGCCAGAAGAGTTTCGTATCTGCATTTTATACCTATGAGGAGATACCCTAACCCGTAAAATGCAGCAGTGATTCTTGGAACAGGGATGATAATCCTGTCTCCTTCCCAGTGAGTGTCCTTAATTACCAAAAGTATGAGTCATGCTCACTCATGCTTTTTGGCACAATTAGTCTGGAATTGTTTTTTGCCTGTAATTTTGTAATTTCAGGAGGAGAGACAGAGAATGCTGCCACTTGGAATTATCCAGCCCTGTGGCTAAGGGATTCCTGGAAAGTAAGGATTTGAGCCTCCTAGATAGTGAGATGCATTATTCATCTTTCTAGGGGGCAACTTGCACTGTACATTATCATTTTGTAGAAGAGATGGGGACATGAGTGCACTCTCTCTAGATTAAAAACAGTGTCATCTTCCATTGCATTACATAGAATATGATTTGACTGGTATATACTTTAAAAATATTCACTGATGGAACCTCTCAGGAAGCTTTGGTAGAACTATGCATAATTTCTCAGCCTAGATTTCATTTAGGAATGAGTTAAGCATCATGAAACTACTCAGTCATGTCATGACATGACAATTCTACATGAATGCAAATGGTGAATATTCAGTTCTCAGGTAATTTGAGGTGATAAGGTAGAGTGTTGCAGGAGCTCAAATGACTTCAGAGTAACTTAGTGAGATTTTTATCTAGTACCTTGAACCTAGGCACACAACTTGTATTTTCAGCTCTGTTTTGAACCTGGATCTCAGTGCCCTTAGTATTAAAGTATCAGTATCATGCTCTTGTACAGCAAACAGAGTTTTCAAAGATAAATATAAATTTGTGATGAGAAATAGTAAACCTGTGGACTGTCTGCTTAAGGAGGCATCATATATTTCATCAAGTATTTTTATTTTTCACAGTATGAGAGTATTTCAGTGGGGGAAAGAGTATGTATTTTTACAAGATTAAAGGTCACAGAGATCAATATACAGGAGCAAAGAGCTAACTTAGAGGATTCAAGTAGATGACTAAGAGGTTATCAGTTCAGTGGCATCCATGGTTGTGTCTCAGCAGGCAGAGTTCTGGCCTTGTCATTCCCATGTCATTTTTGACACTTATTTCATTACATTGGTATTACCCTTTTTATTGTAGTCATTTTGGAAGCAAGCAGATTTCCTTCTGCTTTTATGGTTTTATGTTTCATAATGTTCATTAAAGGTTGACCTGTTTTTATAAAAAAAAAAATTTAACCATGTTGCATTTAACATGTTGTCACCTGCAAAACCCCGTTCAACAACATATTTAAGCATGCACTTCAGTCTCAGTAGCAAGCACTTTAAAATGTCTTTTCTTTTCTTTCCTCTTAAGTCAAATACCTAAGGATGTACCTAACTGTATGTGCTGTTCAACAGGACTTGTTTGCTTCACAGCCACTTCAGTCAGAGCCTACTGCAAAGTTGTGTGCCTGGGCCTGAGAAGGAATCCTATGTCTGAAAGCTTGCAGGCTAGTCAATTTTATCAGAAAACGCAAGAAGAAATTTAGGAACAGATCTCCATGTCTGCAGAAAAAAAGATTTTTACATCAAACTTCATTTCTATGTTACATTAGCAACGTTTTGATTGTTCTGGCTACTTCCTAGCAGTTAATGATTATAAACAGGTTGTCTAAGTGAGTAAGGAGTCAGTAATGCAGGACTGCATCCAGCTCTGACATGGGTGACTAGCCATCACTGAGCAGCCTCCTCGCTCCTCGGGACCTGCTTACCCTGCTGCTTTTTGTACAAGGAGGAAAACAGCTACCAGGAAGCCACTGTTTCCCTTTCACTGCAGGAGGAGGAGGAGGGAGGGAGATGGTGAAGCCTGATCTTGCTCCCCAGTGCTCTCGAGAACAGCAGAGCCTGTTCTGCACAAGGGCAAAGCGCCTTGCTGCACAGGAAGAGGGTGTCCATGTGGGTCAGGGGTATCCGTGTGGGACCGGAGAGCTCTGCACTCCCTGGATTTCAGGGTTTCAGGGGCTTCCTGGGCTTCAGGACCTCATCAGTTCAGTATTTAATTGGCAATCAGACTGCCAAAGTGAGCACCGAGTGTCATCGCCTTGTAGGAGACCAAGAATAGGCTCACACAGAGCAAAAACCTCGCCTTAGATTTCCTATACAAGCATCAAAACTGATTTTGGTATTAACACTGTGATGTCATTGGGGTTGGCTGGAGAATAAGCATGGGGCTGCTTCTGGTAGGGTGGCAAGCAGCATTTCCAGTTCTTAGCTGATGTTAAAGCACTTGTCATCAGTGTAAAGGTGGAAGGTGTATGTGTTGAAAGGTACGAGAGCATTGCTGCCGTTCTTGCTCCCTGTACTGTTTTTGCACTTACCCACTTTCAGCAGTCTTAGGGAGAGTCCCAAATGATTAAGCAATTATTTAAATGATAATTCACAGTGTTTTAAAATAAAGCTATCGCACTCCGAAAGTTGTTCAAGATCACTCAGGATCATGACGTGATAATATAATTTTTCTAGAGTGTAGGAAAAAAGCTTTAAAAATTGAAGATCATTAATTTTTTTTCCACCCCCATAGTGAGGTTTGAACTAAGCTGCGGGGATGAATGTGCAGTTCATATGTGAAGTCAATTGCAAACATTATCTCACTCAGTTTGTTCTATCTTACTTGACAGTTTGACAGTAAGGATGGAAAGTAATGCATTTTTACTTTTTTTTTTTGTCTCCTGAACATTTAAAACACTCTTAAAGGAAAACAAAAGATCTCACCAAATATAAGGCATCTCTGTTGTAGCGTTCAAATTATGAGAAACTCTCCTGGCTCTTGTTAAAGGCACTTGTGAGGTGGTGCCAAAAGTTTAGTCTTATACGTTTAATAAAGTGCTGGCCTTTGCCAAAAGGTTGGCTTTTAGTATGTAGTCATACAAAGAAGTTACTGCACTCATTTATGATGTTATAACAATTTAAGAATCAATAAACAGTTTTCTGTGGTCTCAAAGGCAACCTTAAGTGGAGGAAAGAAACAATAAGTAGAAATAAAACTCTAGTTAACTGAACACTTTCTATTTTGGCAAAATTGAACTCGGTCTGTGTTTTGTAGTGTTATCGTGCCCTTGGCATTTTACCATGATCAACCAATTGCACAGTCTTCTAAAATTCAGAAACTTGAATAGGTAAATCACAAATGTGCCATTTTTCTTCTTTTTGCCTCCTTTTAAAAATTCTGTTTCTTCTGTTTACGATGTATTTCAAATAATTTTTAATTCATTGTGTCAGGAGAAACAGTACCCAACTATTCTGCTTGATGTTGCAGCCTGTTTTGGGTTTTACTGCTGCTTTCAGTTGTAAAACCACTGACTTTCTATTGTATTTTTTCAACTTTTTTTTTTTTTTGCAAGGTTGTATTTGTAGCTGTTTTGGCAAGATAAAAATCTGGCAAGATAAACCTCTGAGAACTAGGGAAAAGACAACATCCTGATTTTGGAATTTCTTCTTTTTGAATCAAGAATATAAATTTGAAAAACTGAAGACTTTAGTGATACATGTACAGAAAGAGATGGAATTAAGTTTGCTTGTACAACCTTTATTTTGCATTTCTTATGTTATGCTTACATAATAAAAACCTTTTTTACTTCTTCATACTTACATAATAATTTGATGGTCAGGCTCACCAAAGAAGACTTTAAAACACAGCAGTATTTAACTGATGTGATTTTCCCTTCAGCTTACCATGGATACAGCCCAATGATGGAATGCCCCCAAGGCTACAAGAGGATCAATGCTACATTTTGTCAAGGTAAGGCAATGGTCACAGTTGTCCTTGAGTGCCATTTCTGTGTGACAGTTTCTGCAATATTAAGTGAATGATCTGGTCCGTTGAGCTGTATTTGGGGAAAAAGTGTTGACTGTTGAGGTTATTTTTGACTTGTTTTCCTAATATTGGCAGCTCTGTACACTATACTTTGCTCCAGGGCTAAAACATTTTACAAAAAGCTCTTTTTTACTTTTTTTCTTTTGGATGATGTACAAAAAGGGCCTCCGAAGTGTTTGTTTCTGTTGTGCAGTAGAACTGTGTTGTTCTGCCTGGTCTTGCTGAAAACACTCAACCTGCTGAGTCCGATGATACTGACAAGACAGAATAGCTCATGCTAATCATTACACTTTAGACTAGTCAGAAAATGGTTGATTTGGACTTGAGAAGGGCAATTCAACACACAGTTGTTATGTTACTAATGTAAGTCAATATGGAAATCCTTGCTTATGTGGCTGCCATGTAAGGAGGGGGGAACCATGCACTTCAGCAATACATGTAGTGTGGATAGGGAAGTGTGGAGCGTGTTAAGCAAAGAGTAGAGTTGTGTGTGGCAGATTTCTTGGGCAAAAGTACGCTGTATCTTTTGGCTTTAAGCATGCAAGTTGTCAAAACATACGAGATTCTGGATCTGTGCAGTCATGCAGCTGCACTGTGAAACCACAACAGACTTGCATGGAGCTTGCCCAGAAAGCCACGAGGCACTTGGGTTTTCCCAGCCAATGTCATCGCTGCTCGAGGAAGCTGAGGAGATAACATTAGACATAGGCTCCTGCTTACCACATGTCTTGGAGTGCTGAGCAGGGGGCAAGCTGAGGATGTAGGAAAAAGCTTAACTGCTTCTCCTACTTGTTTGGCAGCGCTCAAGGAAACCAGAGAAGGGACTGGGAGGATGTGGGAATAACCCTCCAGGGATGCTCTTCAGCAAGATTTGTGCAAGGAAAGGGAGCATGAGGTAAAGGAAGGATGATGCTAAGCTGTGGTCAGGTTTGCCAGTCACTGTGGTCGCTGCAAGAGTACAAAAGCTGCTGGAAAAAAGTTGTCAGAGTGGAGAGAAGGAGAAGATGCAAGAGTAATTGGCAGAGGAAGAGATATACAGGCTCTTTGGAGATTAAATTGATTTCATTTTAACTGGAAACTCTCACTTAATGCATGGACAAAGAAATATATGGCAGCCAGGCACATAATGAAATAATTTCCCAAACAAAAAAGTACTGTTCATAGAGCACTAACCACGTAAGTCATGGTGCTAAGGAAAACATGAGAGCTGCTATCTGAAAGTTTCTCCATCATGCACTTTTGCCATTTTGCTGCCTAGTCTTCTACCCTGTGGTTTACAGGTTGCCTGTTATTTATAGTTTGCAAGCTAGGGACCCTAAAGGACTATAAAAGAAAATCATTGGGGTCGGAGTACTAAGGAGACTAAATAAAGAAGAGCTGCAAATTGCACAACAAGAACCTGTTCCCTGGTCTACTTTGAGAGACCAATAGATTCCCCTTGAGAAAAAAAAAAAAGGGGCAGGGAGATGTTGACTGTGAAGTGAGAAGGTGAAAGAGGTGAATGTGAGGCATGTATGGATCAACTTTTCCCACTCTCCCTCAAATTAAGCATCAGGTGGTGCACACATTTCAGCAAGATGCTCCCAACCAGTTCCATCATTCTGCATGCTGGTTAGGAGGTTTTGCAGAATCTGCAAAAGAGGAAGGATTTCTAACTGAGAGCATTGGAAGTGTCTGGAGGATGTGTCCCAGCAGCATCGTGTGTTCCCCTGAATACGGTGCAAGAGAGAGAAAAGCTTGTGATCACTCTAATGGATGTGCACAAACTTCACTGTCTGCACGTTGGTTTCTTAGTACCTTTAAAGGCGAGTAGGATATTCAGTTGGGGTCAAGGATCTTCCACCCTAGACATTAGCGAACCTTATTTTGGCAAAACTACATCATCTAATCAAAGGCTCCAAACAGTTAAAGAAAGAACGGTCTGATTCTCATGAAGGTTGCCAGAAGTGGGCCAGGAAATTGTTTCATTGAGCAATGACAGGCTGACAGAGAGAGAGAACATATGTCTGGGTAGGAGCATAAGAGGGAGTGAAGCCTTGCCATGGTGGTGTATAGAGACATGTCAGTCCCTGGTACAATAGTCATTATTTTCTGTGGTGTTTTTGATAGTTTTTCCCCTGACTCATTTTTATACTATGTAATACAGCTTGTAGTTCATACAGAAGAACTCATAACCTAGAGTTTTATCAGGGAGTTCAGGTTATGTTGCCAGAGAGGGGACTGTTGATGAGACAGGGAACTCTCTTCCAGCTATCTGGAGAGGGCAGATGGAATGAGGGTGTTGACTGCTGCATTTGCCCCATATCACTGTTGTTGGGCCTGGATGCTTTTCTGTAAGGTATGTTTTGATCCTGCAATATCAGCAGCCTCTGCTTTTCAGTGAGTCAGACAAAAGTGTCCTGTTTGTGTCTGACACAAATGCCCTTTTTCTGGAGGGAGATGGGACAGGGCTGCTGAAGAAGCACCCAGCCATGTCACAGACTTGCAGAAAACCAGCAGCAAGAGCAGTGAAGGGAAGACTGGTCCAGCGGCTGGAGGGAGGGATGCGTGGGCAGGTATCCCTGTTTTGGGAGCAATCATTACAATTAAATTGAAAAGGAGTGGCACAGAATATGCATATGCAAATATATGTTTTAATTAGATTATTCTTTGCTCGGAGGGTCTGTGCTCAGAAATGGCCAACGTTGCCAAAAGAGCCCCACGCTGGGGATGTATTTCCAAATCCGTGGCTGCTGCTGCAGCAGAACTGCTCTGGCCTAGGGAGCATCCAGTGCCTTTGGAAGCGCCAGCCTAAACACTTAATTGGGCTTTTGTTCTACATTGATTTTGCAGTCAAAAGCCTCTTTAGTTAACAAAGCCTGTGTGGTATTAGTGTGATTAATAAGCAGCTCCTAATTGCTTGTCAAGTGAATGAACTAGTGTACTGCAACATTCTTCTTTCTTATGTGTGCACCAAATAACAAAGAACCGTCTGTGAGTATGTTAATTCGAACAGTTTAGTATAATTGCTGTCAAGCCAGGCTTTTTTCCCCGCAGTAATTATCTTTTCAGTGGGATGATTTATTACATGTACACACATGGACACCCTAAGGCTGTCTTGAAACCCAAAATACAGCTTATCAGAGCTGGAAGTGCCTTGTCAGGCTGCAGCGCTGATTCCTGGGGCTTTGTTGAGAGTTATACTTACTGTTTCCCTCTTCTGCTAATGGTTTTCTTGGAAAAATGAAACAGAATGAAAAAACAGCTGGTAAAAAGGTTGGATTTGTTTTTCAGGAAACTCACATGCTGCCAACAGAGCACTTTAAAAAATCTTATCTTGAAAAGCTGGAGAAATACCTGGATATTTGTTGTTTTCCAGTGAAGTAAAGTTGTGCGTGAAAGTTCATGAAAATTCTCCATGTGCTTAAAATTGAATGTATATGAGTTTGCAGAAACTACTACTTATGTATTAATGGATCAAATTCCATAATAATATGCACTAGGGACTGGAAGCTTTTTTCCATTCACTTCAGCATGCTTTTAAATGGATTTTAATGTACATTCTGCCCTCCTATGTTTGTCCCGAAAATACACAAATAATGTTGCTTTTCCTAATTGTCATTTTTGTACATTATGGCTTAAAAGAGCTGAATTTAATAGGAATTGCTAATTAATGCTACTTAGCTAGTAAGCTAACAGCTTTCTTTAAAGGAGCTCTTTTATGAAAATCACACTGAGACCTAAATACATCTCCAGAAAGAGGGCTGGGTTGCTCCTTGGCCATTACTGACATGTTTGAAAAGTGTGGCTCCACAGGCTTGCATTCCCGTAAATTCCAAGCAAAAGCACAGTGCTTTGGGCTCATTTCCATGGCTCCTTCTCTGGTAGCTCCCAGAAATTAGTGGGTCATTCCTTGTAGCTTCTAAAAATACACACTGCCTATCCCCATTAGCAACCTAGCCCTGTTGTTTGTGCCTTTTGCCCCCTATTATTCTTACTAATTAGATTATTAGTGAAGTAACCGAATACAATGGAGGCAGTAAGATGTGCGTTACACATTTCTTAGAGGTTGAGGGCATTAATGGGGGTTAACAATAACAGCTAGAGGAGGTTGGAGCAGTATTTTCAGTCTTGTACCACGTGCAGTTTTAGCTGGAGTTGCAAGAGCAGATCAGGGCTGCAAGTGGAGCCTGTTGTTGGGAAGCGGTTCAGTCAGTCCCAATGAAGCCTAATATATGCCTACCAAAACGAGCACAGATTTCACAAATAAGCCATAAATTATATATTCCAGGCTTAATTTGCTGTTTAAGATATTGTGCACATTAGAGAGCTTACTCTATGAAAGCATCTGTCAAGGCAGATATTACCAAGTCACATTTAATGCCGACCACAAAGTCATTTCTAATGAAGAAATTCAATTGCCGACAACTTTGACAAATTCCACTTAACATAAGATTATCTGGAAGGCCTTTAGTGCGTCAAGTCATGTTATATGTTTGAGGTGGTTATGGAGAGGCCGTTTGCTTGTTTGTGTGGATAAACCTTCTGTTTGTGTGGATAAACCTTCTGCCCCATCTAAGAGCAGTTGCTTATTTGTTTGGTCACTGGTCCCAGGCCAGAAAAGTGAAACCCAAGAGACTGTTTGAAAGCGTGGAGGGAAATTTTACTCTCTCCTAAAATTTTGGCCCAACTGACTTGCCTTCTGACAACTGTAACGTTTATCTCATAAGTAATTTTCCACCAGTTCCAAAATATCACTGATTTTGAAACCTATGTTTTGATACTTACATTAATAAAAAATAACTCTCCTCCCCACAAGTTCCGCTTATTTAGTACTTTAGTTCACTTTTCTGGATCCAGTGGTAAAGAAAAAAATGCTTTTTTTTCTTTAAAAAATGTTTACCCTAAGCTAATTGTTTACTCTTGTCTTAATTCTCTGTGGGTTTTTATGGGATTTCTATTTTTTTTCTTTGAACTATGAGTTAGTTTTCCTGTCTTCAGTGGTAGAGAGAGGAAACAGTGGAAGAAAGTCAGAAAGAGGAGGGAACTCATTCCCTAATCAATAGTTGTCTTAAAAAATGTAGAATTAAAAGTTGTTTTCTTCTGTGTGTCCATACTATAAGGACTAGAAAATCGAAATTGTTCATTATCTTCTGAGGCAGGCTTTCTTCATGCCGTTGTCAAAAATCACATACCACATAGCAAAAGCTGTACAAGAATGGCATTTATTGTTTCAAAAGGGGGCTTATTGACTTAATTAATTTTATAGTGTTCTTCAGTGTTGTGAATAAAAACTTAAGCCTTTTAATTAGTTGTGCTATTGCAAGATTAAAATAATCTATTTTTGATATCTGACAATACCATTGTCGAGTTATGAGTGTCCTGAAAAGGAAACCGATGGCATTCTGAACATGGCTGGTAACAATGACTTCTTTCAAAAAACAAATTTTAACCGTTGTGTTAAAGACCTTGTGTTTACATTAGTGCAACTAAATTTTTTCAAAATCCATATGGTGACATCTGACTTTTTTTTGAGCTCATCTGAGTGTTTTTCTTGAGCAAAAATGACTGTGGTAGATTTAAGTAACATATTGTCACAAGGGTGTCACAAGGGTCACAAGATGTTAATAAACGTGCATTCAGTTCTAGACTTCTGTTTCCAAGTGCAGCTAAGTGCTCCGAGTTACGATCATCTTAATGAGCATAAATTGAATGGCATTAAGCATGGAGATGAAGGAATGGATTCCGTTTTATGGGAAGGAATGCTTCAAATTCCATTATGTTTCTGACCAAATACGGCCCGAAATCAGTGCTGACGTGAGGAGGCAGCGGGCAGGCTGCTCGTGTGCACACCAGCTACGAGGCTGCAGGGAGCAGAGACGTCTCTGCCTTGGGCCAGCTGGGCCTGGGTGGTCAGAAGGGCTGTTGCAGTGCTTGGCAAAGGCAAAACATCCTGGAGTTCTCCTCCTAAATGCTCTTCCAGGTGGAGGCTTAACACTGGAGGGCTGGTAATCCGACCATCTGCTTAAGGAGGAACAGCCCTGCTGATCAAGTAGTCCTCTTTTATTGCCCCGTTGCACTCCACGACAGCAGCATCAGGCTCTTCAGGTTGTGCTGAGCTTTTGACATGCAGAAGACCAGCCCATTGAGTACCATTCTTCTGTCTTCTTGCCGAAGGGTCTGAGTAAAGTATTTCAGTAAAGGGGGGCACTAAAGGAGGTTACCATAGCTTTATGAAGCACCCTGTCCAGGACGCAACATGTTTAATGTTAACCAAGCAAAGCCTTTTTTTTATGGCAGTAAAGAAGTGGCAAGTGCAGATCCCATTATAAGTAGACTCAAGATTTTTTTCCTAGGGTTGGATGTTTACACTTGGAATATTTGGTTCTTCTCAGAGAAAGGATCCTTGAACTACCTTATGGTGTCATCAAGTAAGAAAGGTGAAAGGAATCACTTGCAGCATGTGATTGCTTGAAGAAAGGTGAGAGAGCAGCTAGGCATTTAAGCTTTCAGTACAGAATCAGAGCAGCATCCAGTTACAGCTAATGCAGCCCCAGCGATGGGTCCAGTCTGCTGCAAAGGGCAGGGGGTCCCTTGGAGGGTTCAGGCAGAGCGCAGGGAAGGAGGAGCCTCTGGGACCCTCTGTGCCCTCCCTGCAGCTCCTCTCCACTCTCCGTGCATGGCAGGATGGAGAGGTGGTCACCTGTGCACATCTGCACACCAGAGTATTCCTGCACAACAGCGAGGGGAAGCCCATCGTTACATATATAAATGCTCTGCACTGGCATTTGAAGTGCTTCCGAACAGAGTTTGGTCCCATATGTGTCTACTGCTCCTTTAAAAGTCTCGATTCATTCATTTTTTGTCTCCCTCCTCAGTGATCTCCAAGAGAGCTGAACAAACTGGTTGCAAGTAGCTTGCTTGAGTAAAACAGCCTGATTCTCATAATGTGGTCTGTTGAAAAGCCACTGGGTTTCTGAATCTTAAAAAATGGAAGAACTGTTTAGAGAAGAATAACACTTAAGGATTAGACTGTTTCGGAAAATTAAGGATTAGGCTGTTTCGGAAAATATAGTACTTGTTGATTTTTTTTTTTTTTTCTGGACTATTCAGCCTGTCCCTAAATTGCAGTTCTTATATGAAAATACATTTTTTGATGTCTGGCTGCATCTAGACTAATAAAATTTAATTTACTGTGGGGGTATTCACACCATGTAATTCCAAATGTGTGTGTGTAGTTGTGGCTAAAAGCTGGGGTGGGAACATCATCTGATGTTGTTAACTATTTGTAGAACAAGAGACTGGCAAATTGCTTTCAAAACATTTTTTGAGGGTTTTTGTAATGTGAAACCTTGAAGATTGACATATCCTAAGGAGAAATCCAAATAAAACCTCTTCAACATTTCGGAAGTTTAGGAGAAAAAGACATGACTAAAGCAAATGGCATTTCATTATTTTCAATCCAAACGAATTTCCAGTGAGATGTCTTAGTTATCTGTTCATGTCTATCTGTGAGTCACTAATTAGTATATGTAAAGCTTTTCAAAGTTAAAGTCATTATTAGTAAAATTGTTGTAAAACTATATTTGATAATTCTTGTCATAGTTTCAAATGAGTTCAATTTTAGCATGTATTTTCATGTATTGGTGAAAACAATCTTCCATCACTGCCAGGTTCTTCCTTTGTTTCTGCCATTTAAGGTTACTGTATTCATTCATAGTTGCACCCTTCCCAAGAGAGGGCAGATATTCAATTAAAAGTGGCCTTTTTAGGTGTCCTTTTGCTTGTTTTTTCCCCCCCAGGAACTTCAGTGGCAGTCACTCACACACTGTATTTTCTAATGGCAGGTTGACCTGACACCTAGGAGCTCTACAATAACATGCATGAAGGTGTTGAGCACTATGTGGGGCTGTTAAAACCATGGGATTTAAGTAGCCCCCATGGTGCTGAAGGCTCTGGGCTAGCTCAGTGGTGGGGCTGGCCCTGGAGGCCCATGTGGTGGCTGCCCTCTGTGTGTGTCAAGCCACAAGGGAACAGGGCACAAGAGGGCACGGGCAGAACTACAGCCCCATGTGCCCCTTTTGTGGCTCTCCTGTCCAGACCCTGGCTGTAGTAAAGCTGCAGTTCACCCAGGTGTCCTTGAACAGCAGAGGCACCCTGGTGGCACGTGGCTTCCTCCCGTGATCCACTTCTTACCAGCAGAAGTTCTTTGGATATGAAAACTGTTGCTTCTCACCTCTCCTTGAAAATCACTAATACTTAGGTAGTCACTGGAAAGCATTTTTGACACATATGTGCTTTTATTAGTGGTGTTACAGAGATCTTTAAAGCATTTTTCTCTGCTAGAACTGCATAAATGAAGGTGTCTGAGCAAGTCACAAATGTGCTTCTGCACAATGAAGTATTATTCAGACAACTTTAAAGTAGTTATTTCTTTTTTGTGCTTTTAACCAGGACAGACAAGTTCTCAATGTTATACTGCTTTTATCTGAAGTAGTCTTTTATGTCAATAAACAACAAAAAAGGAGTAAAAAAAAGAAATCTGTTAATCTTCAACCAGATTTCTTTTCCAACTGCCCGAACAAGTTGATTCCAGTGCACTTTGCACAACTGGGCAGGCCTGCAAGTGGTCAAAAACATTCTGGGTAGGTGGCCATTTAACACAGTGTGAAATAAAATGAAATATATAGTATATTCAAAAGGGATTTTTGACTAGAGTAGTTAAATAAAGACTACTCTTACATATTTGTTTCTTCCCAAAATCTGAAGTTCCTTATCAATCTGAGGCTTGTTTCTGTTGAATCCCTAGATACACTGGTGTAATTCAACGTGAAGCATCAGCTCCATAATTCTGTGATGAGCTCATTCAGAAAACATGACTTGGAAATGAGTCATTAAAAATACTTTATAATTAAGTTATGCTAAGGCATCATCACAATGCACAAGAGATTAGCTTTTAAATTGAGGCAATTTTAGAAAGAGAAATATTCATCATGAAACCCAATAAAACAGGAGGAGGAACAATCATCAGTATTTATATATGTGTAAACTCCTCTTTATCTGTAGCAGTATCCACATTAAATAGCAATAAGAGGACAAGTGAATGGAGGCGCTGTGGGACTTTACAAGTTCCAAGGCAATGTTTATAAATACTAGATGTACAAGAACAGTTCATCTGGAAAGAGTTTTAATAAAGATGCATTAGTGACAGCACCTGTGGATGTTTCCTACAGAATAACTGAATTATTTGGAAAGAAAGGTGACTGTTTTGATGGATTATAGGCAGATCACCTTCTACCTGCAAATTAGAGGCAGCTGTAGGTAATATCATGAAACCTTGGCCATTACAAGGGAAAACTGTAAAAAAACAAAGACTGTCCCAAAGTATCATCAGATGCATAAGATGCATTACTAATGTCAATTATGATCAGCAAGGATAGGGGTGAACTTCAGATCTGTGGAAATGATCTCTCTTTTTTTGTTTTAAATAAATCTCTCTTTTTTGTTTTTTTAAAAAAAAACACTAAAGCTTAAAGCTTTAAATATAAACTATGTTAAGAAAATTTTCATTATAAAATCCGAACAGATCATTGAGCTATTACAAGGTTACTATATTACTATATAGTAGTTATACAATGTTATGACATAGTTCAGTTGAATAATACAAATAATACTTGGTTAATGAGTACTTGAAATTTAAGTTGTTACAGGTGTCACAGACTATTTTAATGCATATCTATCCTTGCAGCAGTTTACTTTTTTACACACTGATAGCTTTCAATATTAAATATTAAAGCTTACCCATGTGTTTTTTGAATTTCAAATGAAACTCGATGCAAAAAGTGAATAGTCACAATCCGAAAAATGTATCATAATCCTTTTAAACTTTGGAAGCAGGAATGTATAGACAATAAGCTGTGTAACTTATTAAATTGTACTGTAATGTTTGAGCATATATCTATGCATCCTTCTGATGAGGAAGAGAAAGTACTAAGTTTAGCATAATGATGACATATAGGCAGGTATCAGTATATGTTAATGACTAGCAGCCAGGAGCAATAGATATTGCCATAGGAAAACAAGAATTTTTGTGAATTGTGCATGTATACAGTAAAGAAAGTACTGTAACAAAGCAGTATGATATATATGGCTTCTGAGAGGAAACCTCCATTTTTTTCTGTAGTCGAAGTTTGGTTTTCCTATAGAAGAAGAGTATCTTTAGTCTTTGTACAGTGAAAATATCATTTTGAAAATTCTACTTATTACACTGTTAACTGTGAGCAAATATTTTTGCTACTCATACTTTGTCAGCATTCATGGATAACTGTCATTAAACACCAGGAAATGAATGGCAGATCAGAATTAAAGGCAGTGGTCTATGTTTAAAAGTATGTAACTTAATTTTTAATATTTCATATCATCGCACTTCTCATCTGTATTTTTTCTGTTCCCCCATGAAAGAATCAGGTGCATTTTGCTACAAGAAATACCAACGTAGGCTTTTTGTGTAATTCGTATGCCTGTGTAAGTATTTGTGGAACAACAGGGATTTGTAGCTTGCAGTCAGCCGTGGTATTGAGTTTTCCGGTATTCCAAGTACGACAACTGTCTATTCCTATCTCGATTCCTAGGAAGTGTCAGTGCTTCAGCAGAGACTTGTTCCATTGCTTGGTGTGTGAGGATTGGTCCCAAACCCCCAGCGTGGGTGATAGGTGGAAAAGTCGCTGCTCCTTTCCCAGTGTTTCACCGTTTGCTTTATATTTACCTCCAGATATTTCATACTCATCTCTTCTTCTTTAATGTTCCTGCTGAGCCAGGCTGTTTGGAAAGAGGAGAGTTCACCATGTACCTGTTTCTGCCGACAGCTTAGCCGCAGCTTCCGCATATTTCTGTGTGGGGATGTGTCAGTAATTTCTGTAGTTCACTAGCTGTTAGTTTTCCTAAGCTCCTTCCCCTCAGTGGTTGCAAATACGGTCTGGCGTTGCAGCGAGGATGGTATTTCCTTTGGGAGGCAGCTGTCACTGTATGGATTCCTTCAGTGCTATCTGACTAAGATAGACTGAGTAACTGGAGAAGCTGTCTGAAAATTTTCATCTGATGGAACAGGACAAGTCCGGCTTAGTAAAGCTTCTGAATCTAGTAGTATTACTGAAATCCCTAAATAAGATACTGCTGTGCTTCTGTGGGCCCTCTTCCTGCTCATGGATTGGATGGGTCAGAGGGAGACTGCTGCAGGAAAAGACCTTGAGGATTTCTCAGCAGCTTTATGTGTTCTTTCCTTGTCCCGTTCTCCTTTGTCAAAAGCCCACTCCCTCTGAGGTCAGAAAGTCAGAGAGTCTGGGAATTTCACTGAAAAATTCCTTTGAGGCATTGCTGATCTTCGGTAATCTGTGTGGTTTCCATCGTATTTCATCCAAAGTAATAGGATATAAATTATCACTCCTTGTCACATATGGCTAAGCACATAGGGATGAAGCTGATGCAGGCGGTGTCAAGATGTTAGATGAGGTATAGGAATAGAAGCACTAGGGATAACGTGGATGTGGAATGTTTGGAAGAATCACGGCTGACATGGCTGCTGCTGGAGCCTGCTGTGCCATGGGGTTCAGTGGGGCACCCCACATGGAGAGAGGTAGCTGGGCTGGGGAGGGAAATGGAGGAGGAGGTCGTGGTGCAGAAGGTGCAGGTTTCCAAAAGCCAGGTCCAGCACAGCTCTGGACTCTTTGCTCTCATTGATTGTTTTGGGCCAGGCAGCAACACTGAGATCAAGTAATCAGAGAAGGGTTTATAAACATTGAGAGGCATGGCAATATGTTTTATGTATGGACTTGATTGCTAGTACCTGCTTTCTAAGGAACTGGTTGGAATATCTGACCTGCGGTTGAAGCTTGTTGACCAAGGAATATAGTGTTTTTTTCTCTGCCTTAGAGGTAGAGAGGGAAAGTCTAATGTAGAAATAATGTGTATTAATTTTTTAAGTAGTTTCATGACAACGTGCAGTCTTTTAATTTCCTACAACAGGAGATGCAACAGCTTATGAGTGATAAATTGCACTGCTTTCCTTAAGACTTTCTTCATCCGTGCAAACGTGCGCTGTTGCTGTCTCCTGGAATCCCATGCTGTTTGCCTGAAGTTGTTACAGGCGGTATCCAGGTGATGCAGAGCAGGCCCATCCTGCTCCAGGAGGAGCGAGTTACTGCATCAGGTGTGATAAAGGCGCGAGGCCCCGGGCATGGGCCAAGGGAGACAAAGGCATTGAGGGAGTCCCTGACAAGGACAGCCCTGCAGGTAGCTTAGGAGCTGCAAACACTGTCAGCAGCTCTTTGGTGATTGTCACAAGCTTCTGTTCCCATGGAGGACATCCTTTCCGCCCCGTGTCTCCTGGGTTCTGTGCTCCCTGAAGCAGATCCTTGTTCTTAAGCTGCTGCAGTCTTTACACGAGACATGGTCTTGCTCTGTTGCGCTCCTTCCAGCTCAAAGGGCCTTCAGGCTGTCCTGCAATACAAATACTAATAAAAGCTGTATTAAGCTTGTCAAGCACTGTTCCATCCTGTATAAATCATAGCACAGTTCCTTGCGAGCGCTCGTCTGGGCCAGCTTAACACTTCGTGTTCATGAATGTTCTTGCAAGGCACGTTTGACTGTGCAGGCTATCGTCTGCTCAGGAAAGGAGGCGGGTGAAAACCCCATAGAAACACACATATATATGTGTGTGTGTGTGTGTGTGTTCATATGTGTACATATATATGTGTGTGTGTGCATATAAAAAATTTCAGAATACTTGAGAATGACATATATAAATAATTGTATTTTTCTGATATGTTTTCAGCAGTGTTTTTAAAATATCTTAGAATGTTTTCAGTATGGAAAAAAATGCTGATTAGAGTGTTAACTATTATTACTCCTGTTCAAAAAGAGATAACTTTTGAAGAAAGATCAATGTTGTTACTCATTCCAGTTCTATTTTTTTTCCCGTTTTTTCCATAGATATCAATGAATGCCAATTGCAAGGAGTATGCCCTAATGGTGAGTGTTTGAATACCATGGGCAGCTACAGATGTACGTGCAAAATGGGATTTGTGCCAGATCCGACTCTCTCCAGATGCGTACGTAAGTAATAACACTGATCAAAGTAACAAAATAAAAAGCTGTGTGCACTTGAGAGATTTATGTCACTGGTCTCAGCTATCCCACTTCTTGCTGTCCTTGCCTCTCCGTGTCAGATTATTCACGTCCATTAGTCAGAGGAGCCGTGCTCTGTGCTTCCTTTCTGCCCTCTTGTCCAGGAAACTTTAGCTTTCCCTTGCAGCCTTCCAGGCTTTTTGCCCGTCTTCCATGGTTTTCCTGACACAAAACCTTCCAGGCTCTCTGACCACTTTCAGTCTTTATCAACTGACCAGAGTTCTCCTTGACACAAAACATGTGTTTTCCCTCTTCCATTCCTGCAGTTTTAGCATGGATAGTTTTGGTGACTTTTTCTTAGGAAGCTGAAAGCCACCTCCCTCACAGAAAGATCTTCTTCCTCTCCCACTGGCACTTCTAAAATCCTTGTCCCAAAGCAGTAGAGCACGGAAACTTTGGGAAATGGGAGAAAACTACACAAAATCTTAGTGTGGGTAAAGCAATTCATTTTTCCTAGTCCAGGCATTGAGAAAGACAAGACAGTTTAGCCTTAGATTTATAAGGTAATGTAAGATCAGCTTTATTTTTTTTTATTTTTTAAGTTCAATGAACTTTAAGAGTAAGAAAATCTTAGAGTTAAGTGTCAAGGAAATTTAATCATAAGTATTGTTAACAAATATGAAGTTTCTTTGAACACGAATATCACGGTGTAACCATGTGAATGTGAGCTGTATTAGAGAGGACTTTATCATTTTCTTCCTTATTCTTTTATTTCCCAAGAAGTAGATACCTTTATGCCTGCATCACCGGACATTTTCTCACGGTGACACTTTAGATTGGTGAGAAATAAGCAAGTAAATTTGAACCATTTTTGAGAGAAGTACTTCTGATTTCTGTATAGCATAGAATGCACCGTTTTCTTACTGTAGCAAGAGAAAATGAGATAATGAAAAAGCTTCCATCATTTGACAGAATGCAGCTTTTGGAGCAGTCTTTAATTATGCAACATAAAATCAAGCATGGACAATACAAACTTTAAATTTATTTTTCTCCCAATGTAGTGTTAAGCCAAACAGTCAAGCCAATAACCAAATATATTCTGATTCTCAATTGAAGAGCCTGAATTGGGAGGAATTGATTAGTTATATGGTCGCTTTGTCAATTAGGTGGTAGCTGTGTCATCTCTGAATGAACTAGCTGAAAAATACTGCTGTATTTTGGGTGAATTTGCTTTGCTTTTTTTTTATTTTTGTTTAAAGAAGTGTGGAAGGATCTGATCTTGATGTAAAGCAAGCCTGTAAATCTGGCATAGACATACTGTTGGAATTAATTATTTTCTTTATTTATTTATATGGTTTCTGAGAGCATACATAAGCTTTCAGATGAACATGTCAGTATGAACAAGAGAATTGTCTCACATTTGAGAAATCAGACTTTAAAGGCATTCTATTATTATGACTGTTTTTTCTTTCCTAAGATGTAAGGCTGCAGCTGGAAGGCTTCCAGCCCCATTATAGCCCAGCCATGATATAATGCTCATAATATTAATGAAGCCTTGTTTCTGGAGAGCACTTCACAGATGAATGGGTCACAGAGCCAGAAACAGCTACCCAGATTATCCAGGCTAATTCGCTGCATGTTTAGGATTGTGTTTTATGTCACTTGGTGCTTCTAAGTGCCAGTGCTTTGAGTTGGGAGCGGTGCCCGATGGAAGGCTGCACAGACCTCTCCTTTAGCGTCGTCTGCAGCTTGAGGACCAAGTGAACTCCCTGGAACTCAATTGGAAGTTAGTGCAGATAACATTTAGGCTAGAAAAAGGCTAGAAAGATGAACAAGGGAAAGTATTATTTTTTTATATTGAGTCATGGGTGATTTACAGAGGGGGAAAGAATGGGCCAGAAAAAACAACACCCTTTGTGGTTAAGCGGCTGTGTGGATTAGATGTGTCTTGGAAAACACATGGGGGACTTCCAACTGCAGATCCATTTCCAGAGCAGTCTCCCTTCTGCTTTCATCCAGATCCATTCCTCAGTGGCCTTTATCACCCCTCTCGCCCACTGTTCTGGGTTATCCCAAGATGCAGGTGTTTCCAAGAATGCCTTTACTTAAAAGTAAAGTTGCACGTAAGATTTTGTCAGATGGATCCATGGATACATTGGGGTTCTAGAAGGACAGGCCTGTAATTTCAGTGCTTGCACTTGAGCTGAAGTAGCTGCTCTGGATTCAGGGAGACTGAGTATGGCCCCCCTTTTGCATCCATTTCCAAGTATGCATATGAAAGATGTGATGCCACCAGCACCTCTCATAAGATTTACTCTCACTTGACTGTTTGAA
>JAUBOD010001075.1:1734041-1760998 GCA_032353885.1 Nothura maculosa | reverse complement strand
CATTTCCAAGTATGCATATGAAAGATGTGATGCCACCAGCACCTCTCATAAGATTTACTCTCACTTGACTGTTTGAAGTATTTTTCTTTCTAAATCTGCTCACTTGAGCAATATCTAAAAGCTAAAAACACCTCCATAAATTTTCTTCCCTTGCATTAGACTAAGGGGAAATGTAATAAAGCTTGGAATAATTATTTAAGAGACTGTTTATTTGGCTGCACAAGTGAAACAATAAAGACTGTAACTGGAATGGTAGAAAGAAGAAAACCTCCATGGCAATCAGGGAACTAGAAAAGAAGCAGTGTACATCATCCTGAAAATTAACGGATTTCTATACTTATAGCTATTTTTCTTATTAAGTTTATTAAATATGCAGCTGAGGATAATCTTCCTCACATTTTCCTTCTGATTAAAAAGGCTTAAAAATTAAGAAAGAATTTTGGAAAGGAGTTGTAAACAGCATGAGTACAAATAATTTCCTCTGTTAATCAGCTTGTACTTGATTTGAGATCAACTGCCTCTGCAAGACAAAAAGAAAGCAGGGAGAGCAACTGAATTTCCCACTTTAAAGTCTCTTGGGAAGAAGATTGACACAGGAAAATGACCTTATTTCCTAAGTTCCTGTTCAGAGGTATCTCTAGACTCATAAAATACAGTGTAGCCCAAATAACTCATAGGTGAATTTTTTTCTGTTTTCAAGATCATAGTCTTACACTAGTAGTTAGTGATAATCATTGAAGGAGTTTTTCATCATTTTGAAGTTTTTTTATCACTTTTGAGTTAAATGCTAGGAGAAAAAGGGAGCTGGTAGTAAGATTTAATTTTAAAATTTAATATTGCTTGTCTTTGTTACATTTTACCCAGAACTGTTATCTGTACAAGAATATAGATAAATAAATATAAAAACTGGATAGGTCTCTGCTTCATATTACCTCATACTAGTCATAGCTTATGGTTTTTGTCTCTTCTGTGCTAAAGCAGTCTGTTAAGAACTTGTTTACCATTTTGGACCAAGGAATTTTAAATTTCTGTCTAAGTTTGAAGTTTGGAAGTGAGAAAGAAGAACATACTGTTGGAATGTGTGTAGCCTATGATAGGACACATTGTTTTATTGGGTATATTAGTAGTCTCGTTAGCAATGCAGAGTGCAGAGCAGTTTTAAAATAATTCCAGTTTGGCAGCAATTTTACATAGTGCATGTCTGGCATTTGACATATTAGCATCTAAAGAAAGCAGTGAGATTAGCAAAATAGAAATATGTAATTGTCTCCCATAAATAAATGCCTAAATGATAGATACTGTTGTGGTTTTATTTATGTAGCTTATTTCTAGCTGAATGTTGCAGTGGCTGTGTAACTTGTCACCACTGTAAATTACGTCAGCAATTAACACTTGCCTACATTAACTGGAGTTATTTTTAATTGTTTTGGCAAGTTGGCGACTCCTGATTTGGAAATCAGCTTTACTCTTCAAAAATCTATTTCATGATTGTTTTAGAATGGATTTGAATTTGGGAATGTTTTAATGCCGATTAAGTTCTTTTTTTCCCATATATGTAGTAATTAGGGGTTCAGATAGGCGTTTGAAATACAAAAAAAAGAAAAGAAAGAAGAAAAAAATCCACAAATGAGAACATGAACCCATTTAACTGGTGCTGGAATTCTGGTGGTTTTCTGTTTTCTTTTTCTTGTGAATAATGCCCTCCTCTGTTCTCTCTGCCTTGCAGCTGATAGTGCTGTGGTCACAGAGGAGAAGGGGCCCTGCTACCGGTTTGTCAGTGCGGGGAGGCAGTGCATGCACCCCCTTTCTGTGCAGCTCAGCAAGCAGCTCTGCTGCTGCAGCGTGGGCAAAGCCTGGGGCCCCCACTGTGAGAAGTGTCCCCTGCCAGGAACAGGTAAGAACTGCCCATTAAAAGTAGCTGTTCTCACCCACCTTATGCTGGGTTTTGAAAAAAGAGTCCAATGCTTGATTAAAAAGGAAAGGACAAGTGTCCAGCAGTAAATGATGACAGTTCTGCAAGCAATGATGGAATAATTAAATATGTATTATTTTTGTTCAGAAGCATTCAAAATGAAAATAAAGAAGTTTTCTTTGGTATATAGTGGTAAAATTCCAGTCTGATGAATAGTTACATCTTAGAATGTAATTTTGAACATTGAGTCTTTATCACATAAAGGTAAGTTTATAGGCTTTTAAATCCAGATTGTAGATCCAGACAAATTAAACCAGAGTCTAATGAATACTTTAAGCTGTAGGTGAAAGGGTGGCAGTAATGGAGAATTCGTTCATAGTATTGTGTGTGCTGTAGTTTCCATTACAGCTGTTAGATATGGAAAGGAGTCCTTCTCTGTTTTCCCACCTTCCTCCAAATCTCTACCATCCCTTTTGAGGAAGGTGCCAAGTATGATATTGACTTCTTAACAGTGACTGGAAGTTAAATATCTCCTTCCATCTTTCACTTAAGCAATTGGTTGCTTAATATATAAGGCCCACTCGTGCTATCAGCATTCACTTTGAGTCCTGCTAGTTTTTAAATATAAAAAGACTCACCAGCTTGGCTGATGCTCCATGGAGTAAAATGCTGCTTATTATAGATTAAAGTATTTCTCACCGCCCTGTGAGAAGACTCAAAACTAAAATGACTGAATTTGGAGTCTGCAGTCAAAACCTAGTGAGTATTATTTTGCAGTCAAATTAATTATATATATTTAAAGTCATTACCCACATTTCCATTATTGAAAGAACCTTTAGTATATATAATGCTTAGCAGTATATTAGTACAAGTATTTGTAACTATATCCATTTTTCTTACTAAAGTTGCTGCTACACATGCCTCTTAAATTGTGAAAAATCTATGTATTTCTCTGAACTATTTTCCTGAGTGAATTTTGGGTATCCAGTGCTAACATCTGAGACATGATGCCTTTAGAGAGTACCAAAATCCATATTGTCTCAGCTAGGCATACAAAAATGGAAACAGCAAAATTTTTAAGCATTGGAATTGAATTTTAAAGCCGTTGCTTCCTGTGTGATCATTTAGTTGCTGGTTCATTGATTTGGGTTGTAAAAGACCAGTTGGCTCTCAGATAAATAGTATTTCTATTGCCTTCCAGTGGAGCAAAAATATACTCATTAGATGACTAGCAATTTAAATGCACATGCTTTATATCTGTAAGAGTACGCAAATAAGTCTGAGTTGTGGTAGAACAAGATACAGATTTCTAGTCTTCATTTGAGAGAATATGACTTGAACCAAGATTTCCTACATCACAGATATGCATCAGAAGGACAGACTTCTGTCTTCCTCTTTGACCAGATATTCTACTCTTGATGGGGTATTTTTGTAGCAAGTTTTGATTTGGACATTTCCCCTAAAAAAGTGTTTTGTTGTTCGGAATCCACTGAATTTAATGAGTTTGACCATTCATCATTCGTACTACTAAGTCTCCATCTCACCAAAGTTCCAAAAGTCCAAAATCTGCACGTAATTTAATCTGCTAATCTCTGGAGTTTCCATACCTACTGTTTGCTGTTCTTATTTTAAATGCAGATTCATTTTTTTAAGTGCTGCCATGTTTCCGATGCAGAATTTGTGGCCTCATGGATGCCCCGCTCCACACAGCTCTTAGAGCCTTACCACAAAGGAGACTATATCCTTGGTGCTTCATCCCAAGCTGATCCACAGCATCTAGAGCAATGAGTGCCATGAAGCCCCTCAAGACTCCCAAAGCCTCCTGTTCCTCAGCAGTGCACAGCTCTTACCTGGGGCAGGGAGGAAGGCTGAGTCTTTTTCATCTTGGTCTCCCCACTGCTGGTCTGCAAAACCTGTTGCTGCCTGATTGCCATGACTTTTTTTTTCCATTGCAGTCTTGTACATGAGATTGCTGCCCCTCTCTTCCAGTGATGAATTGACTTTTTATGATCCCCATCTTGTTGTTATCCAGCCCTGCGGTCAGTGGAAAAACCCCACTGCGGTCAATGGAAAAACTTATTCAATTCAGTGGAATTTGGATCAGAGCTCGTATGAGACTTCTCATGTAGTGAAATGGGATCCTGTGAATGAATGTTGCTGCTAATTGACATATTTTCTGCTCCTCTAGCACAGGGGTGGTGAGCTTTTTTCTTTGGTTTCTGCCAAAAAAAGATAAGGGTATGGTAGAAATAGTAATTTTCACTCGTTAAGGTATGTAGATGATGACGATAATTTATCTGTATAAATTCCTACTCAGAAAGTATGTTCTGTTTGAATATGAGTAATAAAAAAGTGATCTTGATATGATGATAGATTAAACATAACCGAAGGAAGTTGTTAAACTGGAGTAGAAATCTCCTTGGGATAAACTGAGCCAGAACACGCTTTGGGGGAAATGTGCAGTCATATTAGCATGTAGCACAGTTTACTGCCTTTTTTATTTCCATGAAAATGTATGTACAGTAGGAGATTAACTTTATTAGTGATTTTAATTATATTTTCCAATATGTTCAACATATTGCACTTGTAGACTCCTAAAAGGAATATTTTCCCATCCCAAATCTAGCTGCTTTTAAGGAAATCTGCCCTGGTGGAATGGGTTATACGGTTTCTGGCCCTCACAGAAACAAGCTATATCATCACCCTGCAGTTAGAGTACAGCCACCTGCCATTGGCAAGACCCCGATTACTCAACCTGTTGCTAAAGGTCCTTCTCCTCCACCTCTCCCAGCCAAGGAAGAGCCAGTGGAGGCACTGACCTTCTCACAGAAAAGTGAGCCTGAGGTGGCTGTGCAAGAAGGTGAGTGGCCGAGCTTTGGCTTCCTGTTTTTCTGTGCATGTGTTGTGATTAATGTGTGTATTAATGTGTTCCAGTTCATGGGGTGAGTTGTGTTAAGTGGTTTACTACCTGTAGTCCCATCTAGATCCTGTAAGCACCGAAGAGAGAGATATCACTTTGATCTGATTAGTTTTTATGATAGGAAATAGCAAGTATTTGTTTTTAAGGCTTCTTGAAGATAGTAACCTTCTCCAAACTGTAGCAAAAGGTTCCTCTTGGGCATTGATTTCCTGCTATTAGGGGTTGCAGAGTCAAGGGGGTTTTCATGATCTTTGTTCGCACACATCTCCATCATCACCACGTGATGTGGGGACGTTTCCCTGCTGTGCTCTCTTCTCACTCCTGCAATCCTGCACTCTCCCAGCATGGCCCATGGCATCAGCTCGTCTCTGCCTCCTCTGAAATCATTTTCTCAGACTTAGTATGGTTTTCTGCAAGCCCCTCTAAGACTTGATTTGGAAAAGAAAATTATTCCTGATTTTTTTCAAAGAGCCATATAGGTTTGCATCAGTAAAAGACAAATTTAAAAAATGTAAAGAGTAGGAGAAAATAAACTCATATGACATTTCTGTCAGTTACCCTTTACCTTTCCTTCCTAGAGAAAAGCCGTTTTGGGTGGAAAAAATCACTTTCAGTTGTTTTTAAAAAGACAGTTTTCAAAAATGAACCTTTAAATTGAATTACTGAACTCATTTCTTGTTGTTGTTAGTTAGCTTAATGTCATTACAATTATTAATTTTTAATCATTAAATATTAATTTACCTTTAAAATGATTGTAGAGAGTGATATTTTGTGAAATAGAAGTTAAAATCAGCCTGTTAAATTAGCTAGTTAATAACCAGTAAGGTGCTTGAATGACTTGGCAATATCTAAGGAAACAATTCAGAAATATAAGAAGAGGCTGAAAACTACAGAAATAGTTGTGAGGATTGGTTGGTGCATAGAGTCTTGTTCCAGTTTTGGATTTCATTTGCTCAGAAACATTATTTCAGGTTTAGGGTGCTTTACATGATAGTGTGAAAATTTTCTATGATGACAGAAACTGCTTTTAAACATGATTATAGTTTTATTCAGAATGTATGAATAGAAAATATGAGAAGACTGATTAATTTTTTTTCTTTCTATTTTTAGTGGCAACAGCAGCCCCTGATCAGGTAAAGCACAAAAGCATTTTGACCCTTGAGTGATAGCTCAGGGGAATGTGCTCCTGGAGTAACCACACTCTGAGTTTCTTGCCCTTCCGACTTAAGGGCCAGTGTTTGTGCATGTTCTTTCTGATGGATTTATCCAAAGACCGTTAACATCAGGGAAGAAACAGCAGCCCTGTAGATGTTACATATAAAACCAGGCAGATAGTAAGGTAAAGCAAGGAGAGGCAAAGAGCCCCTCTTTATGGCATTAGCTGTGAGTCTTGTACTATATATGTGGTTCTGGAGCCTGTATTTAAGGTAGGATATTGCAGTTTCCAGATAGTATGGTGGGAAAGACTGCCCCTGATGCAGAGAGCTTCAGAGCACAAATTGCACAGAAATGGCATGAGACTTTGAGGCGTATTTGTGCTTCCTGCTCACCAGTCTTGTGTTATAATATATTTAAATTAGATGAAGAAGCTTTTTAAGATTGCTAAATATATTCACTGAAGGAGATCGCTATAAGCCCTGCGGGAGGTTCTAGGTTATCTCCACTGCAGTGAGTGGGACTGGTTAGGAATAACTGCCTTTCAAGTTTCCTAAAGGCTTACAAATGTCTAAGTCTTTTATGGGACAAAAATAAAAAGTGGGGCTGGTGTTTGATGCGTTAGCTAAGAGAGAACCTTTCACAGTGAGCAAAGGCTTGGAGACGTAGGTGGCCACATACTCTTTGTGTCGTGCTGGCCACGAAATGCTGTTGTAAATAATCAAAGAGTAGAAGATAGGATTACTAAGGAGTGGTAAAGCCAGAGATGAAGGTAGAAACATGAAATGAAGCTCCTTAAAATGACTTTGGCATTGAGTTGTATGCTGTTGTGTGAAAGAGAGTGGAAAGATCCTGTGCGCTTTCATGCTCAAATTGGTGATAATTAATGATGTCTTAAAAAAAAATCCAGGCAAGAGCAAGAAACATCAGCTGTTTCTCAAGCCAGGGAGGGGTTAATCTTCTCCTTTTTTTTTTTTTTTTTTTTTTTCTTAATTCAGGAATTAGTTTCATTTGATCAAGAAAAACAAATCCTAGAGCCTGGTCAGCCTCAGCTTTCTCCTGGGATTTCAACCATTAACCTGCACCCACAGTTTCCAGGTAGCTTGTTTTGACTTCTCTTTTAGTAAGAGACAGTGCTTACAGCCCTTCAAAGAATAGAAAATAGTGGTTGTAACAGAGATTAATAGAAGAATGGCCACAATTTAACAAGGAGTTTTTATATAAGCAGAATACAAAAATAAGGAAAGGGGAAAAAAAAAACATGGAAGCAGAAATGGGAGGAATCAGGAGGTATTAGTTAGGAGGCATTTTAAGAGGCAAAGATAGATATTGTAGGTAGAGGTGATAATATGAAAAAATCTGCAGTGTGTACATAAAAATTTTAATGTCAGCAAAGTTGAGACCTTGCATCTTTTTAAAGATGAAGCTTAAGTGCTTTCCTTATGCACAACTTCAGCTGCAAAAGTTTGAGCATTTTAGTTGCCTTCTTTAGCACCTTAGTCTTTTTTTATAAGAGGTGGGACAAGGGAAAATCACCTTACACCCTTTTTTCTCTCTCTCTTCTATTTAAAATCTAACTAGAGTAAATTAATGAAAACCTCTGTGGTGTCTGGGGAGTTTAGTATCACTGGTGACTGCTCTCAGGGTTTGGAGGGGTTTTTTTGGATGTGATTGATTTCCTTTCCATGTCACACAGTAGTGATTGAGAAAACATCTCCTCCTCTGCCTGTGGAAGTTGCTCCTGAAGTCTCTACTTCGAGTGCAAGTCAAGTAATTGCACCTACTCAGGTTACAGGTATTGTACTTCTTTTCTAGAATTAAAATAAATGAGTGTATGACTGTGAATTCCTGGCATTATAACTTGTTCCACTCTAGTAGTTAAATAGAAAGTTTAGCTGTAGGAAATACTGAAAGGAATACTCGGAGGAGAGAAAACAAAGGGTACAGAACAATGCGGAGAAGAGTCCAACAGTAATTTTTCATACTTGTACTCGTGTGACTAACACAGACAAAAATGCAGGCACAGTCCTTCTAGCAGTATAAAGAAATGCCCAGCTCTACCTTACTGTGGTCTAGTACAAAGTGGCTTTAAATTACAGCTGGAGTTCGTAGGCACTGCTACAATTACTACAATTTGGAAAATGTAGTAAGTTAAGGTAGAACAGTCAACGGAGGATCAAGCAGAGCAGGTGCAGTTCACTGTGGTGAAGGCTTTGTCTGTGCTCCAGAATGGGAATAGCAGTTCAGATTGACCATCCCATTGGAGAGAAAAGGTGCAGGCAGAGGCAAGACACTGACATTCACTGATGCAAGCTGGGCAAAATCATAAAACAAGTCAACAGCAACCAGTGGAAGAAACTGGCTGAGGAGGGACAAAGTTCACTGTCATGTTATCCAGGTTGTCAAAAACTCAAAATGTGAAAGTCAGAGAGGAGTGGGATGAGAGTGGGAGTACATATGTTTTTTCTCTTGTTCAAGACTGCCAAGAAACCTATGAAGGTAGAGAATATGATGGACATTAGATGAGGATGAACTGTGAGTCATGTGAAAACACTGATAAAGAGGCAGTATCACCTGTGGGATACTAAATCAAGGATTATGAATCATGCAGCTTGTACAGCGTGCAGGTCACCCTGCTATTTGAGATATTATTCTCCTGGATTTATTGATATAGCAGAGAAAGAACCGGTGTTGTTATTCTGTAAGGACTGAACTGCCTCGTCCAATTACTTTGAGTAACAGTTTGTCAGTCCCCTTAGAAAGCTCTGTTAATGGTAAATGTGAGTCCAGAATTTGGAAGTCAGCTGTGCCTTGGCTGTGCCCCTTCTGCCAGCTCTCTCCCTGCCTCAGTGCAGGAAAGGGAAGTTGCACCTCTCTGTACTGTCCATTGCTTAGGAAAAAATTGCAGTTTTCCATGTTCTGCTGTTCTTTTGCTTTCTCAGGAAAAAAAAAGAGTGGAATTGCTGTGTACTGCAAGGGAAGCTCCTTAGATTACTTGTTATAATTCCTAAATAAAGCAATCTGTCGTTTAGAAACAGTTCCAACATTTAGGAGATAGCAAAGAACAAATGGAGTAAGATTTGCAAGACCATAAAGTAGAGTAAAAACACTGAATATTGATAAAGTATTTCCAACTACCTTAGATCTGCACTGTCAGAGTTGCTTAAATTTCATTTTAGCTTATTTCTGAGTAGTCTGGATTAATAATACAAGCCCAACAGTTTCAAAATTACCATTTTGAATTGCTATATAGCCTTAATTTAAATTGCTGCTAATCAGTCATTTGTGTTTTGTGCAGTAATATATTTCATTTGTGAACTTCTGAAACTACAGTGAAGTCTTAGCAGCCACTACTATCCAATCTGAATCTCCTTTTCTTACAAAATATGTCAAAATTATTAACAAATATGTATTCTGTAAGAATAAGAAGCTCTCCAGATTTATTTTCTTAACATTGTCTGAGAAGATTAAGTTGCATAATATTTTGTTTTTATACTATCTTTATTTTTACTCCTTTTTAATGTACCTAAATCTTGGATAGTACATGGGAATATGTCACTAGGGAAATATGAGATGTTTTTCTAGATCTTTCAGATAAGTTCCCCTTATGAAACTCTGGGTTTACTAACTTGATTTACAGTTGCTTCCCGGCCAGGTCTTTCCATTTGGATTAGAGAATGTTACACTTACTCAACTATGTCATGGAGTTTAATGTTAAGTATTTTTATGTTTGCTTGCTTAGAAATCAACGAGTGTACAGTTAATCCTGATATCTGTGGAGCAGGACACTGTGTTAATCTGCCTGTGGGATACACTTGCATCTGCTACGAGGGATACAAACTTAATGATCAGCAGACAAAATGCTCCGGTATGAATGGACACTTCCAAAACTCTGAAATAATTCCACTCTGAAATGCTAGATGTGTGGAATCTGATCTTACCAACAGTATTGTGCAAGAGAGCAGTTGAGATTTGCATCCTCTAATGAGTGCTTCCCAACTACAAAGAAAAACAAGTTATTTTTGAATGTCAGAGTTTCCAAATTAGGTCTCTGATAGCCTTTCAGCCACTCTGAACTGAACATAGATTTAATTGAAGTTGAATGAGAGCCTTTCTTTTGTGAGGTAGTAGATTGTCTCTTCTCTGCCTCAGAAACAGATCTGTTGCAGCAAAAAATAACCAAGTAGTGCTTATTTCTCAGAAAGGATGACTTGCCCCTTCCTACCTACCTGCTCTGCAGCTGACCAGAATCTGTCCTTTTGTTAGTTTTTTCCTTCCAACTGTCTTCTAAAAAAAGTGAAAATAAGTTGGAAATATCCCAGAAGTGCATGAGGAGATTTGGGAAGCAAGGTCTTCACCTCCTTCAAAGCCAATAAGTCCTTCTGGAAACAGAGGGCTCTGAAGAGTGCAAGACCCTGCCCAAACTGGCTTTGACTGGGGAGCCAGTTCGGATCTGGAAGCAACTGTCTCAGTGCCTTTCCTTTACTCAGATGTTGCCAGTTCCTCTGTAGCACCAATCATGAGGAGATTATTGATGTTTCCAAATTATATACTGTCAACTTTCCATGCTGCCAAAAGTCGCTTTGCCATAGTACCTGCATTATTACCTGGTGGAATTACAGTATTACAAGATAATTTGGACACTTCCAGCCAAAAGGCAACTTAAAATCTTTTTATTTACACACAGCTTATGCTCAGTTTGCCATCAGGACAGTGACTTGAACAGTAATCAGTTCATGTTCTTCAGGCCAGTGCAGCCTTTATATATTCTAAGACAACAAGAGTGCAAGGCTTTTTTTCAGTCATAACTATATAATGCTTCTTTTCATGTGGGTCTCAGGGAGTAAAGCACTGCCCTTTCAAATGGTTAAAGTAGTTGCAAGTTCATTCTTTTTGAAAGTTTGGGATGGAGTGCACAAAAATATGTTATTCTGTAACAACTAAATGTTATTCTATAGTCTTATATTTTTATTTCTCTTGTAGATATTAATGAGTGTAATCAGATGCCCCATCTCTGTTCCCTTGGACGTTGTGAAAATACCGAGGGAAGTTTCCTATGTATTTGCCAAGCTGGATTTATGGCCAGTGAAGATGGAACTGACTGTGTTGGTAATTGCTGGTCTTCTATATAAAAAGGAAAGATGAATCAAGAAATGTAGCCAAAACTCAGTGAAGTCCCTTTTTGTTTTTTCCCCCAGTGTCATTGGTACTGGATTGATGCCTGAAAGTGTTTAACTGTTTCTCACTAAGTATTGTGGAGGTGAAAGTATTTAAGTGGCTTCAACTGATTTGCAAAACTGTCAGTTGTTGAAAAACAAGGTTTTATTCAATATCATTTTTATTTAGGAAAACTACCAGGTAGAAGAAGCACCTTATGAATTCAGCAGTACAAATGCTGAACACTCTTAGTCTTTGGCAACCGTGACAGGCCATAGGTTTAAATAGAGACTCCCAGAATCACTATGGTTGGAAAAGACCTTCAAGATCGTCGAGTTTAAATGTAAGCCCCATAGCACCATGCCCCCTAAACCATGTTCCTGCGTGCCTCATCTGTACCTTCTTGAGCATAGCTGCGAGCAACCCTGGACTTCCTAGACCCATAGAGATGGGCTGAAATGACTGTGATCTTCACAAAAAGTTAGCAGTGCCTTGGACATGACAGCCACTCTGCGAGGTGCTCTACGACCATGTGGCTACCCACTGCCCCCCTTCCTGCAACCAGGTCATTTCTAGAGCTCGTTCTGTGTGATTTTACAAGCTGCAAGTCAAGATGGAGCTGCCTGCTAACAGCTGGGGAGATGTAGCTTGCCACCAGCTTGCAAATCCAAGCAGATTTTACTTATTTCTTTATGTTTAATTAAAGCAGGTTTAGTAGAGATACAAACTTTTTGTAATTTCATGATGAAATTTCTTTTATTTTCTGTGTCTCCTCAGATTTTGATGAATGCTCAAGACCTCATACTTGTGGGGAAGGCTTCTGTATAAATACTGTTGGCTCATACAGATGTGAATATTGTGACAGTGGATACCAAATGAACAGAAGAGGTGAATGTGAAGGTAGGTTTGGAGTCTTCACCAGTAACACGTACTGCAGCATGTGCCAAGCCACACAACTGCAACAGGAGGAGACATTTACTCATGTCGACTGTAGTGTTATCGACTGCTGTTTCTCATCTCAACAGAAAACTTTGTGTGCTACATTATTTTTGGAAAGAATCTGACTGTTCACTGGAAATATTAAAATATTTCATCCTCAGAACAGAGGGCTTTTTTTTTTTAAGTTCAGTACTTTTTTTATCTAGTACACTTACTCATTTTAATATCCATTTGCTATTTGTTTTCAAACAGAATATCTTGGCACGGTAATTTTATATCTGTCTGTGCTCAGAGTTTCCTCCTCCCCATCACACTCCATGCTTATTTCCATGGGTAATTTCTCTAGATTAATCTTTCTGCCAGGCACCTCTCACAGGTACTTTATTTGTTTAATTTACCTTCAGGTCATTTAACTTTCTCCTGAGCAGCAGCTGAAAATGTCACAATATTCAAAAAGGATCTTGCTTGCTTTATCTGCAGTGTGTCCTGGATGGTGAAGCGAGGCTACCATTTGTTTGGCACCGGAACTGTGCCAAACATTCCTGCTGCTTGGGATGCTCAGCAGGGCTTGCTCTGGAAGGGAGGTTCAGACCTAAGGCTTGAGCTGCAAGGGGAGGATTCTCAAAGGGTGCAGTCGTAAACAAGAAACACTTCTCAGTACTCTCACGCACTTGCAGTTATTTGGTGTCTGGATCTGCAGTTCAGTTCCCACTAGCTAGGCTTAAGACACTGCAAAGCAGTTTCCCCACTGCAAACACAACCCCAAAGGGCTCCTGGCGCTTCCTCATGGCGCAGCAGCATGAAGGGGGCTTGCTGCAGTGCCCTGAGGAGGAGGCAGCAGATCCTCCTCCCTGTCCACTGGCAACACTTCTGCTTCCACGAAGATTCCTCATTTCTCTCTTCTCCTTTGTTAATAATAGATAGCAGACAATTGATTTGGTTTATTTTATTTAGGAAATATATAGCTAGCAGATACTTCGTTACATCTGACCTTCAAAATTTCACATCACTTTTTCAGTGTGATATTTTTGCCTTTTTGCTGTTATTTTCTTAATTTCAACAGTGATTATGAAATTGGGAAATAAAATCCACAGTTAGCTATTTACTTTTCAATACAGTTTTATTCATGCACTAGTCCTTGTTACTTAGGATAACCTAGACCTGATATGGATATATTTGCTGTTCTGAACTTTGCTAGAAAATTCCTCTACCTATTTGAGTAATTTTTTTTCTGTTTACATATTAGGGTTCTTTTTACCTATGCTGCTCTTAAAATTGCTTCCTCCACATCTTGTCTGTCAGTAGGCAATCCACCTGACTTAAATAGGCTAGAAATCATAGCACCACTGTGCATCAAATTTCTCATTAGCCTGTCTTTGTAGTAGTGCAGTGTTAGTCTTCTATCATTAAACTTAATAATATCTAATTCTCAAAACCAAAATCTCTGTTGAAAGCTATTTAAGGTTGCTTAAGGGGAAGGAAAAACCCTGCTACACTCATCTGTCGAACCAAGGAGATGACACATTTAGGAATCATTTCACCACAGCATGATGCCTACGCAGTAGAGTCACCCTCCTGACAGATCCCAGGTTTCCCAAATCACTCCCTTCCACCGCAGCAGCAGGAGCAGGGCGAGCAGCACACAAGGCACCATCTGCTTGTGCTTCCCAGCCCCATCCTCGTTCTGCCTTCAGGCTCTGCGCCCCCAGGCTGAAGTCGTAGCCCCAAGCTGGGGCAGCGGCTGAGCCCCCTCGAGCAGCAAGTGCTCTCAGTCCTCCCAGGCAGCAGGAACGTGTGCCCAGCAGTCAGTTTATCACCCTGAACGTTACCAGCCTCCCCTCCATAGCCCCACAGAGCTGTAGGTGCTGCCTGGGGTTTCCTGCAGACAAATTAATGCCTTATCTCCATAAACAATTTATTTGCTTACCATTGACACAGTTGCGTTCGTGGTCCCTGTGCTACATGCGTGCTGCCTAGCTATAGGACACAGGAAAATTCACAGCAAATTCTTACTTGCTTTGAAAATCCAGAGCTCCATTTTTTTTTATTGTAATGTACTTTCAGAGTCTCCTCAGAGTGACTATAGGAGATACCTCAGGACATTTCAGTATAGAAAAAGGGGTGACATAAACAGACATATCCACGCCCACCTAATCCTGGAGTCTAATCTGTTGTATCCTATATTGTATCCACAGGGTCTGCCGCAAAGTGCCATAGACAATATAGATTCAGTTACACAAACCATGATCTAATTTATTTCTCAAGGATATGCTATTTCACTAGTACAAATTTGTACGAAGTTGGACCTTCTTTGACCTCTGACTGAAAGTACACAGCTTTTTAAGTGCATTGGGAAGGCATACCCAGAGCCAGAATAATCAGATCCGTTTACTGTTGATTGTTGTTATTCTGACCTACATTTTATTTTGTGTTTTACAGATATTGATGAATGTCAGACCCCAACAACCTGCCCAGATGCGCAGTGTGTTAACGCTCCTGGCTCTTACCAGTGCATTCCCTGCAGAGTGGGATTCCAAGGCTGGAATGGACAGTGCCACGGTACGTTCAGGGCACTGCAAGGAAGGGGTGACAAGTGGAGGTGGATAGCAAAGAGCAAATGAACACGTGGTGCAGGAAGAAACAAAAGGCTTTTGAGTTGCAATGTTGAGTGCCACTTCTTGGGGCACTACTGGAGACTTGAATTCATCTTCAGCTCAGAAGGATATCCTGTGTGTTGTGACTCTTCCTTTCTGCTCCCTGTGTACATCTATGTGCTGTGCTTTTGACAGCTGGCAATTTATGACATAATCCTGTTACTTAAATGTTTATTTGCCTCACTGCTGAATTCAGGTCTCTGTCTTTTCACAGATACTTAGATCCAGGTATTGAGAATATCACATGCACTAACATCAAAATGTATGTGGTTTATTCAGTGAAAGCATCTGAAAGAGCAGGGAATTGAGAAATTGCTCATGCAGCAGCACTCATAGCACTGGGGCTGTGGCTCAGCCCTGTCACAGGTTTGGAGGGTGCCCCTTGGTGCTCCTAGCCAGAATATGTAGCAAGGCGTCTTGCATACAGCAGCAGGGCTGTAGGCTCAAGAGAAGAAAGAAGAGCTGTAAATAATCTGAAAGATGGGTGATAATGGTGACTTCAGTTGTGTCTAGGGACACATAGGGCTTTGCCCGTCTAATTGCAGAGGAGCCTCTAAATTAGAGTCATGAATGATAAAGTAATCTGAGCAAAATAGTTGCAGCAGATACTCACAATAGCTAATAGCAGTTATCGTGGTGCACTAAAAACTTAAAATCTTTCCAGCTTTCCATATACTAGATCTGCTTAAATGACCTAATGTGCTTCAAATAATCAACAATTTTACTCTTATGTTGATAGATTTTGTGTGCTTTGCAATAGCAAAAGACAGGGTAATTGACAGTAATACAGTTTCTGGCATATAGTAGCAAATAAGTTAGTAATAGTCTATACAAACAAGGACACCTGTTTACTATTAATAATATCCCCCAAATAAATTAAATTTGAAAATGAGCCTTCTCTTTTTAAACATCTCTAGGAAAAAGACAATGTTGATTATTTTAGAACATTAAATTAATTCTCACTTGATTTGTGACGGACACTATTACTTACTGCTTTCTATATATTCACAGATGTAGATGAATGTCAGTATGGCAATCTCTGCACAAATGGACGGTGTGAAAACATTGAGGGCTCTTTCAGATGTTCTTGTGGCCAAGGCTTCAAACTCTCTGCAGCAGGGGATCAGTGTGAAGGTAGGAAGGAATATGACTGAAATGGATAACGTTGCGTGTGTCTATTAGGAAATAGGTTTTTATCTAACACTGTCTCTTAATAGAGAAATAACAGAAGTGTAATACTGCAGCCAAATAACTAAAACTAAGTAAGCCAAAAATGATTTCCCTGTCACAGCTTCCATGAGCTTCCATGGTACACTGTATGCTTTGTGATTTGCTATAAAACATCTAAAGTAAAAAAGCTAATCAAGACCACATAGTATTTATGTTGCTGAATTGACAATCCTGCAAAATGCTTGACATTTGCATCATGTTAGAGGCTTGAGGACCTTGGTTTTCTCTGCCATGAACTTTGAGCATGACATTTACTCATGTGCTTTTCTGTCTGTCTGGCCCCCTTCATGTGGGGTGGGGAATTGAAAAAACAGGCAGCGCTCAGCTTGGAGCCCAGGAGTGCTGTTGAATACAGAGCTGATGCCTGCATTTTCTAGTAGCACTTTTAATGGAGAAAGAGAAACTGGTGCCACAATTCTAAGACCAAGATACCCGACCCTCCAGGGTATCAGATTCTGCATTTCTTCTGCACCTAAAATTCTCATCAGGACAGTCCCAGTGAAGCAGGGGTAGGTGTGAAGGCGGAACAGAGCAGTCTGGAGGGCATGCAAGAGGTATGGGCATCCCTCTGCCTCTTGGACAGCAGGCATTAGGGACTCCTTGAAACCCTTCCGCAAGGGTGAAGGCTGTGGAAGCACACAAACACCTGGGGAGTTTCTTCTAAGACTTTTTCCCACTTTTTTTCTTCTGCAAGTGCTTAGCTGTAGCACCAAACACAGTCAGAGTTCTGAGTGCTGGAATAATACAATAAAAAATAAATGGTCATTCATTTAAATTTGTCAGGAAATTTGAAACAAACATGAGTGTAAGTGTCTTGAGTGAGTTAAATGTGCTGCTCGGGACGCAGAGCAGCCTGGTCTTGAGGAAAGTATGTAGACAAAGTCTGACTGCTTCCTCGGAGCCCTTCATGGAAAAGGGCCCTTGCCAAGCGCAGCTGGCATGTTCAATGGTCCTTCTTAAAGAGCACTCTTGTAAAGGGCAGCCCTGACTCCACAGCACCGAGTACATGCTTAGATGCTTCATGCAGCAGAGACTTCAGTGATCCTTAAATTTAAAACTTCTGCGGTCACAGGGGACCATTACTCAAGAGGTCAGACTACATAGCCATAACACAGACCTGAAAAACCTCATTGAGCAACTTCCTGCTGTTTGAATTAGAGTGCATTTTTAGAAAGACATTCAGCCTTGCCTAAACTCCAGAACTGACCAAGAACCTAAAATATCGATTTAATTACAGTGTGTTAGTTTTATAAATAAGGGAGGGAAACGGGCTTCCCAACTCAGACAGAACATATACTGTGCTCTGAACTTAAAAGCATTGCTCCCCTTCAGCATTTGGGGTTTTTCATAGGAAAATTTAAGTTTGCTGTTCAGATCCATCTGCCAACCCCGTCTGACCCCAGGTTGTGAGAACTGAGGTGCTGAGGAAGTGGAGAGACATTACCCTATACTTAGAGGATTAGTACTGTTACAGTCGAGCATTAAGAGGAGCCTTAATGTGCAACTTTACAAACGCAGCAGCCCGTCAGTGTGCAGCCGAACACCCCGCCCTGCTGGAAGGTGGTGATCCTGCTGGAAAGTATTTTGTGGGTTTTGCTGACTCACGGAGCCGCTGGCTGGTGTCCTTTGCCAGACAGAAGAGAAACAAGGGATGCTCTCAAGCCATGTGTGTGTGGATCTGCGTGTGCAGAGCGATAGGCGGCCTTGGAGCTGAAGGCAGGCAGCCTGTGGAAAAGGTTCATCCTGCCCTTCCATCAGTTCTCATGCATTGTGTCGACCGTCTGCAGTCCAACCGAGAGGAGGGGACCTTCTTTCTGACACTCAGCTTTGCTGTTCTGTTCAGGGTTGGTTATTGCAGTGCTTGGTTAGCAGCTGGTATTTTCAGATGTCTTACCTTGTGCCTGTCTCTTCTGCCACAGATGTAGATGAATGCCAGCAGCAATCCCTGTGCGTGAACGGACGCTGCAGGAACACAGAAGGGTCTTTCAGATGTATTTGCAGCCAAGGTTACGTGTTGGCATCTACTGGAGATCAATGTGAAGGTAAGGTCATAGGCTTAAGGTACTGTTTTCCTCCACCACAATCCCAGTTGTGCATTGGCAGGAGTGAGTAACATAGTCTGAACCTCCTGGAGTTCACCGCTTCCACTGTTGTTTGAGAAGGCAGCCTGCATAGTGACCTTGTGAAACAAAAAATAAGAGATGAAAGATGTATAGTAAACATAGAGAGAAATATGTTACAGAACACAGCTGTTTATTTCAAGGATACTCCCTCTCCTCTATCCTGTGTCTTGGAGCCTCCTGGGTTCATGCAACTGGCTATACCATCCAGATACATTACTTCAGTTGGAGTCATCTTTGCTGCACTATTCCTGATCTCCCTCAGCTTGCGAGATCACCCACCAGCCAGCTCCAGGACAGATTCTACCTCAGTTGCATCCTTGTCTCCCACCCTAGGGAAAAGAACTCCCTCAGTTAAGTTCGTAGAATCTCAGAATCCTTAAGATTAGAAGGGACTTTATTTATAGAGATCATGTAGTCCAACCCCCCTGCACGCGCAGGGTCACCTAGAGCACACGACACAGGGCTGCATCCAAGCAGATTTTGAACATCTCAGAGAAGGAGACTCCACAACCTCTCTTGGCAGCCTGTTCCAGGGCTCTGTCACTCTCATTGCGACTACTGATAAGAAAGACACAGCTCCTTCCTGCCTAGTAGTCTCTGCCATTAGGTTTTTCTCCACACAGTGCTCTAGCAGGCAGTTAGGAGCTTCTCACTCACAGCAGTGGGTCAGGAATCATCCTTTTCAAGTGATCCAGGCAGAAGAGCAGATCCCCTGAGCCAACATAGTGCTGTCTTCTCGAGACAAACCAGTCATGCCAGATTTCATCCATGCTGGTGGTGCTGGATTGTCCACGTTTGGAGAGTGACAATCTGTCTTGAAATTTGCACCAGCAAGGTACAGGATAATCCTACAGCCTCCTCAGCAGGCTGATATGCTTCAGTTCAAAACTCTTTCTTCGTCTTAGAAGAACTTAACTTGGTCTAGTCAGAGCTGCTGGCAAAAACCAGCATCACTTGCACCAGCTTTAAGGATACCAGCCCTTGACACTTGTGTGCTTTCATTAGGCTTCAAGCTTTCATGATCACAGTCCCATTTCTTGGGTTCTTCTGGCTGGCTTCAGAGATCTTGACAGCCAAAATTGCCCTAGACATGCACTGGTGAAGGGTTGTAAAAGGACTAAACATCTCAAACAGTCTGAGATATGTTACTGTCTTGGATTTTTCTCTGGGATTCTTGGGTAGGAACCATAGGAGCTGAGTTGTGAAGAGCTGTGTCAGAGAAGGAAGGTTTGTGTCACATATCAAAATAATGCATTTTCACTGTACTTGGCAGAAAACATCTTTGTGTTTGAGGCTTGGCATTAAATCAGCATGAGGGAGCTGTTAATTTTTTCTTATATTCCCAGTTAAAATTAATTGTTGGCTTAAATAAACAACAATTTATTTCTCAGTTGAAACTGATTTTTTAAAGAGACACAGCTTTATCAGAATTAAGTGCAGTTTTATCTGTAATAATATTTAGTTACATAAGAAAGTTATCTTTATTTCTTAATTTTTATCTAATATACTGAATCTCAAGAACAGTTGAGTTTTGATGTACAGAGTGAGCTTTCCAGAGATAAGTTTAGAAAAAAGTTCTTGTCATTTTTAATTGCTACTGTTATTAATTCTGCAAAGAAGGAAATGTTACAATTCTAATCAACTAAAATCCATCCTTAAGAAGTCAGAATAATCAAAAGAAAGAAAAAAAGAGGTAGGAAAAAACCCTCCGATATTTTTTTCAAAGGAAACCAACTGACTTATCAAAGCAGTAGATTCAGTTAATTACAAGGAGAATGTTCCTTACGAGCTGTTTCGTTTATCTGATATTTAATTTCTAGTTGTTTCATAACTGGAGCATGCTCATGAAATGGCACATGGCACATAGGCAACAAGGAGCTAGACTTGCCTCTTGAGCTGGGTTTATGCCTTGGGTGCAACCCTACATGAAAGCTGCTTCCTAACCCACGTTGCTAAGCGTGCAGATGCATCCTGTGAACTGCCTTGGAAAAAGCAACTGCTAGCACAGCTGCCTAGGCAGAGAGGGCCGGGATCTTGGGATCTTCTGCCTGTGAGGTTGCTTTGCAAGTAGCCTCCAGAGACAGGATCTGTGCTGATGTGACACAGCAGCACGTGAGCTTGCACGTGCCCAGCACATCTGAGTCAGGTCATTTCCAGCTCACGTTCTCTGCAGGGTGATATAAACAAGTCCAAAACTTCAAATATGTATCACTGGACATTTTCTGTGTGTGTGTCTGGCCTCCACATGTACAGCTGCTTGGGTTCTCTTGTTCATAATACTTTCACACCACAGTCACTGCTAAAGTAGGGGAGACGTTTGTATAAAGACCTGTTGGCTTGGCTTTCACTAGAGTAAAGGGGACACGTGTTATGTGTGCTTGCTCAACATGCAAACTCAAATTTGGGACTTTTCTAGAAAAGCAGAAAGTGTAAGAATGTAATGCAAAGAAAATGCAAGGACAGTCACAAAGTGTAGTAAATTTCATTTCCTTCATCTCCTCCCACAGTAACCAAAGGTAACTGAAGCTTCAAGTTGCTACATTAGATCAATATGTCACTATTATGTTCAGTGACTTTTTTGCATCATCTGATCATTCAGTTATTCATTTGTTTCAGATGTTGATGAATGCCTTCAGGACAGTGATATTTGCTTAGGAGGGAACTGCGTGAACACTGAAGGGTCTTATGAATGCACTTGCCCAGCTGGTTTCCAGCAGACAGCCCATCGGGGATGTCAAGGTATGGAATAGCTACAAAAATATACATGGATTGTCACTAGGAATGTGCAAGCTTATGATGTAACTTGTGAAAGTCACAGACCATGAGGAGAAAGAGGAGAAACTCATGTTGCTATGATCTGCAGTGCCTTTTTTTCCCTTTTCTCTCACTTAGTGTTGTAAATATATGCTGAAAAACTTTCAACAGCTTTAACACGAAACAGGTTTTTAACATAAAAGAAAATTTAGGTGATGATGCAGGATACAGTGCTGCATTTTCCCTTCTGTATCTGTGACCCATGCTCTAGTAGACAGGGGCAGTCTAGGTAGTACCAAGTCATATTAGGAAAACCTCTCTCCTCTCTTAAACCTTCTGTGGCGAAAGGGGAGGAACAGAATCTGTTATCTGAGGCTAGTGGACATTATCAAATCCAGAGACACTTTCCAGCTTTTAGGTTTCAATGATCCAACTCCATCCTGGCATGAGATCCAAGCAAGCCTCAGGACTCCCATATACTTACCCATTTTTATGTGGGGAAAATAAAATACATGTCACTAGAGCTTGAAAGAAGTAGTATTATGGTCCAGGAGTGTTTGAGCTCTGATTGACTGGAAGACCCGAAGACTGGCCTGTGCTTTGGCCCTTCTCTTACAGCACTGTTTAGACTTAACCAGAGAGGCTGTATTCCAAGTAATTTATGTTGAAAATCTTATGCAACCAACGCCCTGTAGAGTTTCTGAGCAGTGTATGTGACTGCTTTCAAATTCAGAAAGTCTTGCATTCAGCATAGCAAAGTGCCGCATTAAACACTGCTCTAGCAGATGAGGGAATCACTCGCAGGCTATAAATCCTTGCAGACTTTGATACCACTCTGCTATCTTCACTCTACTATGCAAGCAAAACTGAAAACAGTTGCACGCCAACTAAGGGACTGATAATATTTTTAACAGAAAAAAATGTGAATAAAAATTAGAAAATATTTTAGATAGAAGATCCACACCTGAAACAAAAGACCTCCCTCCCCTAAATTTAAATACGATAATTTGCTATAGAGGGGAGTGGAGCTACTTGAGAAACAGCCAGCCCAACAGCAAAACAAATAGAGGGGAGGAGGAGTTGGTAATATGACTGCACGCAATCTAGAAAAGCAAAAACTAGACACAGCAAAAGAACACACGAGACTTTGTGGCTAGCAGAACTAAGTATAGCTACTCTTATTTACACTGTTAACTACCTGCTGTTGAGGATCTTACAGTAGCATTTTTTTAATGCAGAAAATACAGAAATCTGTGATAAATGTTCTTGTACCATATTTAGGACTGGAGAAAAACTAGGCATAGTCATATCATAAATGATTAATTCTTTCCATTCCAGCAGTATTTTTGATGGACTTTCCACAGCACCAACTAAGCTGAGACATTTTAAAATTATTGAAATGTACTTCTATCATTTGCTATTTGTAATAGCAAATAAATCAAATAGTTGTGGGAAGAATCTGAAAAGAGATTTCAGGGCCACGATAAAAGATAAAGATCCCAGACTGCAAGTAAAGAGCTATTCAGATCGAGTGGTACATTTTGTGTGAGGAAACCATATGCATGTTACTACAAGCCAGTATTTTTCCAACTGGAGAAGGGGGCTTGGCCCTGCTTGCAGGATAGCAGACTTGCCAGTCCTGGGAAGGATGTAGGGGTCAGAGTTACCCTCAGCTGAACACGAGCTTTCAGTGCAACCCTGTGGCCAGAAGGACTAGTGCACTCCTTCCAAGGTACAGAACGCAGAGTGTTCAGCAGCAGTGAGTAGGGTTTGTCTGCTTGTGTCTTGCACTGAGGCGCCTGCTCCTCATATCGCTGTGCACTGAAGTTCTGGTGCCCACTGCTCAATACAGGTGCTCATCAGTTGAGGAGAGTTCAGACATGAACCCCCCAAAAGACTAATGGCCTGGGATGAGAATTTTGAATTATTTTAAACTGTTCTTTTTGACAAAATTAAAACATGAGAGGAGTCTTGACCATAGCAGAACTACCTACTTACCCACCTACCAGGAATCATATTTGAAAGGAGTTCTTGACTAGCACTGGCCAATGTCTTGTAGACAGCAGTATCTGCAGCGTTGAGCTGATTTAGGCTAGAAATTATGAGCATACATTTTGATAAGAAGCAAAATTGAAATAACAAGCAGAAAAAGAGTCCAAAACTTTAGCAAGTGTGTGAGCTGTTTGCTTCTCAGATAGTGCAAACACTGGTTCCCTAACATGAAATTTGTTTATCTAGTTTTCAGTGCATCTTCCTGGTCTTGTGTAATACACAGTTTTGGTTTCCAGTATTTTTATAGCAATTTTAAGAAGCATTTTGGACCTTTCCCCATCAGCAGAAGACGGCATTTGGCTTTAAATTGTGTAAAATAAACTCATTGCAAAAGATGCAGCTCGAGGCCTGCCGGTAGCACGCGAGGCTGAGTGCACAAGGTGACCAGCATTACAGAAAGCAAAAAGCAGTGCAATGGAGCCATCCAAAAATGTCCCTAATGTGTTTTAGCTAATGCAGAACTCCTGCTGACATCTCATGTATTATTCTCATCTGCTCAGCCTCGTTGCAGCATGACACAGAGTGATACAGCAAAATGCAACCGTGTTCATACGGAGCTCAGAAATGGTCCCAGAAGGTTTGGTCCTGAATGGGAGCACCATTTACGTAGCTGATGGAAATAAAAGCTGCCTTAAACACTGCTTGTACTTAGGCCTAGTATTAAATATTAGAAGGATTCCAACCATTTTGTGCTGTCTTTTGGTCTTTTTCTAGTAGATTAGGCTCAGCTAGCCAGCAGGAAATCTGGTGTTCGCTCATGTGAAGCTAGTTGTTGTGCAGTTATATCCATGACTGAAAATATATTATGCCAATGAGGATGCAAATAACTTAGAATAATAAATTATTTATGAAAATAAACTATGTCGATGCTTCTGCTGCCAGCCTTGTTCTGTGGCAGTCTGTTAGAAGCAGAATACTTCTATGTTACTTAATTTAAAAAGATGAGATATTTAACTGATAGAAGCAGACAGGAGCTAATTAATAATAAATTTTGTAGTAATGCATGTTAGGATATGTGCAAGAAGGTTCCTTGATGAAGGGTTCTGCAAGCCCTTACCCTGTGCGTGCTTTCAGATGTCAACGAGTGCGAGCGGTCCGAGCTGTGCTCTCCGCACGGCCGGTGCCTCAACACGGCCGGCTCGTTCCGCTGCGTGTGCGAGCGCGGCTTCTCCGTGGCTGCCGACGGCCGTGCCTGCCAAGGTGAGCAAACCCCTGTGCTGGGTGAGTGTCCCCAGCATTCCCACCGAGCTCCCGCGCTGCGTGGGCGGGTGCCTTGGACCTCTTGGCTCCAGCATTCCCAAGCGTTTGTCAGTCCAGTGCTGCGCCACGTGCACAGCGCTCTGCCCGTTTTCCTCTTCAGAGCGTCGCAGGACACTTTGCTGTCTGTGCAGTAGGAGACTAATGGATAGTCTGCAAAATGGACAGCATAACGGAATTACTGTTTGTTAGACATCATTTTCTTTCAGCAATTTTGCCATCTTAACGTGGAATTGCATATTTGTTTTGCGCGCACACACAAAAAATTACTGAAATAGAGGGAATGCTGACCAGCCTCTGGCAAATGGTTGTAAAGAAGGGAGCTCTGCACCTGCATTAAGATGCACGAAACCAGTGGACATCTGTAATATGTGAATCTATTCAGAAATGGAAAAATATTTCTGTCTTATTCTGAGAGTGGAAGGAAGAAATACATGTAATATATATGTAAATGGAGTTTAGTGCACAGGTGCCTGGTGTATTAAAGTAGGTAGCCTTTAATGTCAAAAATATTTAGGATCAAATAACTGAAGGCCTCTTAAGTGCGTTAGCAGCAAGCCTGACCTGCCTGAGTGTTCTGGCTGCTGTTTGTGGAAACGCCAGACCATGGGTGTTTTTCACACAAAGTTGTGTGAAACTGGTAAGAACTGTTAAGAACATTGTTAAGAAATCATCATCCACAAGCCTGAAATTTAAATGTACCTACAGTTTGCTCTTTGGTTACAGCATGAGAAAATGTCCCGGCGCTGATGGAAAGCAGCCACTTGCTAGTGACACAGCTCTGCTGCACTTAATTTAAAACAGCAGGCTAGTGATCAATGATACCAAGCAGATATGTGGCTTTTTGTTGTCAGTGATGCTGACAGAAAACAAAAATTTCCCCTGAATGGATGACAAAAATGTTTTCTCCTGTGGAAGAGAGGGGCTTCAAGGCAAGCAGCCTTGCAAAAAGACATGCAGTGAACAATTGAGAAGGGAGAAGCAAGCCCTGCAGCAGGGGATCTGCAGGATGCAGAGGAAGAGTCCCGGGCAGATTGCTAGTGTCTATGGGCAGTGAATCTCAAGCACTCAGCAGTAAGCAGGTAAGCTGCTCTGTGTCCTGAGTTGCAGGTCACCTAATGTGAATGGCTTTGATTTTTTCATAAGTCTACTCCTCACATCAGTTCATTTAGGGCAAGCAAAAAGAGGCTTCCTCCAACTTGGAACATGTATTGACACTTCCTGCCCCCCTGCTTTTATCACAGGAAAAGCAGCATTATTATTTGAGCTGGCACATAACCTGCTATATAATAAATTACTGATATGATAACTGGTGAAATGCAATACTGCTATGCTGATGTAAGGGAATGAGTGCTATGTATTTAGATATGACATGATATCAAACACACTTTTTACGTCCTAACTGCTTATTGATATCTTTAAAAAAGTCCAGCAATGTCTTTGATGCTGTTTCGCCCTCAAGGTATACTTTATTTTTCAATTATATGATAAATTCCAAGGCACATTCTCCTGTGCTAAGAGGGAAGCCTGGATAGGTGTGCTGGGGAGAGTGAGTTTGGGCAGCTCCAGGGAGGGATGGACAAGGCAGTGTGCCATGGTTTCAAGCCACAAGAATAATTCCAACTTTTCTGATACCCGGTTGTTACAGACACATCCATGGTCTCGTTTGGCAGCAGGAATGCATTTCACTCAGTGTTTAGGAAGGACATGGTTAAATGTATTCAGTTGCTCAGCAAGAAAACTAGTAGCAGGTGTTTTGCTTCATTGTTGAGCATATTTAAAAATATATGTATTTATAGGCAGAGAAGAATGTAGCCTACCCTTAGAAACCAAATTCTTTACTCCAGACCAAAGTTAGAAGAACTCTTACTAAGCATGTGAAATGGAAGTCTCAGAGATTAAAAGGGCAGAACCAAACAGAAATGCAGCTAAAGGAGGCTGTGATGCCTGATCTTAGGGGAACGTAGCAGAAGGGATGTTAATGAGGGGTTTCCATCGCAGGTGGAAGGTAGTGAGAAGTTAATCTCAATTAGAACAAGAAAGACAATTTTACTGAACAGAGAAGGATGGAAACACAAGATGTGTTTCCAGGAGTGTGAGCAGTTTGAGGCCCTTTTTAATGAATAAAACAACAAGTACAAAACCAGTTGACCGTGCTTCATGAGTAATTGGTGGTGTGTGTGGAATACACATCAGACTTTATTGCAGCACTTGGAAAAGTATTTTAATAACTTGGCGAATCAAAGCCATTTCTGGTCCTGTGAAGCAGCAGTATTCCTTTTGTACCATGGCTCGTTTCTCCATTCTGTCATTTTAATAAAAACAATTACAGAGTTGGAAAACACCATCCTTTCAAGGGAGCACCAATGACCGCAATGCTGGTATTTGCACCGCTGTCCGTGACAGGAGTCGGCTTGGTGCAAGGAGACAAGACAAAACACCAAGACGGGAAGGAAAAGGAATGTGTCACATTCCAGGTGCTGAGAAGGGATGCGGCGTCCAGCCGTGGGAGCTACTGTTGCTTGTCCTAGGTGCCTCTGTGAATTTACTTCTAGTTAAGTGAGTGAGAATAACTGTTTATACCATCAGAGAAGGAACCTGAGGAAATTTTGCCGGGTTCAGCTGCCTCTCTCTACCTGGGGAGCAGATTTTTCCATATCTCTAGATTGTTTTTGTACGAGCTCAAATCGTTTCTTTTTTTTTGAAAAAGCAGAAACAACAACGTAAAACATTTAAGCAGCCCGTGTGCTGCAGTTCTGCTGTGGAGCCTTTCTGGCTGCTGGCCCGAGTAAACTCCGCAGCTG
>JAUBOD010001075.1:1690596-1702245 GCA_032353885.1 Nothura maculosa | reverse complement strand
GTGTGACAGCAGCCCCTCCTGCTTTGCTGCCCTGCTCTTGGGGTGGCTTCTGCTCGCAGCCCTGCTGGTTGGGGCGAGTGCTGTGAGCCCAGCAGAAGGAGGAGTGTGAGCACAGCGGGCCCTGGGCAGCAGGGTGCTGAGGGAGGGACACGCAGCACCCTCTGCAAGCCAGAACCCCCTGGCCCTTTCTGTATGGCTATTGACTCAGCCCTACCCCTGCTGTTATCCCTGTTATGACTTAATAGTCTGGATTTGGCTTGTTACCTTTTAATGAGATTCTTCTTGAAGAGCGAACGCTTTGTGGAAACTGCAGATTTATGTTGTTTCTAGGAAGATGAATTTCTTTCCAGCTAATACGCGCCACGGCCCATGGAGGCTAATGCGCCGCAGCCCGTGTTACAAGCATGATTATTTTATATCCTATTTTCTTCCCCCGCAGAGGATTATGCCCAGCTGTGCAACATCCCCGTTCCAGGATCTCGACGGCCATATGGACAAGATGCTCTGGTTGACTTTGAGGAGCACTACACTCCAGAAACGAATCCATACTTCGTTGAAGACCGTAAGCAAGTTTCAGTGTTATGTAAAAGGCTTGAGAGGGGGATTGTACCTTGGCTTTGTTCCCTGGAGCTGGCCTCGCTCTTCTGTTTGCTTCTGTCATGTGGCCTGTTTATGTACTAGTTATTCCTAGGACACCAGCGTTCGGTCAGGTGTTCAGGTTCAAGAGCCAGCATTGTCTAAGAGTCCAGTTGGGCTCACAGTGCAGTATTAATTTTTAATATAGTGAAATAGCTTGTGCCAAGTGTACTAAATTTATATTTACCAACAGATTTACAGCTAGAGGTCGAAAGCATTGCCAGTTTCTCTCCTCACTCATTAATTTTGCTTTAGCACATGGGACAAATTTCTTGGGAGCGCATTTAGTTTAAAAGAAAAGAGGGAAAAAAACCCCTCCCATGCCAGTTTTCCATGATTTTCCAGGAAATGTGTATATGGGAGAACTGGAGAGCGTGCGAGCTGTTCTGAGGCGCCGTGCGGTGTGACCCACGCAGCTCCAGCGCGGGCTGGAGCTCCAGCTCAGCCGCCTGCCTTAGGCCCCTGGCCCAGCTGCTCCAGAGGGACCAGCATAGGTAGCATCTCATCAGCTTCCTCTGCACCAGCTGTATCCACAGCTCCAACACCGTTTTTCACAGTTTAAAATTAAAAAAAGGAAAAAATGGAGCTCTCAGAAGGAACTAATAACACCTTTTGCTTTGTACATCCTGTCTACCAATTGCCACTGCACTAGCACTTCCCCGGAGTGCTTTTCCTATACAGTGGATAACTTTTAAACTAAAGCTACTGGATGCAAACAGGGCAAGGGGATTACAGCACATTTATTACAAGGGTGATGTATATTTCTTTAGCGGCTTGCACCGTGCACAAGATCGTACTGTACAGATCAGGTTAATGAGTTGGTTTCTACTGAGCACTGGAATGACCTGCACCTAAGGGTGATTTTTTTATATATATTTACAGCCCAATGTTTTTAATTAAACAGTACTGAGTGTTTAGGTCTAATTACAGTGTCACATAGATAGAAACTACCAAAATGAAAAACCCAGAAAGATGACCAGGTAGCTGATGTGATAGCTCATATATGAAGTAGGAAGGGAGCACTTCTGCCAGTTGCCATCAGTAGTGAGTAAGTAACACCAAACTGGACAGTTCTGAATCCAAAGCTGAGGCCTCAGTTTTAGAAACAGCGGGGTAAGGGCTCAGCTCTTCCGCTCCCATTTGATCACTGAATGCCACAGAGTGGCAGGCAAATGCGTGAGAGGCCCCAAGCCCCCAGGTGCCTGAGGGCGGCGCATTTCCCTGGCAGCAAACAGCGACTGCCCAGCGCAGCCCCGCTGCAGGCTGCGCTCCCCCAGGAGCAGGGCAGCCCCGCTGCAGGCTGCGCTCCCCGAGGAGCAGGGCAGCCCCGCTGCAGGCTGCGCTCCCCGAGGAGCAGGGCAGCACTCGCTGCAGGCTGCGCTCCCCGAGGAGCAGGGCAGCCCCGCTGCAGGCTGCGCTCCCCGAGGAGCAGGGCAGCCCCGCTGCAGGCTGCGCTCCCCGAGGAGCAGGGCAGCACTCCCTGGCTTGTGGCAAACGTGCAGAGGCAACGGGCACGCTCACACCGCGGCCCAGGCCCTCGGTGGCTGCTCTGAGGCAGAACCTGCTGGGCCTGCTGGATGCTCTGGCTTGGAGCAGTTAAAATCATATATGCGCCCGGCGTAAAATCAGAGATGCCTCTCACTGGTGTGCGTGTGGGCCCTGCTGCATAAAAACCTTTTATATTTTGGGAGGCCCCCAAAACTTGGCATTTTAAAGGACCTATGCAAGCTCTATTAGTGAACTGAAAATATGAAGATCAACAGATTTCTTATTAAACTGAAATTAGTTATCACGACAATCTGCCCAGTATCCTCAGCACAACTACACTGTCATGTGATTTACTAGGTTCATGGAAAAAGAATTAACGTTTCCCACTTCGTGTACATTTGTATACAACCTGTGTATACATTTGTATACAGTCTGTGTTCTAGAGATGTGTCGTGTCTATCAGCAAATGCTGCTTTTGCCTCCTTTTCTGTTCCCTGTCTCCAGAATTTATTCAGTGCATCACTGCTGGATGTGATCCCTGCTAAGGTTCTTAACATGCTGCAGAAAATCCAGGTTAGGTGCAAAGTATGTAGCCAAGAAAGAGAGTGGATATGATGACAATAAAGAAGGCAAATGAAGGTTAATTTAAAAAGGGTGGAGCAGGAAAGACAAAAGCTTGGAAAAAAAGAGAAGAGGGACTCAATAGCCACAACAGGATGGCATAAAATCAGAAAGGCAGGAGAACAAGTCGAAGGTTGGTTAGCAATTCATTTTTCTATGTAGCTGAGCAGATGTACACGCCACTAGTATTGCAACAAATATACAGAGGTGAACAGCTTGAGGTATATCTGTTTAACCAATTTTAGATATATCTATTTGTGGAACTGCTAAAGCAATTGTATGTTATGGGGCAGAGGGAAAGATGCGTTACCCATCCCACTTCCCACTCCATCTCCAGAAGACTTATTTACTATCTGTACAATATATTCATCATGCTGGCAAACCAAGGACCCTCAAATGCCTCAAAAGGCCTTTTTCCTCAGAAGTGTTTTTGACGGGAGGGACTGCCACCTGCAGCTGTGTTACAGCACTGCTCCAAGGGCGGAAAAGCAGCCGAAAACCTTGGCTAGGACTGAAAGGAGCAATTCAGTCCTGCAGAGCATCTCTGAACGTGTGGAAGAATCAAATATTTTTTCAAATATGTCCTCTCTTTATAAATACATATATAATTGTCTAGAAGCCCTAAATCAGAGAGCAGAGCCCCCTCACAAGAGGCATTATACGAACTAGTGAAAACAAAGGCAGCCCTTTAGCTTTGACTGCTCAACATCGAGAATTATGACAAGCAGCAATTGGTAGTTTATAGGTATTTGCACTGGCACGGATTGCAGAAGCACCAGCCAAGAAGTTATAACCCAAACCACAATAGGGAAGCCGTCTCTGATTCCTTCTTACTTTCCTTGAGGCAGCTGAAATTGATTTTTATCTGTATATATTTCTTCTGGATAAATTAGAATGCAACTCTAACCCTCTCACACAAGCTTTCTTTTCAAAAAGGCTACTTTAGGAATATTCCTCCCAAACTCCATTATCACTTTTGTTTTGCTTACATTGATACACTTAAAGTATTCAACTAAAGCATGTTATATATTTAGAAAGCACTGATTTAGCATTTAAAAACTATACTGTCAGTATACTTTCATTTACAAGCTACAGCCAGTGATTACAAAAGAAACCTAGAATTCAAAAGGTAATTTAGTTCTCATCTTGGAGCATATCGTGACACTCTCCTAGTGCATTTACAGCTCCAGCTGGTGCAGTTCTGCTAAAGCTGACCTATTTTCCACAAAGTCAAGCCACATTCCAGAAAAAACCTCTAAGAGAATTTCAGAGCCTGTCTATATGTTTGGGTATACAGAGTGGACAGCTCTGTAACTTACTTATTTGTATGTAATGCTTTCTCTATGCAGGTTTTCTGAACAGCTTTGAGGAGCTACAAGCAGAAGAATGTGGTATCCTGAACGGATGTGAGAACGGCCGCTGCGTGAGAGTCCAAGAAGGCTACACGTGTGACTGCTTTGATGGCTATCACCTGGACATGGCAAAAATGACTTGTGTTGGTGAGGATGCCGTGCCTTCATGTTCTGCTGGTAGTCGGTCAGGTTGCTCGGTCACCTCACTTCAGAGGGGCTAAATGAGAGAGCTACAGATGCTCCACTGAATTCCACTGAAGATGCCCAACTCCTGCCTGCTTTAAGGCGAAGGATAGCGCATGTCATTGTTACAGAAACAGCTAGGTAGATGTCCCTCAGGTCACCTTAGTCATTGCAGCTGTTTTCAGTTAAAAGCCTAGAAACTAAGATACACTTTTGAAATGACGCTTAAAGTACTGTTAATAAAGTAACGGCGGAAAATGCAGAATGAGGTACTCATTGAGATAAAAGATTTCAACAATTTATGGACCAGACTATCGCTCCACTCTGTAAAAGCAAATCTGTGCAACAGATAACCAAGGCATCAAGGTTCAACCTTCAGGGAGCAGCGAAGCACAGGGAGAGGGCCTGGCAGGGGGAGATGAAGCAAAACAATGCATGTGCCTCAGAGCAGAAGCTCAGGGCCGACTGGACACGGGTGTTTCAGGCTGAGGTGTCTTCTGTGCTGACCTGCTTTGTGTTGTTGTGCTTCATCCCCCACAGCTGAGGCTACCTGCAGTCCTCAGGCCTGCCTAGCCAGCTGGTCTCCTTAGCTGGAAAAGAGGGATGCTGCAGGCCAGGGCTGCCCAGTGTTGAGTGCAAATAGTCTGCTGGTCACCGTGATGGGAACACCAACATGCCTACAGTACTTGGTTTTGTTAACATTTAAGAACTGGTAGATAATTCATTAATGAAAACTGGTAGATAATCCATTAATTCTCAGTCATCAATAAAATCCCTCAAAGGATTTTTAATGGATTGTTTTTGTTTGGCAGCTTAGGCTGAATTTGGACCTGGTAATTTAGCAGTGTAGCACTCTAAGAACATTTAACATTCGTTTCCTACGATAACTTCCTCATCTTGCCATTTAAATAGTTTCATGTTGCAACTTTTAACCCCGCTTAACTCCACCTAATGTGAGCTGAATGTGTAAGTTCTCCACTTACTTATACAGCATTTTCTCTTCTTGACAATGCTGGAAATAAGTTGACTTTTCCTGCACACCCCAGACTTATTTACACGTGTTTCGATGTGCCCTTTTGTGCAGATGTGAACGAGTGCAACGAACTGAACAACAGGATGTCTCTGTGCAAGAACGCCAAGTGCATTAACACGGAGGGCTCCTACAAGTGCTTGTGTCTGCCCGGCTACGTGCCTTCGGATAAGCCCAACTACTGCACACCACTGAACTCAGAACTAGACAGTGAACTGGAGTAGAGGAAAACCTCCATCTTCTAAGCCCATATACTCTGCACTGTATAAAGAAAAGGAAGGAAAGTATTTAACTTGATCAGAGAAGGCACCGGATTAGTGAACATATGGGGGAAAAGCATGTGTCAAAGGTGAGAAATGATGGGCTGATTGTGTGTCAGCTTCACTGAAGTGACAGACCAAATGGACACATTTCTCTGTATGAAAGAAACAATAAAGTATATAGTGTGTTCATAAGGAAAAAAATCATTATGCAAAAACAGTGCTGTTATTTTAAACAGAAGAGCTTTGGTATTTTGGATTTTGTTTTTGTTTTTACTATTGCTTGATTAATTTGGCATTTAAATAGTGATGGAAATATTTTATATTACTATGTCATTTTTTGATTGTTCAGTTCCTTGCCTACTGTTTCTCTTCAGACCTTTTCTTCTGATCAGTACAGAATCTTTGATACAGATATTCTTAGGCCATTTTATAAGAACTGTTGCACAGGGTAATGCTCCTCCTTCTCTGGAACATTGGTCAGTGACTTTTTTGAATTTGCTACTTGTCTGCCCTGTGGAGCAGGCACCATTTGTTTTCAAATGTTTATATACCTTGGCGAAAAGTCCTTGTATTCATTTTGTATTCTGTAATGGTTGTTACTGCACTTAAAAGATTTTAGAACCTTTCTTGCCAAGTTCAAAGCTGCTAGTGGACAACATTGGATTCTTTTTGTACATTAAAGCAAAAGATTTGAGCTCACGTCTGTATTGTAATGTGTAAATTGAACACAAGAGAGATCTTGTATGATTACCCTAACATATTAAAGCTGTATATTAAACCTCAATAAAATCACCCTTTTTTAGAAAATAGCTATTTGGTAATTGTAGATTTATTCTTGTCTTTGTGCTCATGTTACTAGAATCAAACTCTAGGGTGTGTATAGTACCAGAATTAATTTACAGTACAACAGTTACAGGGATTTGTCTGGCTGTTTTTTCCTTCTCATGTTGTTTTAATAAGGCCAGGACTTGAATTAGTTGATGCTTGAAGTTCAGCTTCCAGGGGGAAGATTTCAAACACAGACCTACCGAAACTGTTTGACTTGGAAGCCGATTTCCATGGAATTTTTGTTCTTTCCTGGTTTAGGCATGTTGCCCACTAAATCTGCAGTCTTCAGTGGATGGCCTGGTTTTCAGAACTACTACGGAGAAGGGGGATAATTTTCTTTTCGTGATGAACTGTACCTTGCCGTGGCCTTAGCCATTTTTCAGTGGTAGAAGAGAGAGAAAGCAATGGCAAGACTGATAGATGTTTTGCTTTATCCTTCTCCAGAATGAAATGGTTTGCTTTGGAAATGCTGAAGCACGTCCTTTTGATATTTTCCAAATGAAACATTTTTGCTATGTCCTTTAGACCTGCCCTATACTGAAAGGAAAAGGATAAAACTAAATGCAAGAAAGTGGGTCCAACTGTCCCAAAATTAGATTTTTATTTCTCATTTTACCAACAAAAAATACTTGTTTTGGTTCTGAATCAAATTTATTTTCCAGTATTTTAGGTCTGTCACTGAATGAAAAACAAAAAAAATCCATTAAGTTGTAGGCTTTTAAGTAAGTACCGAGCACTGGGTAAGTCTCCATTTAGTCCATGGGCTTGTTCACGTTAGAAAAAGTTAGTAAAGAGTAAAGCAATAGGCTGAACTTGGCCTGTCTCAGGAGTAGCCTAAGGGAGCGTGGCCAGCACTGAGGGCAGAGGCAGGGGCAGGGATGGGGCCCAGGGTGGGATCTGCGACGCTCCTGAGGGGCGTGAGGAGAGAGGCTCAAAGCCCAGCACCTTGGAGGGCTTTTCCTTGGGACAAACACAGTGGTCAACAGGGAATTCTGAGGCACCAGACCAGCTTCTTGCTGGTTTTTCTTCATTCTTTTAAGGCACGTTTAAAATACCCTGGGAGTTTATTGTTTGCAGCTAACATAGGTGTGATATGACAGATATGTGTGTGCATGTGTGTATATGCACACACACACATGGAAATGCCCTGGCACTGCCTGCTGGCTGCTGCCAGGCCCTCACAAAGGCCCTGCCAAAGGAACCACCGCCCAAGGACTTCAGGGAAATATTTAGCTCCTCTGAACTCAGCTGCCCCTCCGAGGCCACCTACTTGGTTCCAGTAGTGTGAGCTTCACCTGAAAAGCTGCCGGGCTCGGGAATACAGTTTCAATTCACAGTTAAGCAAACATTTTCTTAACACCATTAAGACAAGGGATTGGACACCACAGATGGAGCCCTTTACTTGTTACAAGAGCTGTGGTTTAGGCGAGAACCCTAAAAATACAGAAACCACCAATCACAATTGCATGACTCAAGTTTCCAAGTGTGGCAGGGTCTGGAACTGATTACAGTTCATGCCAAATGGCACCAACATTTTTTTATACTCATACAGACCCTTTCAAAATGCACTAGTCCTGTTCTCACAGCCAGCCCATTCGGTGCTGCAGAAGTGGGGTTCTAAGCTTGGCACCATTGCCTCCAAATTCTTCACTGCACTGTAAGGCTACTGCTTTAATGAGACCAAGGATCCTGCCAAACTGAAGGGCCACTGACATTTCAGTTAGAAAGATAAGGTAGCTGAATGCTGGGATGACAGTGGCAAAAATGAGCCGGTGCTAAAACAGCATTCCAAGTGAGCTCTAACATTTACTGGAAAAAAGCAGTATCACAGCAGGACACCTGAATTCAAGTGGCGAAGCGGGCAGTGGTGGCAAATACTCAGTGACAAGCAACGTACTCAAGTGTTAAGTGACTGCACGAACAAGTGCTGGAGGCTCCAAGGTGCCTGTCGTGACCTGTTAGCTCCTGGTGCTCCTACCTTTGCACTGGTGGTGTTTGAATCCCTGTTCTGGGGTCCTGGGCACCCTCCCTGGTGTCCACACGGCCCTCGCTCCTTCGGCCAGGGCAAGGTGAGAGCCTGCTGTCGGTGCCACGGGCCAGCCCTGGCCGGCGAGGGAAGCGCAGCGCGTTCCTTTGAAGCACACAGTGAACTTCAAACCCTGCTGCTGCCTCCAGAAGAAACCTCGGGTTGCTCTTTACTCATGCCACCCACTTGGAAAAGAGGCTTGCACATGCGGCGGCCTTGGCTAACACCGTGGCGGCCAAGGGAGCTGGTAAGGAGCAATTCCAAAGAGAAAGGAAAAAGTCAATTGTTACAAGGCACAGAGGCTACTGCTCACTTTGGAGATACTTGGTATTTATATAGCTTTTTTTCTATCAGAAGATCTGAGGTTATCTTGCCTAGGGAAGCTAAGTGATGTGTCCAAAAGGAGACAGCATAAAATACATATACATGAGAAAGCAGGAACAAATGCAGAAAATCAGCCCTCTGCTGAAGACTTCCCAGCAGTGATGACAACAGCTTGGGGAAGCACAACAGGGCTCCTGCCCAAAATGCCAAGGACTGGGCTATTTCCCCTGCACTTCCCTACAGGAAGGGCCTTACAGCAGAAGAGCCAGAAAACTCAGGCAGTCCTAGGGCTGCATCTCCACAGCTGGCACGGGCTGTGCTGGCACACCAAGCTGTGAACCACTTTGAAACCCTTTTCTCCCCCATCCCCTTTACATTCTGGAGCCCCCATGCCAAAAAGGAAGCATGTGCTGAAGCCCAGATTCTCTTGTGAAGCCCTGTCCTCAGGAGTGATGTGACCATCCGTTGGGGCAGGGCTGATGCTGAGCAGGGAAAGCCAGCAATGCCAGCCGGATCGCTGACTGAGCAGCGGCTTCTGGACACTGTTGGGGAGCAGCGCCCCAGGGAAAGGCTCCAAGGCACTGCTTTGTGCCACCCTGCTGTCACTCCGTATCCTTCCCATGAGGAAGGGGCCCTCGAGAAAGGGGGCGGCCCTGCCCGCAGGAGCAGGTGCCAGGCAGGGGCCCTTTGCAGCAGGAGCCCGCGGGCCTGGTGCGCTCGCTCCCATCCGCCGCAGCGGCGCATGCGGAGCGCGCCGGAGTCGCACGCGCTGCGGGCACCTGCGGCCACCTCCTGCAGTGGCAGCCTCGCCAGCGGGCAAGGTCGGCAGGAAGGATTTTGTCCCCACAAAATAGGGAGAGGAAGGAGGAAATTAGGCTCCTCTTCCTCTCGCGGTGCTGCTTTCCCTTCAAGCCGTGCTTCGCTCTGTACTACTTTCCATTAGCTCTGAACTGCGGGAAAGGAGAGCGTGCGCTAGCCAGCATGGAAAATTTCTACGTGACAATTTCAGCATCACCTCCAATCCCTATCTAGTCCTGCTGCCAGGATCCATTCCGGGCTGGATTTTTCCAAAGCACTCCATATTGATTTAGCTCTGCTCCCACCAAAACCTGTGGCACTTCCACAGATTCCAGTGGGAGCAGAGCAAGGGCTGTGCCAAGCTCTTATGAAAAAATCCCACCATGTGTGTTTAATGAAGAATGTCCCTGGCAGGAAAGTTTTGAGTACAGCTAAGCAGATTTTTTTAATATTTCTTTCACATTAAAAGTTTCATTTCTGTCACTTCACAATCAGTAAGAAGCTGCCCGGAAGGGTGAGTAGGACCTGCTCCAAGATCCCCAACAGAAGACTGCCTGTTTCCAGTTAAACCTGACTTTAGCTTCGCTGCCATCCGGAGGCTCCCTGCCGCTTTGCCAGGGGCTCTGCCTCCAGTGCCCACCCCTCGCAGGCAGCTCCAGCCCCGCTCCAGCCGCAGGGCAGCCCCTGCTTCCCGGTGCCTTTGCTGCCCTTCCCCGGGGCACATTCCCGTGGTGCTGCTGAGCTAGGACTGCAGCACCCTGGCCTTGGCAGGGACCTCTGGACACCCTCCCCTCCAAGCACCAGCAGGGGTGGCCAGAGCTCCCTGTGCCCCGTGCCAGGGTTTGAGTGGCTCCACCAGAGGAGAGGCCACAGCCTCACTGGGCAACCTGCTCCACGTTCAACACTTTCACAGAGACAAAGCCATTTTCCTGTGTTCGGCCAGAATTTCCCACGTGCCTGTGGCTTCTCCTAAAACAGGACACCACTGAGAAGAATCTGGCCCCCGGCTCTTTCATTATTTATAAACATTTACTAACTCTCTCTTCAGGTACTTGCAAGCACTACTAAGATCCCATCTGAGCCTTCATTTCTCCAGCCTGAACAGTCCCAGCTCTCTCAGCTTCACCTCATTAAGACAGATTGGCTAGTCCCTTCATTGCCAGGCATCTCATCACAGGAAGCTATCAGGCTGGTTAGCCACAATTTCCCCTTTGCAAAGCCATGCTGATCACCTTCCTGTCCCCTACGTGTCTGGAAATAGTATCCAGGATTCATTACTCCAGCAGGCTGCCAGGGATCAAGGTGAGGCTGATGGGCCTCTAGTTCCCCACATCCTCCTGCTTCCCCTTCTTGCAGATAGGGTGCCATTTCCTTTCTCCTCGTCCTCAAGGACCTTGCCTGATCCCCACAACCTTTCCAAGCTCATGGAGCATGTCCTTGCTCCATGAGCCGGCTCCTCCCCACTCTGGCACACGGAGGAGCGCGTGTCCAGTTGAAGAGTTCCGGCTCCCTCCACATCCCGCTATGATTCTCCCATGACTCGCACCCTCGGCAGCTCATTCCTTCCTGCTCCCTGCTATCAGACACGGGCGCAGCCTGCGGTGTCTAAGTGCAGTGTAACTGATAACCCCCACCCGGCACTCGGAAAAATCTCCCGCCCAAGTAAGCCGAGAACATCCGTCCCTCTCACAGCAGCCTCGTTCCTCACCGAAAGGGAACCCACAGCAGCCCCGCACCACCTTGGGATTCTTCCCCAAACTACCAGGAGGGATGAGGAAACCTGTATATTTTCCTGCTTTTACTACAAACAAAAAGTTTCCAATGTGTTTTCAGCAGGGAATGTATTTTTCTCAGGTCTGCATCACCAACCTGAGCTGAGTAGCAAACAGGGAATAAGGAAGTTTCAAAAATAAAACTGGAAAGGAAAGGGAAATCCTTTGATCTGCACAACAGTGAACTGTATGAAGCTGGAATCTACAGCCAGGTTTGCTCATATTTAGATGTCATTTTCTAAAGGCTAAAGAAAAAAATAAATACTCTTAAAATGAAATAAAAAGACAATAGGAGTTAACCATACTACCCACCACAGTATTAGCTCCC
>JAUBOD010001075.1:1656677-1672307 GCA_032353885.1 Nothura maculosa | reverse complement strand
CCCCTGCGTCTGCAGCAGCCTCCAATCGATTCTCCAAGGGCAGCTCAAAGACTGTCTTTGAAACTACCACCCCACCAGTGTCCTAAACTGAAATCCACGCACTCAGAATCATAGAATCATTATGGTTGGAAAGACCATCAAGATCATCAAATGAGAATCACAGAATCATTATGGTTGGAAAAGACCACCAAGATCATCACGTCCAAACATCAACCCATCACCATCATATCTGCTAAACCACCACTTCTCTGGACTTTTGGCCTCATTTCAAATCCAGTTTTTGCTGTCTCCTTTACCTGTCCTTTACCACCTTCTCAGCAACTCACGAGTCCTGACTGCACCAGGTCCCACGCTGCCCTCATCTCCTTGCAGCTCAAAGTTTGCAGGGAACTCGGAGGTGGCCGAGCTGACACGCTGCCAACCACCATCACATTGGGGATTCCTCCTCCCGCACCACTTATCCACGCTGCCTACAAACGCAAACCTGAGGCTCGGCATCCTGCAACGTGCAAGTGCTTCGAGCACGAGTCCACATCCCTGCGAGGCCCGTGGGACCCCAGCGGCGGGGACAGCGCCCAGCTTCGCCCTCCCTCGGGCGGCGCCTCCTTTGCCATGGCCACTGCCGGTGCCAGGGAGCCCCGGGGGCCGCAGCCGCGATGCCCCGGGCTGCAGCGGGCACCGCGAGCCGCAGGGGGCGGCGGTGGGGCCGCGAAATGGCGGCCGCGAGGGCTGCGCTGCGCCCCAACGGTTCTAACGGTCGCGGCGGCTGGTGAGCGCTGCCGCGAGGCGGGCGCCCCGATGGGGCCGTCCTTTGGGTGGCGACAAGGAGCGAGTCTCTGCAGAAGAGACGTTCCACTAACGCTTCATGTCGGTGTATTTGCCGTTTACCTGCGCTCCCAGGGTGCGGAGGGCAAGCAGGAGCAAACGGCACATCCTACCCTGACCTTGCTGGGGGCTTGAGGTGCACGTGGTGGAGGAGAGGGCTGGAAGGTCAGCAAAGGACCTCACGTCCCCCCAAAACATCCAGGACCTCTCAGAGCGCTGTGTACCCCCACACTGGGCTGGCTTATGAGAGACGAGCATTGTTTGGGCTTGGTTTTCTTTTTTTATTATTATTCCCCAAGAAAACTTGTCAAGGAAGCCCAGCAGTTTAGTAGTGGTAGCAAGAGGAGAGCCCCACAAAGGGATACATAAATGAGCATGAGGCGTCCTTCTTGCCTCAGGCCCTGTGGTAACTGCCCTGGCAGCGCTCGTGGCTGCCTGCTTTCATAACCATGTGCAGGTTTATGTAATACCAAGAGCTGGATAAGGTCAAAGGAAGCAACCTGAATTACCCCCTTTTTTTCCTTCCTTTTTTTTTTTCTTTTCCCCTGCAGCCACCATCTTCTGCTCTTTGCAGGCATTCATTGATTTCTGGCAAATGTACCAGCTAGATATGATACAACTTAATAATTTTAACAAGCGTTAAAAGTTCAGCTGGGTCCAAGCAATTCCTTTCACTTGCTCACATCTCCGTTGCAATCCCTGTTAGCGCAGGTTGGTTTTTAAAGTAGTAACCAATAATGCATTTTGTAATCCAGTGGGACTGCACAGTCTTGTGTTTTTATTTGCTTGCAAAACAATAAAATACTGTCTGTTATTACTGTACCCATCACTGAGGTGCAGCAGTTGCCCATGTGCACACTGGGTTGCTTTGCATTGAAGTGAACTGCTGTTGGCGTTTCAGTGTAGCGTATGCTGTGGTGTAGGATGGGAATTAAGCATCTCTGAAAAGTGGATTTTTTATCTCAAAATCCCATTGACTGTCTTTAAAGGCCTGAATACCTTTAAAAACGTGGCCAAGCTGAAGGGAGCTGGGACAGAGTGTCAGCTGGATTTCACTGGGGTACGGCTCCTTGTCTGCCTGGAAAATTCCCTTGGAATCTGCTAAATTGGCTACTTCCGTGTTTCTCCTTTTGTTTTGCATCTGGGAACATGGGAAAAAGGATGCTTTTGCTTTCCGTTTTGTTCTCTGTTCAGGCTGATACAGACCCAGTCCAGAAGAGCTATCACCGTGTGACTAGACAGCATCTGGCACGAAGTAGCCTCATAACCGTGCTGTAAAAATACTACAGATACTAGAAAAATATCTATCATCTCCAGCATATAAGGCACCCATTTTGCTGAAACACAACAGATAGTGATGTTTGCCCTTAAATCCAGCTAATCCCCACAAATGGGTTGGTTTGCATTTTGCACGATCTGTGGAATAGCCTGGTCATAAACACCACTATAAACACTGCGGCGCTTTGAGTTGTCCTGTTCCTTACGGTAAGGCTAAATTTAAGCACAGCAAATAGTAGAGTTAGAAACAAAACTGGAGTAATCAACAGGGGATGTGTTTGTCTTTCCATCTGTGCTGCTCCCACTGTTGATTAAGGCTTATCTGCTGTTTGGTGTTTGTCATTAAAAAGAGGGGGGAAAAAAAAAAGAGTAAGTTTGGGAACACATAGCGCCACGCTCCAGTCAAATGCTTTTGCAAAGGCTGCTGTTATGAAAAGGATTTTCTAATAAGGGGAATAATGATCTTCAGATTCTGACCTCCTGGCACAGCAGCGAGGTTTATCAGGAGGGGCATGTGACTAGTTAAGACACACAGCCCCAGCTTGAAGGAAACAGCTGCTCATTTCATGCTCTAGCACTTGGCAGCTGGACAAGGAAGGGTGATGTTTGCGTTGAATACCTCTGCAGAACCAAGTACAGTAAGTGATTTTCCTTGTTTTTATTTTTTGTTTCTGAGACTGCTGCTGCTTTCCTATTTTCATCTTGGACTTCTTGTGAAAACGCTTACGAGTGAGGCATATTTTTGTCACCTCGTTGATAAACAGTCATTCATACTCCGAATGTCTGTATTTTTCTGACTTGCAGTTAGCGTCGTTCTCGTTGTTGCAGGAACCAGACAGGTACCGTGTTGTGTCCTAATGCAAGCAAGGGGAGGAAATGGTGTTTGTTTACTCAGATGCTGAAGTGCAGAGTTTGTTTATGGCAAATGTATTTTCCCATCTCCATAAAGCTTCAATTAGAGGCAGTCAAGAAGAGAGAAATACCGATATTTGGCTAAAAAGTGTTGTGCCAAGGGATCGACCATCAAAATGAGTGTGATGGGTCCGAAGAAAGTTGCTTGTGACAGGAAACAAATGAGAAGATTTTGGGACAGGAAAAGGGAGCAGCAGAAACAGAACGAAGCAGTGAAGATGCACTCAAAATGATGTAACTGATTGATGCTGGGTAGTAATACCTACATAGATTGTGAAAATAACAGAAAATACTCCCTAGAAGGAGAGAGTGAGTCTTCTATATATCTCCAGGTTTTTTAATTCAATTTATTTTTGTATACTTGTGTTCCTGAAGTTTTTGCTTCATGAATGATGGATTTCCTGACTGATAATTTTTGTCTATTTTAGTCTGAAATTTTGCTGAAAAACAGGACAATTTAGCATAGCAGATATATATATGTGTATGAAGGAACTTTTAATCAATTATTTATGTGGAGATGAACTGGTTCTTGTTTTTTGCAGTAAGACTTAGGAACTGGAACAAATGAAGGAGTAATGGAGCTTGATGTGCCGCGTTCTAGAAAGGGCAGAGAGAAGCGGGGTCTTGGTCAGAAAAGTGTCTCTCAGGTCAAAGGGCTTGAATTTCTGAATGGGTTCAAGAGCAAATACTGGGAGGTTTCGTGGATCAGGTGCTCCTTTCTTTGAAGATGGACAGAATAATCCTGATTCAAAGACTTTTCACATGGAAAGTGATTCCTTATTCCATATTCCATCTTGGAAACTTTTTTCCCCCCTTGAAGCCTATGGCTTTGCCAGTGAACTGGAAATGCTGTGGGAAAACGTCCATCAGTGTCTATTGTTCACAGCCCCAGGACTGTGCCGGCTTCCTGCCTGCTCTTGCTGTTGAGGGAGGGCTGCGTGAGGCCGGCTGCTCCCCGCTGTGGTTTTCCCCGTGGGCTGTGGGGCTGTGAATGCAGCAGGGCTATAGGGCCTCATGTTGAGTAACGCTAGTGCCCGTGTGCTTCTTCCCAGACATTATGTTTTATGTATGTAATGCATGTTCTCTGCTAAGCAAGCTGCCAGGGCAGTGGGAAAGTTCTCCTGAAGAACCATGCTTTGATCCCACTTAAATCCCAAATCCACCCCAAAATGGCTAGAAGCTCAGACCATTCCCGCTGCACCTTCTTCTTCCCTTGCTCTAGCACAACCATGAGCTGGTGCAGATGGATGTAAAGCCATATGGTTCTGTATCAGCTGTGTTACTATTCTGCTATAGCTGTAGCTTGTGAAACCGATTTATTTTCAGGCCTTCCTGGGAAGTGAGTGACTAGTGATGATTACAGAGCAAAAATTGCATAAATGCACAGTTGAGATGACCTTCGGGGAACATAAGATGTCTTAAAGCACCCTGCCAAAGCAGTCACCAACTGTCTGAGAAAAGCATGGCAAGGGGAGCCCTGTCTCGTGCCTTTACTCCACTGAAGATTAAGGTAATCTACAAGCAAAGAGAAAAAATATTACATAGATCTGCAAAATTTAAGTTCACACACCTCTATCTAAAGCTTCCAGCCATCATTACTGTATGTTTTCTTAATTAAAATTGAAGACTAGTGGCTAAGCATTTAAATTGCCTGTCCTCAAAACAAAGAAAACTTGAGTAACAACATTACATGACTCTCAAGGCTGCCATTATTTTAATGATTACCTCCAGCCAACTTTCGCTAGGGGTAATAGCTGTTAAATGCAGACAGAAGGACTTGGAGAAAAGAGAACATAGCAGTCTGCAGGCCCCACTCACTTTGTGGCTTTTCTGGTGAACTCCAACTGCAACATTTGTTCCTGCAGTGGCAGTCATAGGATCCCACTGTGGCACCCCGTGGTGTTACAGCTGAGCAGAGGACACAATGGTCACACCACCCTTCTTTTGTAATTCAATACCCTCCTCGTGTGGAAACTTTTGTGCTCAGCTTCTTGAATACACCGCACATTATGCTCGCTTTAAGGAAAGGCAGCTCTGTATAGACATGAAGTTCAGTGCATGTTTGTATCACTGAAGGTTGGAGCGGGTTCCCCTTAAATTCCTTTCCTTTTACTGTAAGGAAATGATAAGGGCAGCCACATAGTCCTCTGAATGGGCATGTTGCTGCTCTGTAAGAAAACATTTAGCCTGGAGAAGAGAAGGTTGTGAGGGGGTCTGATCAATATGTACAAATACCTGAAGGGTGAACGTAGGGAGGAAGAGGCCCAACAAGGGGCAGTGGGTACAAGTTGAAACACAGCAAGTTCCATCTCCATGTGAGGAGGAACTTCTTTGCTGTGAAGGTGACAGAGCCCTGGCACAGGCTGCCCAGGGAGGCTGTGGAGTCTCCTTCTCTGGAGGTCTTCAAACCCACCCGTGCTCTGGGTGTCCCTGCTGGAGCAAGGGGGTTGGACTAGGTGATCTCTAGAGGTCGCTTCCAACTTCTGTGGCATTCTGTGATTTTGTGATCTAGCTCAAGAGTAACCACAATGCAGCCAGTTCCTGTGTGTGATTTAAAAAGCCATTATGTGCAGGAGCCACTCCCAGGATGTCCCAGAGCAAAGAGAGGAAACTCCTATTTAAAAATACCAAGGGAGTACTTGTATGGTTTTCTTTAAGCTATTGGCACCTAGCTACAGAATATATGTATGTGCAGGTACTCCAAACAACTTAAAACAGAACTGTTTTTCTGTTAACATATTTGTGTTCTGTTGTGACAAACGTTATGTCATCAGTTTGGCAGACATACTTTCAAGTTGACCTTCTATTTTAAGTCAGGAAAGGCAATGTATTTGGATTAGTTCTTGTACTGTACAATACCCAAGTGTTAGATTAAATAAAAAAGCTGCTACAAATTCTCAGGTCTTCCAATTTTGCTTTCATTGCTCTTCCTGCCCTTTTTCTATTCCACGTAAATGATCAATGTAAAACATGCCTCTAATGCAATACTTACCAGGTCAGAGGGGCTGGGGTAGTGGATACCTTTCCTCCTGTGATACAGATGAGAGATCAGCACAAATAACTAGCATTATCAACAGACATGGTGAGTCCAGTTCAGACACAAGAACTAATCCTGAAAACACGTATGAGTAGAACTCGTGAGTGTTCCCGTCAGAAAGCTCAGTTTACATCTAAGCGTGCACAGGGTTAGGATCAAAGTGTGGGGGTGTGGAAATACCCACAGCACTGATGTTTACAGCTCAGCAGAAAAGACCATTTCCCCTGAGAGTTGCTGTGGTTGTTTTGGTGGCCACCTGCTATCTCACTTCTCCGAATCACCTCTCCGCTTGCTGCTGTGTCCTCCGACCACATTCAAATGGGATGAAATGTGTGACCCCTCTACCCTGAATCCTCCCACCTGTGATTTATGTACATTCTCCTATTAATGGGCTGGAGTTTCTCAGCAGTGGGGGAAATGTTTAAACACCTAAAAAATCTGCCAGGCATAATGATCTGTGCAAAACCAAGCTATTCTTGTTCAGATATTTTGTATATTTAGTTCTTAAAAACAAAAATAACCATATCATCTAAAATCAGCACAAACTTCTTATGCCCACTTTGGTCTACCACAAAAGTCACACCAAAACAACAAAAGCTAATATGCATTGACATTACATGTTATGTATTTCAATATATTTCCATAAGCAACTACTGCTGCTGCTGCTAAAACTGCTCCTCCTTCCAATCTCTACTATGAAGGAGATGTTTCATCAAGTAAACCGTGGCCTTGTACAAGAGAATCAGGAGTGCAGGAATTGTGTGCAAGAACTGTTCCCATCTAGAATCTGCTAGAAGAACAGGAAATTTCCACTCCCTTTTTTATATATGTATGTTGTTTGACATACCTGAAGCAGATGAGTTTCAATGTAGAAATCAGTCCAAGGCATCAATAATTAGCTAAAACATACATGACCTGGTCAAGCGGATTGAGTTGTGGCTGATGATGGGTATAGCTACATGTTTCCTAAACATGCCACTGAAGTGGTCTTCAACCTGAGGTTGCATAACTTCCTTGTTGTGTTCTGTGCTTTCTTATATTTTATAAAATGTCATAGCACTTCTCCAGCTTAGTCTCCATTCTCACCAAATGGAACTTCTTTATTGGAGCCAGTGTTTTTATAGTGAGGCTTTTATTCATAGCCAACATTCCCAGATTCATTTTACCTGCTGGTAGGCTAAGGTGGCATGTCAGTCCACCAATATATAGGTCCATCCTGTAGTCTTGCTGCTGGTTTGTATAACATGCATTCTGTTTGCATGAGGTCTGTTTATTTTGCAAAGACCCAGTGTTTGCTTGCCTGGAAACTTTTGGGTGTGCTAGCAGGAAGGAGAAAACAACAACTTATATGTGGAAGTGATTTGATGTCAGTGGGGCAAATTACGTCACCCATCTTTGCTGAACTGGGACTTGTGTCACTGAACCACCTGGATACAGAGTGACCGTTGTCATCCAAATCAGAATAACCCTGTCATTCCAACCTTATCACACTGCTCGTGAAATACCTTCCTTTAAAGACCAATAATAATCTCCTGTGCTGCACGAGGGCTTGCCTGCTTACTCATGCTGTGCTTCACCAAGCTCATGAACACACACTTCCTGACACAGCTGCCACCCTTCCTAAAACCTTTGGTTTCCAGGCCCTGCCCTAATGACTGTCAGGGTATTTTTATCTGAAGCAGGCATTGGGGCAGCAGCTAGATTCTTTTGTTATTTTTCTTTCCTTTGTGAGTGAACATTCCTCCCTTAGATTGTCCATTTTCGATCTTGCTTGCTTTAGCCCTCAAAGTTGTTTTGTTCATAACTCATAGATGCACCAGGGCAGGCAAATCTGCTCTGTGGTCTCAGTCAGGGCAGTGGGGAATTTTCAGTCCTTCTGCTAAAGGAAAGGACTGATCCTGTATCTCTTCTCACAGCTTGAGGTCTTGGTTGAAGACCTTGGGCATCACCACTGCCCCTATATCATGTGGGGCTGGTGTGCTAGGTGCAACTGGAGCAGGTCTAACAAAGCTGAGGCAGATGAATCCCTGGCATTTGCAGCCCCAAAGGGCTTGGGACTGATCCTAAACAGGGAGGATGGGCATTTTGAGGGTTTAATAATGAAATTGGAAAGAAGGAGATCAGAGACTCCAAGGGCTTCCCACACAGTGCTGCCAGAGTGAGGAGGGGAGCGGGAGCATCCGGCATCCAGGCCCTGGAGCGAGAGGGAGACAAAGTCACACGCTGGGGCCTTTCTTTGGATCCAGTTCTCAGATCATGGCTTGAAAGCAAAGGAGGAGAGAAGGTTTTTAGGCAAAAGTGTTGAGTAATGGCTCTTTTGGGATCTGCTTGCAAAGTGCAATTCGCTGTTCAGTGCCTGTATTTCAAAGTCAGCTCCTTTGGGAACTCTTGCACTGATTTAACTATATTGGTTTAGAAAGTGCTGCAATCTCTGAGTTGAGCATGGGTATCTGATACACAAGTGCTTATATAAATATAGTTAATTCCTGTGAGTAAGCTTGAAAAAGTGTGAGCTGCTTTGAAAATCTGTCTTCAACAGCATCAGCCTTTCAGTGCTGAGCACTCTCCTGTACTTGAGCTCCAAAATCTCTAGCTTCTGAATCACATTTTCCCAATATCTCCTTTTCTAACATGAGCTTTTTCCCCTTCATATGAGCTTTATCACAGAGTCACAGAGTTATTTTTATTTTCTAATTATTACTGGACTTAAACTGGTGAGATAAACAGACCCCTTCCAGAAATCCTGACAAGCTCCTCAAATTTGGTAATTATGTGCTGGGAAGAAAATTATTACCAGTTTCCACTCTATATGCAAAGCAAAATAGGCATGAACTAATTTAATAATTGTCTGCAAGTGGCCTGAATCACTGGCAAGGCTTTATGCTACCAGTTACCTTTCGGGGGGTTATTCCCAGCTCATAGAAAACAGCCAGTGAGAGAGTCAGTAGAGGATTCTAAATAATGAGATTCTAAACTGGCAACTAAACTGCTTTAGTTGTGTTCCCAGTAATGGCAACTCTTTGACAATAAAGTAGGCATAGCATCTGTATAAAGTGAGCATTTTTATATTTTCTGCCCTTTTACAGAGGGAAATACACTTTTTGCTACAAATATGTGAATTTTACAATATTAGAATACTGCATATTATAAAACGAGTATTGCAAATATGATTTTTTTAATAAGATTTGCTTCTCTCAAGTCTAGAGTAACAACATGCTCTGGAGTTGTGAAAGTGGGATAGCTGAATGCTCTCTTAGGTATTTTTGTATAGAATAAATGTTTAACTAATAATCTTAACAAGCTAGAAATTAATTTTCTTAATGTATTACTAAAACAGTCTGTAGGATGGTTTTCCTCTTTTTCATTAAGACAGATAGTCTCTTACACCACACAGACTCGTTCTCCTTTTTTAAACTGTCTCACTGTTTTGTATACTCATATATATATCTTCAAATGAGCCTATGTTTGTGTTTCAAGCCTTTGATGACAAACATCTTGTTATTTTTTTTTTCAAAAAGGCGTTTATCTGTTGGCTGCAAAGTCTCTTATTGTTAGGAAGGTACATGGTTATTAGTAAAACTCAATCTGTTCCAAAAACTTGCATGTAGGAATTGAGCGCAGTGACACTGCTGTCATATCCTGCACTGTCACTGCTTACTGTTTCATAAACAGTCTCAGAAGTTTACTGCCTGTCTTCATGCAGTTCTACTGCCCAGGGTGTTTCTTACTAGAGTGCTTAGTAAGGAATTAGGTTTTAGTTGGCAGAGTGACACTTGCTTTGTTACCTCTGAAAATGAGTACAAAATCTAATAAGAAAAGTTAGAGCAAATAATCTTTTTTTCTGATGTTCTCTTTGTTGGAGGCCTCTGCATTGCCTTAAGAAAGAGTATATGCCTGCATTTAAAATATACTTTCTGCGCTGTTGGGAAATGAGAAGCGTGCTGTTGTTCCCCCATTCTTCCCAGTGGAAACTTGCACAAAAATAGCTAGAAGTAAGGAAGTAAAATTGCTTATTTATATTTGCTGTCCTGGATCTGTTGAGAGCATTTCTCAAAGCGAGATGCTGGATCTCCCCTGACTCCAGGTCCTGTTTTTATCCTCCTGGCTTCTCTGCAGGCCGCCTTGCTTGTGAACCATGAGTCATCAGAGCCCGGTACAGATGCAGAACCACAGCCCTGCCCCAGGCAGGCAGGCCTGACTCATGTGAGTGTGCAGCAGACAGCAATTTGCATGAGCTCCTCGCGTCACGCAGCAGCTCTGTCTACCCTCATGTGTGTCTCTGTAATCTAGCACACCTCTCTAATCCGCATTCTCTCTTTGAAGAGCATCAAATGGGCAGGGCCTGGAAAGCTGCTGCCAGGGAGCGGGACGGTAGGCTCACCATTAACAACTGCTCCGTGCTCTCTCCCTGTTTGAGACCCATTAGCACATCCGTGGGGAAGTAGCAGTGACATGTGAACTACTTTATACATTCATCAAAGGGAAAAGTACGGATGAGTCTACTAGAAATGCACTACAGCAGCCAAATTAGGAAAAGGAGCCGGAGTCCTGTCCTGACCTTCTGTTCTGCTCCTGTCAGACACGCAGGCTCCCATCACTTCAGTTGGGAGGCCTCTTCCTGCCTTTATTGCTTTGCCAGTTGCTGCCTTCAGTTTACTGCACTGATAAGTGCTTCCCAGGCTGTAAATGTGTGGTCAAGATATTTCTGAAGTTGAGCCATGTTTTAATTGTGGTCGCAAGAGGAAAGGTCCACAGCAAAACTACTCTCTCTACAAGAAGAGATGGCTTCTCCTACCAGGCCAGGTATAAAATGTGAATTTGGGGTTGGGGAGGAAGGGTACTGTATAGAAGAGGGAAATATCAACAAACATTTCTCCTCCTTTCTTCACATGACAATGCATTTGTTTCTCATGGCAATGTAAAGTAGTTGCACTGTTCTTCAGCTCTGAAAACTCAAGAAAGTGGAAAGAGTGAAAAATCTGATAGAACTACTGATGTTGCAATGGTAATAGGTGGTAGGTGCTGAAGTCTCTCTTCGGTGGTCCCTGTGACCACAGATAATCATTTTATCTTCTCCTGATACAAACAGAGTGCAGAGGTAGGAAAGGGAAGAGGGAATGTGTTTTAACATTTCGCTTTCTGGGATGCTTACCAATCTTGTGTCCTGTTTATCTGACTAATATGCACCTGTATAGCTTTCCATGCATGAAATGCATCACATGTGTCTGTAATTCCTGGGAGTTCACTATCATGTGTGCTGCAGATGTTTGCAGTGCCCCTGGCTGTTGTGGCAGAGAAACTTTTGTGGGAAATACCTTGAAATGACAGAACTGTATCTGGTGAAAATGCTACTTCCAAGGGAAAAGTGATCGACAAGCCCCAGGTTTATCATACAAGAGCTTTTGTACCCAAACTACAGATTTTTAGTGCAAGTTAGAAACACTTACATTCAGATTCAATGATCTTGAAGATCTTTTCCAACCATAATGATTCTGTGATTATACATAACTGAATATAGTGGACATAAGCAACTCTTACAACTGTCGCGAATTTTGGGAGATATAAGAGCCATAAGTAAAAGGTCATCATCTCAGTGTATGAAATAATTGAAGGATGTATGTTGAGATTTTACTGTCATTATTAGCAGGAGTTGGAGTTACTGAGACAAATGCCAACATGGTAAAGTGAGGAAGCAGAGGTGGATGGGGAAAGCCTGAAGTATGGGAGATAACCAGTTCCATAAAACACTGGAATTACAATTGAGAATGAAACCTTTGTTTTTCGTATCACAGTTATCAAATTATCCATTATTTTGGTAAGTTTACAAGTGAGGAAAAAATATTTGCTTTTTTTTTCCTGGCCTCTCAAAGATCTTCCTGATTGTATTTCACACTAAGAGGTTACGAGTGCTGAACACAATGCTGTTTCAGCAGCCCTGATCAGGTGACTTTCTGATTTAATAAAACAGAAAAAAAAACAAGATCATGTGACCCCGCATTAGCATTCCTCATGCTTTCTGTAAGCTTCTCTTATCTCAGATCAGCATATGTTGTACCCCATACTCCAGTTTATCAACTTCTACAGGGTACTTGTGGCTGTGAACTAATAGCTCGGGAGTGTGTATGAGTGGACCCATTCACTCACTTGACTTCTTTCCTCAACTCCAGTTCATTTAACCTCTGCTCCTGTAAGAAGAGTATATGTGTATATGCATGTCCTCTTATGTTAACTGGAGGTATACGATGTATGGAAAGTGCTACACGCACGGAGCGGTGCCACAGTCCCCTTCTTGTGCCATGTCCTTGCTCCACAAGATGGGCCTGTTGGGTAAGGCACGTGTGTCACCCGCTGGGCAGCTCCTAGGCCAGGAGCCCAGGCCAGAAGCCGTGGCACGAAGCCAGGAGCCATGGCACGAGGCGGCCTGGAAGGCCGGCATCCTTCCCGCCCTTGCCTGTCTAGCACAGCTCCCTCGCGGCCGGCTCTGTGGAAACCTGACCATGGTGCTCGCTCGGAATTTTCTAAAAATGGAGCCGTGTGTCCTGTAATAAACAAACTGGTACTGCCAAACTGCAAGGAGTATTTATCCTCTGCGAAAGGAAAGCCTTCAGGAAGGGCAGTGAATGTGGATGTTAACTTTAGCCCAAGCAGATGTCAGGGTTGCACCTGTGTAGGCCAAGGTGCAGCAGTGACGTGTCCCGCCTGGGGCTCTCACTAGCTGGGGACACTGATCAGAAGAAATGTGAGAGCCCCCGCTACAAAGAGTAGCAGAGAAGCTCCGTCCTGAAGACGATTGAGCTTTTAGATGACTGAGCAAGGCAGAATAAAGGCAAAAGATACATAGCAAGGAATGTTATCCATGAATATTCTCTTTTTTTTTTTCCTTTCTTTTAAGCCCCTTCATACTGCAACTGGTTACCTTTCTGTGCAGCTGCTGGCATTGAGGGCTCTCTTTCCAGCAGCAATGCAAGCATTTATCAACATGTATGATGTTGATGTAGGCATGGAGGAGACGGAGAAGAGGGGAGGTCTGGCTTACTAAAACCCCCAGGAATGTCCTAATCTTGTAAAGCCTGCATAGAGGCCTCTGAAAAGTTTATGGATGAACTGAGACCAATAGAGGTGCCTCTATACCAAAGCTGAAGTGTTCACATGTGGCTCTATTTATTCATCTTAAATAGAAGGAAAATAGTCCACTTTTAATTAATGGAGAAATGCTATACATGTATTTACTTTTGTTTGGCTAAAAAACTGTTTAAGTTCCATTAGTTAAATAAATATTACTCTGTATGTCAAGTTTAGGCTTGTTCAAACCTGACATTGATTTAGCTTGCACCTGTAACCAATATAATGTGTTGGAAACAACGTGAAAGTGCCCACATAGGGATTTATGCTCGCTTGACATTTTAATATTAAGTTAAGATGCTGTAACTTGTAGGTGTGGACCTCCCCTTAGAAGCCCCCTAGCAGTAAAAGCAGTGATATTTTGGGAGTTTGCTTACAAGAGTAGCCAAAGTTAAAAGTTGACTGCATACTGCCCACCATTGGACGCTTTTGCATAAGACCACAAGTTTGCTGACGGTGTATCCTGTTTCTTAAAAAAAAAAGTGTTACAGCTGATCACATCTTTCTCAAGAGCTCGTAGCCCATTCATTCACTTTAAATAGATGTATCAAGACAAATCACAATAGATCCATCTTAAGACTTCCAAAATACAAAACAGAAAACTCAATTACACTGCATGAGGACACGAAGGAAAAAACATTGGTTTAAAATAATTATCTATGTATATGCAGCTGTTGAGCTAAGGACAAGACTTGAAGCAGCTTCTGTGTTTTGTAGTTCTGCCCACAGACTTTGAAATTTTGGACACATCCCTTCAGATATTCTGCTTTCTTGCCTGCTACATAGGTGGATGTCCCATAGTGATAATATACATACATGGATGTCCCATAATGGTAATATCATAAAGTAAAGCATGATTTACTTAATACCATGACTCAGTCTATAGGAATATTATTTATATTTATTATCTAAAAACTGAGACAGAGCTGCAGTGTTAAGGCCTATCTTGATCTGCTGCTTCAGCATCCCCCCATTCAGGGCTGGCCCCCCAACTCCCCTTCCCCACATGCAGTGGAGTCTGCTCTTCCAAGTGGCCTGCTGGAGAATGGAGAATGGGTTCCTTAATAGCATCTGTTAACCAGACAAGATTTATAACTTCATCTCATGGCAAAAAAAAACCCATCTTTTAGCTTCCTTGTAGTATGCAACTACCTTAGTAATAAACTGTGGGATCTTACTGAGTTAGCTCTTGTTTTTCTTATGTAGCCTGCCTGATTCCTTCTGATACCATTGAGGGGCAATTAGACCTCTCAGAATATCACTGGAAGCCCTAGGGGCAGGGATGGAAACCCTGAGGCACCTGTGGCAAACACAATGGTTTAATAGTATCCATTTGTTTCTGGAGTTTTTAATTCTTTACACCTGCTGAAAGGTAATAATCTGCAGTTTGTTATTTATAGTTATATCTTAAACACTGTCATTATATATCTTCATCAGTGAGCAGAGCTGTAAGTAAAATTAATGGTTTTGCTAGAAACGTAACTCCAAGTTCTTATTTCTGCTTTTTGCATATACCCAAAATGGAAACAAGATGTCATACTCTGTTTATTGCACTGCCCTGTCCAATGCTGCTGAGTGCTCTAACACAGCCTAGAGCAGTGCGAGCTCGGATCTGGGAGGTGAGTGCTGCTCCTTGCTTTCCCTTGTTCCCTCATGACCAGGGTCTTGAGTAGGCAATAGTTTTCAGCCTGGTACTTGGATTACTTTTTTTTTTTTTGTCTTCTGTATCTCTCATCTCAGTGTTTGAATTTCTCATTTTATGGTAGTACTTATATCAAGTCTAAACAGTAACAAGAAAACTGAGCATATATGAAGCATATATTCATTATGACACTAAAGGGATTTCCAAATTTCCTCTGTTTTCTTTGAGTAGCTGAATGTCTTCTTTTACCATGAATAGTAACAGGGCCAGAAGGCATGCAGTGTTCCAGATCAGGCCCGTTACTTGGGAAGGTAAAAAATACATTTCTCATTTTGTTTTTTCTGACCTGAAGAATCCATCTGTGCTGATGTGCTGTTATGATCTGATGCCATTATAGCCTAGCATAGACAAAATGTTTATTGTTTTAATAGAACAGTAGTGTATAATCACACAAATATTCGCTTAGCAGTTGTAGCTGTTGGGGTCTGGGATTAAGAGATGTTACATTGGGTTGTGGCTCAGCCATTGATGTACAGCCTTAACCAATGCAACCGGTTCCTCCTCCATAAATGGGAAATGATACATCCTTCTTTTAGGAGCATTATGAGAAAAAAAAAACATTTTTGATCAAATGGGTTGTTCTCAAGGAGTGGATCCTGATAGAATTAGGATCTGGGTACTACTGCTTTAGTAGTTGACATAGGGTGATAAAAAAAGAGTCATGCAGTTTTCATGAGGATTGTTGACCACTACCTTGATGCTCTTCCCAATAGAAGATAGTGATGATATGATCTTATGCTAAAGATTTTAGAAT
>JAUBOD010001075.1:1576339-1596266 GCA_032353885.1 Nothura maculosa | reverse complement strand
GGAAAATCAAGAGGAAAGCCTTTTTGACCACCATTTGTTTATTTTTTAAACAATTTACAAATAGAAATGTTATATTTATCCAGGCAAACACATTTAATACTTTAGTCTTTCACAAGCTGTACAAATGAGAACCATCACACGGGAGCTTTTAGCAGCTCAGGGACCGTTCAGGGCATGTGCTGAGTGTCACATGAAGCGAGTCCAAGTCCTGACACCACCGTTCCCATCTTCTGCGTCTCCAGAGCTGGCCAGCTGCTAAATGATTTAACACAAACAGTTACTGGATCACAGTACACGGAAATAAAGCCCCTATCAAATCATGTAAGTGACCTCAATGTGTCTGGTCCAGGTGTCAGGCCACAGAGCCTTACCGGTTAGTCTTTGTCTCCAAAAGGCAGGCGGGACCGTTTGTCTCCCCGTGCTTAGTGAGGTGGCATCCATACATGTGCTTACACAATACAATAGAACAGCCTGAGCACAGGTGCGATACAACGGTAATTACAAATCACAGAGACAGATAAAGCAACCAAAACAAAACAAAACAAACCCTCTAATCACACTTTTTTGCATTTCAAACAATAAAATTTATATATATATATATATATAAAAGCATTACATTTTAAAGAAATTTTGAGTTTTTCAGTTCCATTTCCTTGAGAAAGAGTCTCCATTTCCTCAAGTTCTGAGCTGCTGTTCTTGTCCAGAGACCAGGCTACTCATGATGATACTGACAGAAACGGAGTGAGCTGGAATTCATCCAAGAACTGACAAAGAATAAAAGCCCCCAAAATAAACAACAAAGACGCACGCATTATAAACGAGAGATTCCATTTTAATAGCAGAGTGTAGAAAAGAAATTGGCAAAAGAAATTCACATGAAAAAACATTTTACACAATTAATTATGTACAGAGTAAAGTGTGTCTGGGTTCTGACGACAGAAGTTTCGCTTCAGTGGAGTTCACAGGATGCCATACACACCTGAAGCCCTCAACTGAAACAAAACAAAAACAAAAAAAGAACAAAACAAAAGCCATATACATAATCCCAGCTCCGGCTCCTCAAATATTGGGGCTGGCTGGGTTCATTTCAACCCACTGGGCTTTTCTGCTAAGCTTTCAGCAATTTGTTGTGACTTCCAAACCGCCGTCCGCAGCTGCTGTTGGCTCAGTCTTCTTGCCCTGGCTGGTGCCTGCTCCCTTGCCTCCCGAGCCACCCTCCTCTCCAGGTGTTTCTTGGAGCCCAGGAAGGCAAGTTTCCGTATGCCCAGAGGCCTGACTTTCTGCACGGTCTCCATCACAGCTCAGTGGTGACGTTTCAGCAGTGCCACCTTTGCTCTCCTCCACACGTGGAAGAATCTCCGACACGGGAGAAATGCCCCGCGTTCCTACAACTGGCACGAGCTCCTCCGTGTTTAAGGACTGCAATCCAAGCTGCGACCCAGCTGTTTTAGAAACCAGGGTGCAAGATTTGTCTTTTTGATTAACAGAGGGTAATGTAACAAGATCCGTAACGTCCGTTTCATCCACTGTTTTCTCAGTGCCCAGTTTTACCTTGGTACCTTCTATACGTACGTCAGTGCTTTTGAACTCCAGTTCTGCCTTCTGTGAGGGAGTCTCATTGTGTCTCACATTTTCTGATTCCAAGGAATCTTTCACATTGTCCACACTGATATTTAGTGAGATGCTTTCAGACTGCTCAGCGTTAAATCCTGAGCGAGCAGTATTCAGATGAAAGCTGCTGTCTGCTGAGGTTCTTGCAATCTCAGGCTTTATTTCTGTGTCCTTCAGAAGTCCTTCAGAAAGATGCCCTGTACAGGAATCCACTGACACAGCAACTACTGACTCTTGGACAACATCAGAGTGAGCCTTAGAAAAACCTAAAGCTCCTACTTTTTTTGCATCTCTTTTTACAAGAACGTCACCTAACACGGCGTCAGACCCAGCGTGTCCCGATGACTTTTTCCCAACTTCAACTACTAATTCCACACTGGATCTGAGTTCAACAATGTTTGCTGTGCATGACTTGAGTAACCACGAGACCTCCTCCTTTTGAGTCTGGCTCCCTAATACTGCATGGCCTGAAGGTTCACATCTAACCTTTCCTTGCACTTCTAATTTATTACGTGTAGTTTCTCTTGTGGTGAGACATATGTCTGGCTGTATCACTGTCCGCTCTGAAGCTCTGATTTCATTAGAACCAGTCTTTATTTCCACATTTGGAGATTGTGATAGTTCCCAACCACTTTCACAAGAAGTGGCCGTGATGACCTGTTCTCTATTACTCATTCTAGTGTCCAATTCACCTGGGCTTGATGTCAATTCTAATACTTTATTTTGGGTTTCTGAAATCCGGGGACCTTCACCAAGGACTTTTGACTGAGACGCTTCCGAAGCGACACTTTTCACTTCTGCATCTTTTAAGGAGGCATCAGCAGAATTCTGCTCTGCCATTGATGCTACTAAAGCTTCTTTGCCTGATGAGTTTTGAGAACCACAGAACAAGCCTGGACTGTCAGTCTCTGAATTGGTTCTACAACTTCCACTTAACTTTTCCTTTGCCGAATGCAAATCAGTCAGACTTTTAATTCTGTTTTGAGTTTCAGGCAACACAGTCTTTGGGTCTTCTAAGCTAAGCTCAGATTTTCCTTTTTTAACTTGCCAGTCCTTCATCTCTGCATCTTTCTTCAAGCTACCAGCAATATTTGTTTTAGTAACTACAGTATTACTTGCATCTCCCTGTCCAACTTTCCCTCGGGCCTCTGTCGCACGTGTATCACAGAGCTCCTGGTCGACAGCTCTCTCTCCACCTGCTTTATGCACAAGTCCCATTTCTGCAGACCTCTGCATACCCGAATCGGGGTTGTTTTCTGGCCATTCTGCAACTGATATTTCTGGTGGTTGTAGCTGGGGTGGCTTCTTGCTCCCTTCTGCTTGGTTCTCACCAAGAACCCAACTCCCTTTTACTTGATCACTGCCCTGTGAGGAACCCTCCTCCTTCAATGTAGTCCGAACATCTGTTGAAAGGGGAGCCTGTGATTTCTGACCTACAGCCTCCTGAACACGGGTTTCAGCATCAGGGCTCATCTCAGTATTAAGCAGTGAAGCCTCCTGCCTTTCAGTTTTCTCCAGTTCGGAGCTTCTTTCAGCTGAGTGAACTTGGCTAAGCTCAGCAGCTGCATTCTGAGAATCCTCTCTCGGGGAGCATGAACTGTTACTTGTCCTAGAAACCGCAGGTGAGTCTGCAGGCTTTGCTAGGCCGGAGTTCTCTCCATTCGGAAGCGCTGAATTCCCAAGCTTGCTCTCAGCTGACCCCTTTCCCCCACTACTGTAGAAAATGTCATAGAGATCCTTTGCATTGGCTGTGGCCAAGCAAGAGTTTCGTTTCTCCACCTTTTTTGCCTGCTCATTAAAAACAGTGGGTGGTGGTGGAGGCGGGGGCCTCACGGGCATCGCCAGCATCGTGTGCTCGCTCTCGGACACGCCTGGAGCCACCTCATCCGCAGGGATAACGGCTGCCGGCTGCACGGCGGGCGGCGGCGGCGGCGGAGGTGGGATGTCTGACGTCTGAGGAGACTCATTTTTCTCTGCTGCCTTCAAATTCTCCTCTGTCCCTTTCAAAATCACCTCTTCTCCACCAAAAGCCTTTGAGATGATTTCTGGAGGCAGCAGAGGGTCTGTGCTGTTTTCTTTTACCACCGGCAGTGGTTTGGTGGTAGTTCCAGAGGATTTTATAGATAAGAAGGTGTTCAAAGGGGCTGGCTTGCTTACTGACGCAGCAGCATTTTTCCTGAAAATCATGGTGGGGACTGGGAGGTTGGGTAAAAACTTCGACTGTACTGGTGAGGGAACCGGTGTCCAGGGACTAGTGTGTGGAATAACAGTTTTCCCAGACAGTTTGATTTCAATGGGCTTGGCATGGAGTTTTGTAGGCTGACACTTGCTCTCCTCTTTTTCTTTGTTCCCTTCTGCACTTTCCTCTTTTGAGATAGCTACTCCCGAGGCTTTATCCTCTGTCTTTTTCCAGCTGAATTTTCCAAAGGAAGACTGACTTGGTGTTTCCTTTTTTGGCTCCTCTTTCTTTTCTTCTTTTTTCTCCTCTTTCTCTTCCTTCTTCAGTTTAAGCTTGATACCCATTTTTTTCCCAGAAGAATCTATTTTCCCTTGAGTTTCAGCCGTCCCTTCTCCAAGTTCTGGGATGTTCTTTGTTTCCTCTTTCTTTATTATTTTTGCTTTCTTCTCATCCTTCTCTTCCTTCTGCTTCTCAACCAGCTTCCTTTTCAGCTCGCTCTGCCGCCTGCGCTCTGTTTCCAGGACCACGGCCAATCCAGCTTGGCGGTCTAGATTTCTCCTCTCTTCATAGAGTGGGTTTTCATCTATGTATTTCTGTGGAAATAAACAGCACAATCTCAGGAACTGCTTCTCAAAAAGAAAAGGAACAAGAAATTTCACAGCTCTAGAACAATTTTGACTTATTACAGAAATTCCTTTTCAACACAAAGAGAACAGGGAACTCCTTCCAAAAAAGGAAGAGACGTGCTGCAAACCCCACATTTTGTGATTTAACGTTAAGTGGTGGCTTGCAACAGTGCTGTCACTCTCCAAAAGAGCTGGAAAAATCAACACTGGAGCTTAAACCCAGTTTGAACTTTGTGCAGATGAAAGATAAGTCTCTGTATAGTGGTTAAGTTCTGCTTGGCTAGTTCACTATAAGACAGAGAAGGCAGCCAAATAAATACACACACACACTGGGGAGTCAAACATAATTCTTAAGAAGGAAAGGAAGACAGACAGAGCAAGTAAAAGCCACCAAGAGGAACATGTCACTCCTAGAGCACCAGGTACCAACCTTGTATTTCTCATTGTGAGGATGACTTTTCACATGCTGCTCTGCTGAGATTTGATCTCCGAAAAACTCATGACACAGCTGACAATAATATCCAGTGATAGGAATCAGAAACTCAGAGCCTGAAATGGCCGAAGAAAATCAATCAGAGAAACAGAGTGTAATAAAAGGCAGAATTTTAATAAAGCCAAATAAAGATATCAAATAACAATGGCAAAACCTCCAGCAATGTTACTGTTCATGCTTTTGGAATGGGTAATACTACTCTCCTTATGCTTCTAGAATGACAATCACCAGTACAGAACAAAATGCATAAAATGAAGAAGCCTAATTATTAGGGCTCAAAAATTATTCTTGGTGCTTCTACCTTCTTAAGACCATCCTCTCCTCAAACAGGTTAATAGTTCCTACCATCTCTATGTATTTTCCATTTTGTGGTGCAGTCTGCTCAAATATTAAACACTTGGTTTATATATAAGAAGAAATGTACCTGTATTCTCATTGAAGTTTAGCAGACTGCAGCCCTTTTTCTACAGAAACCTAGATTAAACGCAGAGATCTGAATTTATAGTGGGTAACAGATTAATGAGCAACGACTGATCACTGGCAGGCTTGTTTAGACCACTGATTGTGCTTAGATTTGTAATTTTGTATGAATTCCCTAATCCCTTACAGCTCTTTTCACATCTTTCTCATGGCTTCCTTAGATTCTCTTTACCCACAGCTGCTACTCAGCACACAACACTGATATTTCAGGGATACTTCAATGGCAAATGCATCAAAAGGAAGTGTCTGTTGCAGATTACATGAAGTACTGCATAAGCCTGCCTGAACTAAACTCCTGTGGTCTTATTTCAAATCCTACTATGTTAGGCAAAATTGCTTCAGAACAAGACTGAAGAAAAAAATGCCTAGCACTCAAAGCAAAACCCTAAACTAAAAGGAAAAGATGACACTGTTTTCCCTACTCTCTCACTCCAGGACCTTCTCCATAAGAACCAGAAAATTAAATCAAAGCCATTTGTCTAATAATAAGGTACCTAACAGGTACAAAGTAGTTTCATTCTCTGAGCAACTGGAACCTGCTGGAGGGCAAAAGGGGATGACATTCAGGTGGAGGGGAAAAAAAAGAAACCAAAGAATTCACCTACCTTTGGCAGGAACAGTTATCTTATCAATGCGTTTTATGGAGTCTTGTTTGGTCTCACTCTGGGTCTTCAAAGCCCAAGGTCTGTTGTAAGGATCCAGGGTCTATTTGCACAGTGACAGAGGTATACAGGCTCATACATTACACTAACAAGGCAAGTACACTTGTTTTTCTTTTTAATATGCTTTCAGGACACTGAACATTAAAAAAAATGCAAATATTTACGAGAACTATGTTTTACTCTCCTTCCCCTCCCGTTTTGAAAGTTTTAATGAGAAAATAACCTGTGAAAAAGGTAAAATAGGAATGAGATCAAAGTACAGGTACCATATGAAAGAAAAATCTCCAATACCAGGCCCAAAGAGAACTGAACACAAAAGCCCCATTTACACTAGTCAACACACTCCGGTAGCTGTACAAATTGCTGAAGTCCTACATTAGGGAAAAAGAATTTGACAAGCAGCTTCTTGGGTTCCTCACTACTTCCACCTCTCTTGTAAAATGTAGTTCTGTGATGTATGTTTTAGTGGTAACCTTTATTAGAATATGGAATGCGCTTAGTGAACCAAGCCTGGCACATACCTGTCTATGTTTCTTATTGTGCATGTGTGTGAAAAAGTCAAACATGGTCCCACAGATGGTATTGCAGTCCTTGCACCAATGGCTCCCTGCATCGTAATACTCATAAATATTGGCCAGCTGGAAAGGATGCTTGGATGGCTGCGAAGAGGATTCCGCCGGCTTCGGGCTTCTGCCTCTAGGCTTTTCATTAGCTGGCTTCGACTCCTAGATGAAATAAAAAGAAATATTCCTCTGAGACACAGCAGAACACACGTAATGCTCTGGAACTCAGAACCTGCCTCCAGCAGAAGCCAAGCACACACACACGCACACACAAAAAAAATATATATCACCTGCTTTTGAGCTCCCAGGCTAATTCCACCGTTTCAGAGAGCCGGGATTGCCGACCAAGCCGCTGCGTGGCCACAGTGAAGCGCTTCCAATAGGGCTCCCAGATGCAATGGCTGGATGGCTGGCAGGGAGCCAAAGAACCAAAGGCACAAATCCCCTATGGCATGCACCCATTCCCACTTTACGGGATCGCACAGTGCCCGTTTAGGACACTAGCCAAGCAGTGCCAGGAGGACCTAAAAGGGTTTCCCTGGAAGCCTTCAGAAGTGACTGTAAACGGAGCTTAGATGAAAGCAGAATGAAAAACGACGTGAGTTGGTTGCCTGAAAGTATTTAACCCGGTCACCTCAACCAGATTATTTGAAAGCACTTGAATTCGCCAGAAGACGCATTGCTGAACAGCCAGGGATCCACGGTGTTATTTACCTACATGAGCATGGTGAAGCAGCTCGCACTTCAAACATGTGACATTGACATTCCCATTGATCTGTACAGAAAGACACCTTACACTGAAACACCGGCGTTCCAGGGCTCTAGCCAAAACTGACTCGTTTAGCTCAGCATCTCAATGTAAACATTAACTTGATGTTAACATTTCAGAGCAGCAAAACAAATCATCCTGGAAATAGTGAACGTGCCCTGGTGTTTTACATTATCAGTTCTAGATCGTACTTTGTGAATTTTGAGTTTTGCTTTGCATTTGGAATGGCTGGAGGCCCATCACGTTATCCCTGCTGATCTGCAGGGCAGTCTGGAAGAAACAACATCCCAGCTCAGCAGGCCCAGGTGGGCTGCACAACTTCCAAGTGATTCAACGTTGGTGCCAGAAAAAAAAACATAAACCAAAACAAAGCAAACCCAGCGGATTCCAAACAGTGTAGAGAGCAAAGAAAAGCACCACAGTTGCCCTACATGGAAGAGCTCTGATAGCCAGGGACGGGTTCTCTCCCCTTACGAGCCCCACATGCAACACGTGGTGTAAATCAAACAAGGAGGAGACAACACAGATCCCTCCCTGCCCCCAGCCAGCCCCAGCCCAGCCCCATGTCCAGACGTGTTCCCAGGCAAGGACAAGCTCCATTGATGCGCTACAGGAAGCACAAGGACGGATGTTCTTCATGTCTGAGAAGTGTTATTTTCTATTATATACAGGCACGCATCCACCCAGCAGATGTGTAAATGCCACCTCGTTCACAGCTTTTACCAAGACAGGGCTTTGCAGGTAAACAGTGACAGCAGCCTCCACCCCAGGTGGTGCTTCTTCCACATTCAGCAGGAATCCAGTGGCAGGCAGATCCCAGCATGAGCTCAGCAGCAACACAAATGGGAGAAATGTCTCTGAGAGGCCCCTGCAATGTGCTGCTGGGCAGATCCAGGGCACACAGCCTGTTTGGCACAAGGCTGGGCCACCCCTGCAGCAGCTGCCTCACTATAACATATATAGAGAGGTCCAGCAGCATGGGAGTGGGTGCAAGACAGCTTGCAAATAAAGCCATAAATGCTCTTGCCCTTAGCCTGGCCAAGCCAAATGTTGTGAGTGCCCAAAGAGCTGCACGCTCTTTCTTTGCATTACATAAAAGTTAACCATCAGAAGTATGGGGTGAGACTAGCCCAGGATCCTCAGTGCCTACAGAGAGCTGAAAACATGGTATATTCCTGGCCAGAACCCACATTTTTCCATGCTGAAATAAGAAGCTATGAAAGAAAGAACAATTCATTACGAGCTTAGAGAATAAAACAACAGGACTTAAAATAATAAAAGATACATTCACATAGGCTGTATCTCAAGCAAAGAAAGCAACATAACTTCACAGGCTGTGAGATCGAATAAACACTCTTGCCCACTTTAGTTTTATAATTCCGTACCTGAATTGATGCAAATGGTGTGTGAAAAAAAGAAAGTACCAGACTTGGATGTTTCAAGAGTCAACAAAAACAAAACACAAGAACAAGCCTTAAAATGAGAGACTGGATGAGTTCTCTGAACCAGATGAAAACAAAGCACAGGGAAAACCTTGCAGGATACAGCTGCCAGCGACCTTGTAGGACAAACCTCCTTCCCCTTCTACCCTTCTCTTCTCTGGAAAAATGCACAGTAAGGTCAGGCCTGCACAAAAAGCATCTGCCACCTCCCACCATCTCTACCCGTTGCATTCACATTAGATGAACAGGATAATAAATCTCCTGAACATGGCCATAACCTTTTGGATGCTACTGTTAGCATCTACCAGCAGTAAATACAGCTTCCAGAATAAAAATATTGGTCTGGGATGGGAAAGGCTCTACTGGGCTCTCCATCACTCCACAGGCAGGGACCTTGCCAGAGATAATAGTGATGCATCCTGACATTTCTTAACAGATCGTGTAGCATGTACATAGTAATGACTTTAAGCTAACAATCACATTTAACTTTTGCCCTGATTTATTAATGTATTCACTTGCTGAGGACATTAACATGTTTGAACACTTGTCCTCTTTTCATGGAGCTGAGGCCAAATTATACACATGCAAGTTACTATTCAAGCCAAGCAACAACTCCACAAAACCAAGACCAAAACTGGTGAGTGGTACTGCAGCATCCCAAAACTTGAAGGAAATTACAAATAGCAAGACATTTACTCCCACCTGCACAAATGATCAAAATCAGCACATGAGATATGATAACAAATGACATCAAATGGTTTTCTAGTAAACACCTGGCAATACCTCTTCTCTTAGAGGGCAGATTGTCAGCATGCAAGCCAGAGGATTTTACCTTGGTGAAGGAAGATGTTTTCTCCACACCTTTCGTACTGTCCGACTTGCTGTTCTTTTCCGAAGAATCTTTGGTTTCCACAGATGGTTTCCGGGGTTTTTCAAATATGTTAATCCCCAGGATCTGGGCTACTTTATCAAGCTCAGATTGTTTCTTCTCTGCTGCATCAGATTCTTTATGCAGCTCTGAAATCTCTTTCATAATATTCTCCTGTAGCCTGTTCACCTCAACTAACAAGGGGTCTTTGTGTCCATCCTTCTCGCGACGTTTTTTCCTCAACATCTCTCCTGAGCCAGTCAAGGAAGGAGAAGAGTTGGAAATGCAACAGAAACAAAGCTGTAAGATCTGTACAACTATTCCACCAACAAGTAAAATAGTCATATTAAATGTCAGGATTCAATTTTGAGTAAGCAGTGAAGATAGAAGTGACTCTAAGGCATAATATCACTAGATCTGCAAGATCCACTCTATTAAGGAGTGCTTTAATATATACCCCTACCAGAAGTATTGTAATCCTTGAGAGAAAGAGCCAATCTAATAATCACTATTTTCTTGTGTGAGCAAAAGCAAATTCGTTTTATAAGTCAACCTTAAATTAAATCCTTAAATGATTATTTTCCAGGGAAGGGAGAAATTAATGTTTCCTCGAGTCAAACAGAGGTTTGAAAACGACCCAAAACAGATGCCCACAATGTCCAGAGAGGCCTTTTCCTTCTCCAGGTGTAATTCCCGCAGATCTGACAGGCACACTGCTGAGCCTTCAGTGGGCATTTCCACTTCCTCTAAAGAACCACTTACATGCAGAGAGGGCAGTTCATTTAACTTATCGAGCTGTCAAAGACGACACAAGTTGAGCAGCTGCTTGCTTCAATTTAACAGCCATATGTCAACATCATTAATTGTAGTATAGTAATTAGGCCTTTGCTTTCTCAAGAGTTCTGCACTATCCAGCGCTTTGTAGCACTAGTTTTAAAATACAGACTATTATTACTTAGGACTTCCCATCTCCTAGAAGGTACTGGGGTTTGTGACATGTCCTGTGGAGGGACTGTACCTTGTTGTTTACGAAGCCTGTCCAACTCAGTCTTTAAGTAATAAAGCTTCTTCTGCCGGGCTTCCCGTTCCGTCTTCAGTTTCTCTCTCTCTTCTATCACCTAAACAGATTGGAAGAGGCCTGGATTTTCCTCTTTTCCCAACACAGGTTAATCAGTCTTGTGAGAATGACAGTAAGGCCTCAGTTTGCCACTCCCAAAGTATTACCCATTATTCTTAACATGTTCTCGGATATTTTAATATGATAAATACATCTCTCTCTCTCTGCATTTGCTCGTCCTGTATGTGTACTTGTGCTTCAGCCCCATGAAGCTGATTTTTCCTCTTGCCCTGTTTTAAGTAGGTCCATTTATTAGTGCTGTTACTGCCACTAAAGTGTACTATTATAGAAATTTTAGTTCCAGTTTTACAGCTCAGCCACTGGCAGGACAAGGCAGGGAACCTGGCTCACACGGGCCTGCTAGCAGCCGATGCAGCCATTTCTCAAGGCAGCATTTTGCATTTCCCAAAAGTGCTCTGCTTCTCGGATCATTCCCCAAGGCCCTGGGGCTCGAGCGCCTGCCCTTTCAGAGAGGTGAGATCCAGGCTGCCCAGCTCCTCCAAACTCCTGCAGCCCCTTGACAGGGAGCACGTTTCACCAGTGACAAGAGAGCCCAAAGCCCCTCACCTTGCCTGTTGCTTTGCCTCGGCCCTAGCTGAGTTCATGTTTTTATTTCAACTTGATCTTAACTGTATCTGAAATTAAACCCCTTGATGAAGTTAAGCTCTTGCTCAATAAAGCAAACACCGCTATAAGGAGCTGATAAAGAGAGTTTTCATATTTTTTCCCCTGATTCTCACAGAGAAAAACAGGAAAAATAATTTAAAAAAAACTTAGCATTTCTTTCACCTCCTCCTAAATCTCCTAAAGCTCCTAAATCTCAATTTTCAAGAGCCAAATCACAATTTGTTACCTTCCCAAAGCTCCTAAGGCTTACTAATGGCTCCTTCCTCAAACAACCAAGGACTGATCCAAGGCCTTGCTGTAACTACCCCTCTGCTAGGGCAAATGTTGGCAGGGTCCCTAGGGCAGACACAGCACAAACCAATGGAAGGGCTGCTACCAACCGTTAGGCCAGTGCCTAACTTGAATGCCCCATGATTAAAAAATAATAATAAGACAAATAGGAAAAAAACATGTTAACACAGCTATGATGGTTCTGCTTTCGGTTTTTAATTGCCAGCACAGAGACATCAACTGAAGGATGCAGCTTCTATGCTCCCAGTCACCCCATGTAGAGCAGCAAAACCACGGAGCAGACCTAAGCCAAAGAATTCCGTAGTGAACATTAAGCCCTGGGATTCGGAGCAGCTACGTGAGCTCCCGAGAACGCAGCAGGAAACCCCACACCTCCAGCCAACACACTTGTCCAGAGCCCAGGTGCCCAAGGTCCATCCGCACCAGCAGTGTCACCTGAAGAATCCCTACTCCTGCAAGCAGTTAATGCTCACATAGAGACCACAAACTGGAAGCGACCTCTTCTCTTGAGCCCCTTGGATCCATCTTGCCATGGTCTGATTTGTTCTGAGGAGGGCGATAGAACCGAGTGGGTAAAAAGCCTCCAGCCTCTGCCATGTGCTGCTCTTCTACCAGCAGGATCCACCAACACAGTTTATCATTAGCCCTGCTGTACTGAGAGTCTCTCTAATGCGGATACAGCCTAACTTAAAGATCAATGTGACACCCCAAAAAACTTGTAGGAATTTTCCAGTCTTTTGATAGTTTATTAACTATAAGGTCCTACTATATTATTTTACTCCCCTTCTCAAAAGATCATACAACCCAAAATATAACTATTTAAGGAAATATAAAATCCATTACCTAAAATGATACCATATGCACAAAGCAACGAACAATTTCCCCTAATTTCTTTTAATTTTGTGATTCTTGTAAGAGGTAACTAAAATGCAGAAGGAAAATGGCAAGCAACTGAATGAGTGCCTTCTTTAGCACGTATTTACAAGTGTCTAACACAGTTATTGCTGTGGTATTATTTTATTATATAGCACAAACCACATAGCCAAAAAAATGCATCTCCTCAATACAACCTACATCCATCTTATCAAGCATTGGCCACCCAAGTTGGAGCAGTTATTCAGCTTTTGAAAGAAACAGGGATCTCCACAGACAGACTCTTTACTTAGACATCTCATTTCAGTATGTAAAGACAGGCTGGGGTCACCATGTGCTTTTTTCTCTTTGTTTTTTAATAAGCTGCTGCCTGGTCCTAAAACCTTGAGCTTTGTGCTTGGTTTTGAGTTGTTCAGCTGTAACCTAGGAGCATGCAGCATTGTACTTCATGTACCTAGATGTACTTTTTAAATACTGCCATGGAATAATAGAGGCCAATGCCTTGAATTTTTAACAAAAGCAAATTCAATCCAAACGTTTTTAAACTAACACCACTCAGGAGGCAGGAAGGGGAAGTGTATGCGAGGAGGAAAAGGCCTTTATCCTAGCAAGCAGTCCAATGTATTTTCATATATATTAGAAAGAGCTGAAAGATATACACCCAAAACCAACACAGATTAAATTCAAGCAACCTACCCAAGTATCTCCAGACAATTTACTCACCTTCTGCTTCTGGGCTGCCCGATTTTTTTCATCCGACATCTTCTCTGTGGAGTTTTTGAGAGGATGTGAGGAGAGCCGGAGAGGGGCTTTGGACTGAGCCGCCGTGGTGGGCACGGGAACCAGCGCCGAGCTGTCTCGTTTCACATCAGGGCCATCTTTGCCTATGGAGACCGTCTCGATCACGCGGAGATTGGGCCGTGTGGGGTTTGCAGACATGGCCATGGAAAGAAGCCCGTGGGTCTCTGGCAGGGCAGGATTCGGCTGCTGGGCAGGGGGGTACATGGGCCACCCGGGGGCTGCATAAGCCATATAATGCCCGTATGCATCGTATCCCGGGGGGGCCATGGTGGGAGGTGGATAGTTTGGGGGCATTTGAGTGGCTGTGAATTGAGAATAGTTGGGTATTTGGTACTGGGAAACAGAAGTGGGTGGAGGTGGTAAACTAGGAGGAGCCGGTGGAACCGAGGGAATGAGAGACACGGAAGGCAGAGTCTGTTCTGCCATACACGGAGGTATCTCCTGTCCCGCTGCCTTGCTCTTAGTGTAGTCCGTTTTCTGGAAAGAGGATGAATCTCTGGACTGCTGGAAGGAGACGGGAGGGGAGGCCGAGCGCTGCTGGCCCGACTCTGGGGAGCGGGTGTCGCTCCGACTGCGCCGCGCGTCCCAGGAGTCCAGCCGGCGCGCGTCCGAGCCGCGGCGCGCGTCCGAGCCGCGGCGCTCCGGCGAGCGCGACGTCACCTTCTTGCCGTGGAGGCGCTCCTGGGTGCGGACGGCCAGCTTGCCGATCTCGGCCACGCCGATGTCCAGGCCGATAGTCTTGAGCAAGTCGTGGATCTTGGCGTACTCAGCATTAGGCTCCTCTAAAGCATCCAACCTGGCAGCTGGAGCAGCTGCAGGAGGCGGGCTCACTTTGTGGCTTCCTGGCTCATTGCCACAGCTCACCAGTGGCTTCTGAACAGGGAGGGACTCCGTTTTGGTGTCTTCATCCTCATCACCATAAAGAAATCTCTCTTCATCTTCAATGTCAGGAAAACTGCGCCTCCTCTTCTCCTGAGCACTCACCGAGTCCGCCATCAAGCCCAGGATGCGGGAGAAGCCGCTGCCATCCTGGCTGGCCCTCTCGTGGGGCAGCAGGAAGTCGGCGTGCCGATCAGCAGCCTCCGGCTTGGGCTCCGCTTTCTCCCTGTGACTTAAAAAGCTTCCAAACTTCTCTTCGAACGTGAAAGTGTCCTTGGCAGCCGCAGAAAACGGAGTCCACCCATATAAACCGTCCCGCAGCTCCTTGTTTGCGGACTCCACAACGGAGTCTTTGTTAAACCGTTTGAGAAAGTTCTCCACTTCAGAGGCAAAAGGAGACACATCACTGCTCTGGGGCAGAGACGGGTGGCTGGAAAGAAGAGGAAGACCCTTGCTGGGAGCAGGGCTGCTTGAAAAGCCCTCAGACTGAAAGAGAGAGAAGTTATCACTTATTATAGTACCTGGTGAGGGGGGACTTACCTCAGAGAACAAAGGAAGGTGAGCATTTCATGTTTACAGTTTTAAAAAGGAGTTTGAAAAGACAAGACACAGTCAAACGAGAATGGAGAGCACAAATCAAGTCATCCAGCGACTCTGCAATGCTATGTCTAGCACTGAAAGCTCATCCAAGAGAATACGTAAAAACACAGTCCCATTGTACTAGATTTTCCGGCAAGTTTAAGAGCTGAAACTTTCAGATCTAAATCCTGTAAGATAAACCCAACTGCTTTGAGTTTAATCATACACACGTAGGTTATCATGCCTTAAGACAGGTAAAAGCAACTGCACTGACCTTATTTCCACTCACTTCTGTCTGTCACAGATATACATCATGAATGCCACACTAACTAGGATTGCCAATAATGCATGTTGGAACATCTCCTGAGGTAAACATGCCACTTGCAAAACAAGAGGGATGAGTATAAAAGCCTAATCAACAGTGATGTGCTGAAACGTGAGACAAGAAAGTACTCCGTTTATCACAGTGTCCCACCTGGATACCACTCCAACTGCTCTAATTTTCAGACTGAAGTAGTATAGTTTGGATATAAACTAAGCAGAGATTATCCCAGCCTACAGATAACTGGAAAGAATGAAGGAAACTCAAAGGTGTTTTTGGTTGGTAGGACCAAGAAGACACCAAGGAGATTAATATGCACTACAGTTTTCTAAAACTATACAAAAATAGAGGCATTGTGATAGGCACAGATCTTCAACTGATGTTCTGGCTCTCTGGGCTGACAGGAGGCTCATGGCACTTGCTATAAAGCCAGGCCTGACTCCAGCGTCTTGGACTAATTTTCAACAAGGACATTTCTTTATGTCTCAGATTCTATATACTCATGATTCTTGGTGAACTGCCTTCATAGTTCAAACCTTCTAATACAGGTTTAGCTTGTACAGGCAAGCAAAAACTTAACACCTGTCCTCTCAAAGACAGAAAAATATAACCACTGGACTCTTTAAAAATCAATCCAAGCTATAGCACCACAAAGACAATGTTTTGGAAACCAGAAGCCAAAAGCCAGGCAAAGAGATCAAACCTGAGCAGGAGATTCTACTTCCATCTCCACTCGTTTCTTCAAAATGGATTTTTTGGGCATGGAAGGTGTTTCCTCAGGCCTGTATGTATACCGAGGCTCAGAAGTCTGTAGTGTGTTAGTCAGACCAGGGATCGCATAACCGCTCCCCGGGGAATCATGATCCAGGTTTCTGGAGCGCTCCTCTTCCTCCCGTTTCCTCCTGGCACGGTCAAGCTCTCGAAATTCCTCATTTAGGTAGGACGGGCTCGGGCTCCTGCTGCGGCTTCGCCTGCGGTAGTTCCGTGTTCCCGATGAGAAACCTTGATGATCTCCGCTCACACCATGCATCTTCTCCTCCTTCTCATACCGGGGCCGCTTTATTTCTCGTCCTCTGTCTTCCGGCCTCGGCGGGTAGGAGGATTTCCTGAGTTTGTCGCTGTCTCTGTCGGAGCAACGAGGCAGCTCCTCTCGCCGACCGTAGTGCGGGCTGTAGTCCGAGCGGTGGAGGAAAACATCTCGGCTGCGGTAGTCTTCATCATGTCTCTTGGTGTAGGGACTTGACGGTTGATCTTCATGGGATGGGTACCTCTCAAGGCCCCGAGAGCAGGGGAGACCTCTCGTGAATATGGGACCCTCTGCCATGTCATCCCTGCAAAAACAAAATATAGGTGTAGGTGCTTGAGAAAGCTTAAACCTCACTCCTGCTCAAGAGTAACAGGTTTCCAAATCAGTTTCAGAACATCATCTCCGTGACCAAACATTTTATACAGGCAAACATATATGCATAACATATATATGCAAACAGAAAGCAACATTTTATATAACTAAAGGAGGGGAGGCAGTGGCGGAGAATAAGTTGGTTTGAATGGCACTCTAATTCCTTTCTATGAAGTCACCTGCAAATAAAGCAGTGTAAATAATTCACTTTATACTGCAGGAGAGTCTTGAAAATTTGATAGGATGGGGTTATTTCTGTGAAGGAGAAAAACTACGTTTTTCTTTAAAGAAAACAATAATAACTAAAAAAAAAACACTGTCATGGTTCACACCATGATCTCTTTCCTCACCTCACCCAGGAGCAGCCCAGGTCACATTTCATGTGCATTATTCAAGGTGTAATTCAATTTCATGCTGGCACATAAAACAAGATCCTTATCACACCTTTAGCTACAGATAAAGACCATAAATTCAAGCAATCTCTCCCACTGGTGACAGATCTGTAAATAGGACCACACAAACCACTATACCCAAAATGAAGCAAAAATCTTCCAGACAATTGATAGGGAAAAGAGACAGTAAATTTAAGAGCACGACTCCTCTGTGCCAGCCTCTGCATTATTCACGCAGTGGATTTCCATCTGGCGTATCACCAGAATAGCTCCATCACTTGCAGTACCTTCCTTTGGACTGCTGCCTGCAAGCAGCACCAATTAGCAGTTCTAACGAAGCCCTTTTTCCCCACCTCCAGAAACTTTTCTGGGATTTGCTCTTAAATCAAGCAGAAGCAAACCAAACCTTTTCAAAACTGCCAGCTGCTGCTTTGGTTGTTTTCATTCTCAGATACATCCAATTGGGCCAGGTCCTCCAAGGACGGGAAAGAGGAGTCCTCCTTAGCAGCAATCAAGGGGATAGAAACCCTGGAGAAAAGTCTCCCCACGTGATGAATGCACCAAATTAGCGACACACCACACGGTGCCCGGCTGCCAACACCACCACCTCCTACTCACCAAACACAGGGGCAGCGACACCGCAGAAAGAAAACCAAACAACCCCTGTCCAAACAAACAAACAAGAAAACACAGAGATCAAACCACCAGAGTGAAAAACAGCTACTGTGAGCAGATGGGGTATTTTTGTCAAGTTTAACTACCCTCATAGTTTACATACTCACATTTGAGAACAAAAACAACACAAAATTTCACTTTGTATTTTTCAGTATGTCCTCTGCCCTGCTTCTTTTCAAATACTTTCACACATTACTGGATGCTTTATCCAGCTGGAGACACACACATCTTAACACGCTGAGAAGCTCCCTAGCACTGTCCTGTGGGTCAGAGCAAAGGCAGCAGCAACAAGACTTCACTGTATCCCAGGGGAACACACAAGCACTAGATGATACCTCTCCAGCAAACTTGACACTTCCAGCCCCACCAAAAGCTTCAAACACCTAAAAAGTCATTGGATAAAGTTCCATATACAAATGCTGCTGTTTGAGGCCTATATAATCTAATTCTGAGAGCAAATGTCTCTTTTCACTGTCACCATTACTCCTCCTGAGCTCCTGCTGTTCTCCGGTGAAGCGCATGAACACGCTGGTGAAGTAAGAGATGTATTTCACCACATACTCTCAGCCGACATATATATATATCCTCAGTTGACCCATATACCCTCAGCTGACTTACATATCTCCTCAGTTCTGACTGCACTGGCCAAACAAAGGAAAGCGAGGGGCAGCCAAGCTAACACGCTCAGAACTAGAAGGATGTTCCAAAACCCTCTGAATAGAAAAGAAGCAAAATTTTAGACAGATATATCAGACCCAAAGGCTACATACAGCTTTATTTGCCTTACAAGGTTTATTTGCCTTACAGAAACTGAGGTTCTTTTTTCTTCTTTTTCCTGTAAATACAGCCCAACCAGGATATGTGCCTCTTGATCAGTTTGGGTGTTTTGGGGCACATCAATGCCCACTGAAGGGCAGACAACCATCAGAGAGGACACAGGGTGGTATCAGCCCAACCATCTCTTAGTTCAACTAATCTCTGAGTTACTTGACTTTGCAACAGCAGAAAAGAAAAGCGGATCACAAACAATATACAGATAATGCCTCAAAAAAACATCACTTGCTTTCTGGCAGATTGTTGATTTATTTGCCTACAAAGAAACAGAAATGAGTACTGCTACTCTGCTGTAAGCATCCTATTGGACTCCATCTAAATCTTAGGGAAGCCAGAGGAGCTGTTCAAACCCAGCCATGACATTATTTCAAATCACCTGTTTCAGCACAGAGTTTAAAAGCAGCCAAGTCTCTGCAGTGCTTTTGGGTCAACTTCAGGTGAAGATGAGGGTGCTCCGAGTAGCTTATACCTGCTCAGACAGTTTATAGAATATCCTAAAAACACTGAGGGGGAAGAAGACAATTAGGATATATATTCTTCAAGTATGCTAAGGCTTTACTTTGATAGATTCTGAGGCACAAGTCAAAATACTGACATATTATTCAGCTGAAGTAGGAGACAGAAGCTACTTGGGGCATGTGGAAGTCACCAGCCAGTGGTGTTTAGGATGCTTATCTAGCAGGAGGCCACCTGCCACAGACACCAGGGGCAAAATCCAATGGATATTTTAGATGGACCTGCAAGTGAAGGGAAAATCACCTGGAATCCACCCCTGAAGGACAATCCAAAAACATTCCCAAATCCAAAAACATTCCCAGATTCTACCTTTTGATATTTTATTTCCTTTATATGCTAATAAACTCCTCTACAATTCTAAGGCCTTGCAAGTTATAGAGAATAATTTGGAAAGTCTCTTGAATAGCGGACAAAAATAGCGGACAAAAAACTAAATTCAGAAGTGTCTGCTCCAATTACTTCAATATCTGAAGACAAATTCTAAAAAAACACCCTACTTTTTTAAAATAAGAAAGATCATGTGCCTAATATCAAAGCCAATACAATTCAAAGCAATGTCTACTTTTAAAGCCCAGAGCTGGATGTTCAGTTGATCACCCAGCAGCAGGACAATCTCTCAGAGGGAAAGAATGTAATAAAAAGAAGGTATAAACAAAGCATTTAACCAACTACATAATATCTTTTAAAAGCAATAAACGGATAAACAGTGGGGAAATCTGCAAGTAAGAATAAGAAATAGGCAGAGGCTTTAGGAAAAGCTAAGTGATGACCAGATTTCCCACAGACTTTATGCTTGTGGGCAGTGGGCACAACAGTCAAGCACAACCTACACAAAACACCACACCAAAAAAAATCTCAATGACATCGACTTACTGCACACCCACACAATAAGTATATGGGAAACCACCTGAAAATTGAGCACTATTTTG
>JAUBOD010001075.1:1551662-1569430 GCA_032353885.1 Nothura maculosa | reverse complement strand
CCGGGGGGGCGGGGCCCGACCGGGCGCCTCGGCTGGGCTGGGCTCGGCGCGGCGGCGCGGAGCGCGGCTGGCGGCGGCAGCAGCAGCAGGAGGAGGCGGCGGAGGGAGGAAGGGGCGGGGAGGGAGCGCGGCGCGAGGCGGGGCCGGCCGCACAAAATGGCCGCGGCGGCGCGGGGCCCCAGCGGGCGGCGGGGACCGCAGCCGGGCGGCGCTCCCTGCCCGAGCAGCGGCGCTCGTCCTGCTTCCCTCCCTCTGTCCTCCCTTTTTTTTTTTTAACTCTCTCTTTTTTCTCATTTTTTTTCCTTTTTTTTTTTCCTTTTTTAATTTTTTTTTTCTTTCTTTTCCGTCTTTCCGCCGCTGCGGGCGGGCGGGGAGCGGGCCGGGCCGCTGAGGTAACGGGAGCCGCCGTCGGGCGGTGGCGGTGCTGGAGCCGCAGCCTTCCAGTAACAACCCGGTTGTTCTTAGCGGCCTCGGAGCTAATTTTACCCGTGTTTGGGAGAAACATCCACAAACCTGCCGTTCTGATGGGAAAAGCTGCATTTGGCGCAAACCTCCTCAAAAAGGGAGCCGCCGTGCCAGGGTGCTGGCCCTTGGGTGCTGCGAGGGAGTCTCGCTGGCTGAGCCAGCCTGAGGCTCCAAGCTGCCAAAATACATCTGCTTATTTCAGGGATTTCTCATTTCTTCATTGCTCCTCTTTTCCTGCCTCTCTCTTGGGCTCATAATGTTCATTGGAGACCTTAAATCACTCATGAGCATCCCAGGACATTAGTTGAATCTTTGCATATGCCTAAAGATGCTCCCAGTAGTGGGATCTGCTTGTGGTGGGAGCGAAGCACGAGGACGGCAGAGGCGGTTGTTAACAAATCTGTTAATAAATCTGTTCCAGCTAAGTATGCTAAGGAATGGCCTTTCGGAGAGGCCCTGAGTCTTGCTTCAGAAGACCCAAATGAGACTGGACAGATGTGTATTTGAGGATTTATCCCCCAATTTTATAATGTAAGTTGCTTTCAAATACCTTATTGCTGTAAGAATATACTATCACCTCAAATGTATTCCGTGTCTTTAAAAGAAACACTACTCACTGTCAAGTACTGGGTTTTACCAACTGGAGAAAAAAAGGAGGAGGAGGAGGGGAAAAAAAAGGTGGGGAAGGGCCCAGCAGGAGAGAGAAAATTGACTTCTTAGTTCTGGACATCTTTTTCATAATTTAGTTTGCCTTGCTGAAATTTTCTAAATAGCTTTAAACCACAGTTTGATTTCAAAAAAAGAAAAATCAAAGGTTAGAAGCAACAAAGTCAATAAATCCAGTGCCTTCTTTTTCTCTTTGTCATGTTTAAATAAAATATTGGGTGTATAGTAGTTAAAAGCTTTGCAAGATTCAAGACCATCAAAATACTTTTTTTCTTTTTCCTGCCCTCTACCCAGGCTTAAAGATATCCTGGTGATTTATGATAACAAAGTTAAGTGACACTTAGAAGCTGAAGGACTCCAGACACTGGGGGGAAAAGGCATGTTGGATGTGTGGGTGGGAGGCTATCGATGCTGCAGCAAGGTATTTCTGCTGGGAGGGCTGGTACAACTGGGCACTAGGAGTAACTGCTCCCCACCCACCACGAGCAGAATGTTCACTAAAACTTCTGCCTGCATGTCCATATAAAACTGCTTTCTGGGAAGAAGGATAAACAGAAGGCAGGCTGTGTGCACTGCGGTCTTAAAAGAGGTCAGATGAGAAATTCCATTCCTCCGAGATAAATGCCTGAGTGATTACTGCTCCCTAACAATTTGTAGCACCCTGTCATCTTACTGAGCATCGCTTTATAATCACAGTTTATAAATTATTCTGTGCTAGCTCTAGTGTCATCTTTCAAACATGTGCCCCACTGATTAAGTTTCCAAAAGTCCTAAACATCCACAGTGGGATTCAGTTGAATTAATCCAGAGTTTGACACTGAGATTTATTCTGATTGTTCAGAACAAGCTGATTTCAGCTCACTGTAAGATGAGCTATGCTGAGTCTTGGAGAATTAAAAAAGTCAGGCATGGTCCTTAGAGCTTGCAGAAGTTTTTGAAATGTTCTTGTGGCCGATGCTCCAGGCTCCTTCAGGATAAAGGAGGTGCCTGTCAGTCTGCTGTGTTACAAGTGCACTTCCCAAACTCCTGTTTGGAATGCCAAGCCTCATACTGGACAGAGGACCTTACAATTAGCTGCTGCTTGCAGAGGATGCTGCGGGCGATGCTGGGCTAAGAAGGTGTCTCTGAATTCTTACTAGGCTTCAAGAAAGGCCAGCCCCTCTGAAGAGCAGAGCAGAGCGAGAAGGGTTAGCAGCAATAGCTCGGTGTGAACAAAGTACGGTGAAGACACTTCAAGTTGAACTGTTAGGTGAGAAACAGTGCGATCGGAGAAAAATAGAGATTGTAAATTTTTTACCTTCACACATCTGAGACTGGATCCAGAGGTATGAAATGATCAGGCAGCACTCCTCCTGATGTTGAATTCCTAGGCTGTACGTGAGAACAACTCCTTTCAGGAGAGCAGAACAGGCACGAGCTGTGTCTTGGGGCCGGGCAAAGCAGCGAGCGCAAGCAGGGCTTTGGATGAGGCAGGCATTGCTGCCTGCCTTAACTGCGTCCCGGGATCCGGGGATGGCTCCAGGGCTTTGGGCGAGCCAGGCACTGCTGCCTGCCTTAACTGCGTCCCGGGATCCGGGGATGGCTCCAGCACTTTGGGCGAGCCAGGCAGTGCTCCTGCCTTAACTGCATCCTGGGATCCGGGGATGGCTCCAGGGCTTTGGGCAAGCCCGGCAGTGCTGCCTGCCTTAACTGCGTCCCAGGATCCGGGGATGGCTCCAGGGCTTTGGGCAAGCCCGGCAGTGCTGCCTGCCTTAACTGTGTCCCAGGATCCGGGGATGGTTCGGCTGTGTGCAGCCACCAAGCACGGCAAAGGCCTCCAAACACACAATTGCTTTCAGACACTTTACACCTATAATTACAGCCCCGATGTTTCTGAATAAGGCTCGTCCAGGCTGGCTCCTGTTTCAGTGCGAGGTTTGCTTTTGGCTGGCCAGCGGAATGGGCGGACAGCCTGCAGTCGGTGAGCACTCCAAGGCCTGCAAGGCAGTGATCTGGTGCAAAATAAACTGATAAGAGAGATTGTGTTAAGAGAGGGGCAGTCTCAGTCTCACTTTTCCAGACTGATTTTCCTCCCTGTGGATATTTCAATCCAGATCATTACAAGACTCTATAATAAACAATGAATAAAATCTGACCTGCCTTAGCCTGTGGGGATTAGATTAAACTAAACCTGTTTTTTTTTTTTTTTTTCATTTTGACTGCTCTGATTCTTTGATAAATGTTGTGTAGGATTATTTATAGTGTGCAAGGTATTTGCACACTATAAATGCACACCGTAAGCAAGACACCCACAAGCCTGTACTCCACCTGGCATATATTAAGTCAGTCAGACACACAGCAAAGTCACAGGCAGCAATGCTCAGCAAGAGGGGAAATAATGCAAAACAGCAACAATTTCACAGCAGTTACGGTAGACTGGTGTTCTGTATTTCCTTTTCTGATGCCCTTTGTGTTTCATTTTCCGCATGTGCATAGCAAAAAGTGATCAGTGGCATCAGAAAGCTGCCCGTCTTTCAGAAAGAAAAATCACGTTCAGAAAGAGAGCTGAGGAGCGGCAAGCAAGCGGAATGCAGACGTTAAAGAGGGGAACACTAGAACACAATATGCCTGAAATGAAACATTTTAAAGAGATTAGATTGGGGGAAAGAATGGTGTTCTTCATCCCAGGATCTGAGAGCTTTTTTGGTGTCTTACAAAGCTAAGGGAAGCTTTTCCATTTCAAATGAAGTTACCAAACCCAGCAAATCTGAAGGCTTCATTTGTGGAACAATCCCAACCTTAGACATTCCCCATTTGCTGTCTTGATAATTTGCTTGCATCCCAGCCTTTTCTGAGGGGAAGCTTCCTGGAGTGGAAAGGACATAAAACTATACTAAGTCTTCTACAGGAGAACGTATTCTAGAAACCTTTGGAAAAAAAAGCAGACTGGCCAAATGAACATAGTGTCCAATAGCAGGAGGCACCACAGATGTGAACAGGGAGCCTTTCAGCTCCGGCACACAGGTAGGGATTACATTCAGGACCGTGAGAAGTCAGAATCCTCAAACTGCAGCTAAACGTGTGTATTGGTTTAGGAAAACAGCACCGTGCCAGCAGGTTGAGCTGGAGCAGAATGTTTTTTTTTATTTTTTTACATATTAATATTTTATATGACAAAACCAGTTCTCAGCGAGTAAATGCTTCCTTTTTGTTCCTCTTCATAGCACAGTCTTGCTGCTGTTCTGGTCTCGGCCCCTCTGAGAGAAGGAGCCGTGTCTCAGTTCTCTTTGGTCCCCACCTAACAGCTCTTCCTGTGGTGCAATGGGTATAGGCCAGGGGATGAGGCACAGGAAGACTCCTGCAGAGAGGACAGAGAACACATAAAGTTTGATCAGCAGGAAAAAAAGAATATTTTTTTCTTGGATGGCAAAAACAAGTTCACACAATAGCCAAGTGTAACATGCAAAGAGCTCCCACAATCCGGGTGCAGGATTAGCTCCTATGGGATTCCTGTAGGGCAGACAAATGCCAGGATGGGGCTTCTCATACTTCCTGCTTCATAAATCCATGGGGGAACCTTTTGGTGGTGCAAGCTCCTCGCTGCTGAGCCCTTCTCTGCCCCATAACTTCCTAATTAGAGGCACCGTGGCTCCCAGAGCAAGTGGGGTATCCAGAGCAAAAGCTGTACAGAGCTTCGGGAGCAGCTGGAATTCCCAGGGCGTGCGGGGCCTTGGCGATCCCTGTGTCCCGGTGGGACAGGGCTGGATGTCAGGACAGGCAGGAGCCCCACCCGGCTCTGCCCCCTCCCGCCGCCATTTCCCTCACAGCCGCCCCCCCCCACCCCCGGCCGCCAGGGGGCGCGCGCGCCGCCCCCCCCGCAGGCTCCGCCCCGCCCGCCCCCGCAGGCCCCGCCTCCCGACAGGCCCCGCCCATTCGCCGCAGGCCCCCGCCCCTCCGCCGCGGGAGTGGGGGGAGGCGAGCCCAGGTACGGCGTGGGGCAGGGGTCAAAATCCGCCGTGCGCGGACGCGGCGGGATGGGGGGCGGGATGGCCGCGCGGGGAGCGCTCCCGGCGGGAGCGGGAGGAGCGGGAATGGCCGCCCGAGAGGCACGGGCCGCGCTGGCCTCCTGCGTGCTCCCGGGCACGGGAATGCGGGCTCCCTGCGGCGGGTCCGTGCTGGCAGAGGAGCCGCGCTGTGGGAACGCGCGCTCCATGGGCGCTGGTTGGAGCGGCGCACGTTGGTCACACAGGGATGTGTGGAAATGCACGTGCTTCCTTCCCGGCGTTAGTATCCAAGGAAGAGCTGGGCGAGAACAAATTGACCCTGGGAATAAGCAGCAAGTTTCATATTCGCAGAGCAGGGGAGGCCCCAAAGAGCCTTTATGGGATGAACGACATCAGTGTTTTAATGTGGAGCTTGGCCGGTTCCTGCAGCAGGCGATGGGGCAGGAGCAGATCCATCCTGTCACCCAGGAAGCGCTTTCCCGCTGCCTCCGACCCCTATCACATCCCTTATCACACCCTGCCCGGCCTCTACCCTTTTGTCCTCTGCCCCAGGCGCTTTCCTTATCCTTTCCCCCACAGGCACCCTTAGGAATGCAGCTGCATTCCTGGCTGGGCAAAGAATGGAGAATGTCCTGGCGGGCCTGTGTGGAAGCAGCCCGGAAGATCCGGTGCCCGTGTGGATCCGTGGCAGCGTCGGGCACTGCTTTAACCAGCTGGCGCTCAACGTGGCTCCGCACGCCGTCCTGGCGGCGGCCAGCGCCTGCTTCCTCGGCACGCCAAGGTACGGCCGGCGGCGCTCACTCCTGGTGCCAGGACAAGGCCGGAGGGGGGACGGGATGCGCAAAATTGGGTCCCCTTCAGTGTTCCAGTTACCTCGCTGGACGAGGATTCGTTATTATAATGCTGTTCCATATGTCGGTATCTGTTCTTATGCTGTGCACGGCTCTGGTCACTCTGTTGCAGCAAAGAGTCCGGAAAGAACAGGGAGGGATAGTGGGAATAAAAACACAGAAAGTGTCGCAGAAAAGATAATCTCTGTAGAGAAAATGTCACAAGGACAAGAGAGCAAGGATCAGGCTGTGACACAGAAAATTAATCATGTAGAGTTAAAATGATGATAAGTATATATTTTAGTTAGTCCTTAAACATTGAAGAATGTTTTGACCAAAAGGTATCACAGGTTCTAGAGAAATTTCTTCACAAAGAGTCTATTTTTGTGTGTGTGTTTTCTTGCATCCTTGGTGCTGATCAGATAGTGGGATGTATTGACTTGATCTGTTTTAACAACACCTAAAAATGTTTCAAAGCGGGGGAACTGGATCCAAGAAAGCTGAGAGCAGATGGATAATTGGGGGATGTGGAGAGGGGAGTGTCAGTGGGAGGCGATGGGTTTTCTGCTCTAAAGCATCTCTTGTCTCCTTCCCCTCTAGATGTGGCACTGGTGTTCCTCACAGGCTAGGCTGGAGGTGCAGGATCGCTGCCTCTTTCGTGCTTGCCGGCCTCCTCCTCACTGACATCATCCCAGTGGCCGTTGCTCGGCAGGAGCCGGGCCCCGTGTCCCTGGAGGTGCTGGCAAACGGCCTTGCTGCAGTGACGTGGCTCACGCACGGCTCCGCTCTGCTCGTGCTCCGCAGGTCGATTCACGGCGCTGCCCGGGGGCCCGCGGCCCTGGCCCTGCTGGCTCTCCTCCCTGCACCCTCCCTCATCATCACGCTGCTCTGGTACTGCCAGACCGGCGCCGCTTGGTCCCCTGCCCGCCCAGCGGCGTGCGCCAGGTTCTCCATCCTCTGTCTGCAGCTGGCCTCTCTTCTCCTCTATGTGGTTAGCTACCTCTTCCCGGCTGCCAACAGGCAAGAGCTTCTCTCCATCAACACCTCCGGGCAGCGAGAGCCGCTCGTCTCGGGCGCAGGGATCCCCGCGCCCCAGGCAGTGGCCGAGGACGGGGAGAGTTGGCTCTCGCGCTTCTCCTACGCCTGGATGAACCCCCTGATGGAGCGTGGCTCCCGGCAGATGCTGAGCCAGCCCCAGGATGTCTACGTGCTTCCCCAGCAGCTCCGAGCCGCCCGCGTCTGCGACCGGTTCTACTCCCGCTGGCAGGAGAAGGCGGCTCCGCGGCGCGCGGAGGAGGACACGGAGTCTCTAAGCAGCCCCCTGGTTGCAGGAGGGGACGGCAGCAAGGGACGGAGCTCAGCGGCAGCCCCGGAGCACGTGCGGCTCCTCCCAGCGCTGCATTCCGCCTTCGGGCTCCGCTTCTACTCGCTGGGGCTGCTCAAGCTGGCTGGCAGCCTGCTGGGCTTCTCGGGCCCGCTGCTTCTGAACCTGCTGGTGAACTTCATGGAGTCCCGGCAGGAGCCCCTGAGCCACGGGCTGCTCTATGCGCTGGGGCTCTTTGCCGGCTCCTTCCTGGGCGCGCTCTTGAGGAACCAGTTCAGCTACGAGGTGTACAAGGTGATGCTCATGGTGCGGGCCGCCGTGGTCTCGGCCGTCTACCGCAAGGCCCTGCGCGTCAGCAGCACCAGCCTCGCTCGCTTCACCCTGGGGGAGATTGTCAACTTCATGAGCACAGACACGGATAGGTTGGTCAACTTCTGCCTCAGCTTCCACGAGGTGTGGAGCTTGCCCTTCCAGTTTGCCATTACCCTCTACCTCCTCTACCAGCAGGTGGGGGTAGCCTTTCTGGGAGGCCTGGCCTTGGCCTTGCTGCTTGTGCCCATAAACAAGGTCATAGCCAACGGCATCATGAAGGGCAACAAGGAGATGCTGAAGCACAAGGATGCACGGGTCAAGGTGAGGGGCAGCTGGTGGCCTTCTGGGTTCCCTGCGTTTTGTTGTCTCATTGTCTGTAGAACACTGGCTTTTTGAGCACTTGTGAATCCCAAGTGGATTGATTGAATTGAACTTGCTGAGAAAAGTGCCAGAGGGACACAGACACATACACACACACACACACACACACACACACACACACACACACACAAGTGCCTCAGGGTGATGCAGTTTCACTACCCACAAAGCAGTGAGCCTCTGATGTTTGCTTTGCCTCAAATACAGGCAAATACAGGCTCCTTCTGGGTACTTTTTGTTTGGAAAGCAGTTAAAGTAGGAGCCCAGTTTCATTTCTCGAAAGTGCTTCTCTCCTGTTACTCCAGTAACGTTTTCAATCCCGAGGTGCTTTGCAGTCTGGACAAAGGCAATGGTCACGGCCATAATGGTTTATATTGCTCCAGTGTGACACCCACACCCACCTTTTCCACTGCTTTCTGCATATTTGCAGTGCCACCTCTTTCACCTCATGCCAAACATTTGTTGCCAATCAAATGATGCCGAGTGAGCCCAGTGTCTTCAGTGTGAGGGGGCAGCATTTTCAGTCCTTATTTCTGCCACACTTTGTAAGTATAAAGCACCAGCCAGCTCTGTGGCAGACCCATTTGGAGCTTTTAACAGAAGCTGCATCTGGTTGTGTGGGCTATCGCTGGTTTGCTGTCCCTGGTCTCAATTTGCCTTCATGCTGGGCACAGACACGTCTCAGCTCGCTCTGCTCATGTTGACCTGAGAGCAGGAACTGAGAGGGGAACGTGCTGCAGGGCTTTCCGAGCTGCTGGATTTGGCCATCCATAGCTGGGCACCAGCGGCATCGTGGCAGCCCCCGTGGCTCACATCATGCCAGGCCAGCAGGGGTGAATAGCGTCCACACTGGAGCCACTAGGTGCACAGGTTCCCTTGCTTCTCTTGCACATATTTCACTTGGGAAGCAGTGTAGTAGTTTGCCTCCTCCCGAGCTTTGCACAGCACAGGTAGCTGAGCTGATGATTCAGTGGGGAGGAGCAAAGTTCCCAGCAGCTGCTGCGTGAATTTATATCCTTGTTATCGAGAAATGTTTCCTGGAATCACTAGCTGGGCCCCCAGTAGGAGGCACCTGCAAACATGACCCTGGCTGAGATGTTGGGGTGGTGCCAGCTGTGTCAGGCGGCTGCCAGCTGCACTCCCAGATTTTCCCTCTTCTCCTGCAGCTGATGACCGAGTTCCTGGGTGGCATCCGTGTGGTCAAGTTCTATGCCTGGGAGCAGCACTTTGGTGCCCGCATAGACGCCTGCCGCGCCAAAGAGCTGCAGAAGCTGAGAACCATCAAGTACCTGGATGCTCTGTGCGTGTATCTGTGGGCAGCGCTGCCCGTTGTCGTCTCCATTGCCATCTTCCTCACGTACGTCCTGCTGGGTCACCAGCTCTCTGCCACCAAGGTGAGTGAGCAGGGGATGCCGGGTGACAGCAGCGCTCGCCAGGGCAGCAAGGAGGGCTCCAGAGGAGCGGGAGCCCCCAGTGGGGCTGCAGGTTGAGGGATGGTCTCTGGGAGAGTCATTCAGTCTGTGTCTCCCCCAGCCCCTCCAGGCTGCCCCTGGGGAAGCTGTTTGGGGGGTACAGGCTGCAAGGGAGGTACTGCTCCCAGTTCACTGCTGTTTCCGTACCCACATAGGTATTCACAGCACTGGCCCTTGTAGGGATGCTCATTCTGCCCCTCAACAACTTCCCGTGGGTGCTGAATGGGACCTTGGATGCCAAAGTTTCCCTGGATCGAATCCAGCGTTTCCTTGAACTTGCAGACCAAGATCTGGAGGCTTATTATGCTCTAGGTAATGGAGGAGGAGGAGGATGCTGGGCTTTGCACCTTGGCCAGGGAGGGCTCGGAGCAGGGAGCAGGGGTTTAGGACGCAGGGGTAGCACAAGCAGCTGGCTGTCACCTCGTGCTTCAGGACAGTCAGTGCTGGAGGCAGAGTGAAGGTGCTCAGTTTCTATGGAAAGCAGGAGGAAAGACTGTAGCATTGCTGTCGCTTGTCCCCATTGAGCCCTCACATCCGTGTCCTTGGAAGAGACTGTTCTGGCCTCTCTCCACAGCTCCTCTGACACTGAAGCTATTGAGAACTCAGCTTAGTCTGGCAGAAAGGCTCAGATGGGTGCCCCTCTCCTGTGCCACCACTGCTGCCTTTCTCTCTGCCTTTGCCTGTTGCCATTAGTTCATGTGCAGCAGTAGGAGAGGCAGGTTGTCCTCGCCGTGTCTCCCCAAGAGCCAGCAGGTCACCCTGTGTGGCCAGAGCTGGAGATAGGCGAGTTCAGGGGGGGGAGGAGAAGTTTAAGGACAAGCCAATAGGTGGGTGCCTGTGGGCCCGGGACATCATGGGCTTGTCACTGTCTGACCTTGCCAAGGTGGTTACAATGTGCTGCTTGCCCCTTGCAGGGAGTCCTTCGGATCCTGCCTCCGCCGTGGAGATGCGGGGAGCAGCCTTCTCCTGGCTACCAGTCGAGGAGGAAGGCAGCGAGCAGGGCCCATCCACAGGCTCGCTGCAGCTGTGGGTGGAGAACCTGGTGGTGACAAAGGTGAGCAGAAATAGGCGAGGAATGAGGAAAGATGGTCCCAAGGGAGCCAAATAATGGAGCAGGGACAGCCTGTTGTCCTTTGAGTTGTGCATCAAAATCTTCTCTTGGCCAAGGTGCATGGGGCATGTGCCAGGTCTCTCGGAGCTGCAGGGCACTGGAGAAGATCCTGGCATGGCTCCTTCTGCTTCCCACCTGCTTCCCAGGACAGGGGCTGAGGACACAGCTGGGCTCCAGGGTGGCTGTTTATAATCCTTGCAGGCTTGGGTCCTGCCATACCAGGACTAGGGATCTGGTTTGCTCAGCAACCATGCCTGGCTCTGCTGCTGGGACTTTTGAGATAGTCCTAGTTCAGGGCAGCAGTCAACTTCCTTAAAGGCTGTGTGTGGCTCGAGAAACCTGGGCAGGCTGCCCTGCTCAGAGCCACAGGTTGCTTCTTTTGACTTCCTTCTGCAGGGGATGCTCCTGGGCGTTGTTGGAAAGGTTGGCTCTGGCAAGAGCTCTCTGCTTGCTGCCATTACTGGGGAGCTCATTAAGTAAGTAATCAAAAAATTCCTCCCTGCCTGGTCCCTGCATCCCATGACAGGCAGGAACTGTCCAGGGCCACCCCATTTTGGTCTACCAGCAGTTCTGCACCGCTCCCTTTGGTGCGCTTGCAGGCAAGGGGGACAAGTGTACGTGCGTGACCTGGAGCAGGGATTTGGGCTGGCCGCGCAGGAGCCCTGGATCCAGTTCACCAGTGTGCGTGAGAACATCCTCTTTGGGAAGGAGTATGACGCCAGGCTCTATGAGACGGTGGTGGAAGCCTGTGCCCTCTCCGAGGACCTCAATGTGAGTGCCTGCATCCTGGCAGCCCATGCTCTTTGGGTCTCAGGAGCTGGAGGGCTCAGTCTGTGCTGCTCCCTGTAGTCAGGCGGGTATCACAGGTTCCACAGTGTTAGCCAGGGAATGTGTTGTTACAGCTGGTGGGAAGCCAGACCTCCTCTACCAGTGTATAAGCTGGGTCTGGTTTTCTGAAATGCCAAGCACTAGGAGCTCGTGTTTGCTTCAGCAGGAATTATAAGTATTCTGTAAAGACTTTTATTTGAGAATTTGTAGACTATATATCTACTAGTAAACTGAGGGGGAAATGTTATCAGATACTTGAGTTTAGTTGTCTGTATTATTAAGCTGAATGGTCCCTGCCGTGGTTTTCATCTCACACAGCTATTGCTCTCCCTGCAAAACTTCCAATCACGATTTATTACTCAGACTAGAAGTTGTTTCCAACAGGCAATTCAAGTCTGGCCTATTCTGGAGAGTAAGAATGTTTAGTGGCATGAATATGGCCAAGCTTTCCAGTCATCCACAGAACTAGAGTTTGGATTATTACAATTTAGTTTAGATATCACTGTGAGGAATTATTGCCAGAGGCAAGAGAAAGACCCATAACTTTGATTCTGAGTGCCCTGTAGCATCCTGTCCTGTTTTAGGTGGATTTATTTATTTTATTTATTTGACGTTTCAGATCTTACCAGCAGGTGACCAGACAGAGGTTGGCGAGAACGGTGTGACACTCAGTGGGGGCCAGAAGGCTCGAATAGCCCTTGCCAGAGCTGTTTACCAGGTAAAAAGGTCAATGGGCGGGCTGGCACAGATGGCACCCCGATCAATCAGATCAATCAGATGTATAGAGAAGCTGGAAGCACCCAGCGGGGCACTGTGCTCCAGCAGCCTGGCTTGACCCTCCTCATGCAGGACCAGGGTGCCAGTGGTGTGCCGTGCTGAGGCACTGGCTCCTTTCTCTCTGGCACTGCCTGGAAGTGCATCCTTGTCTTGTCCTTCCCCTCAGGAGAAAGAGATTTACCTCCTTGACGATCCCCTGGCCGCTGTCGATGCCAATGTAGCCAACCATATCATGCAGAAATGTGTTATGGGAGTCCTCAAGCACAAGACGAGGATCCTTTGCACCCACAGGACGGAGTTCTTGGAGAAGGCTGATGCCCTGCTGTTGATGGACAACGGCAGGGTGGTCAGGACAGGTAAAATGACTGTCTTCTGAGGCTTCTGCATGTGCCTGTGTGCCAGTCTCAGAGTGGCATGAGCAGGGATGGCTGTAAGGGAAGGGGATTAAATGGAGGATCCCAGGAAAGGAAAAAGAGCTTGACACTGCAGGTAGGTAGGGAAGACAGAGTGGAACGGGTTGTGCAGATGTACAGAAAAAGCAGAGTGGCCCTAGAAAAGGTGAGTTTGTAAGGCATAATGCCATGGCAGGACATGTGAAGCAGAGCCTTTAAAGGGTGCAGGTGCCATGAGAGAAAATAGGAAAAGAAGTGAGAGAAAGTAGGTGGTGAAGTGAGAGAACAAACTGGACCATTTCATAGAAAAAGACTGCTAGAAGCTGGCATCTGTTCCTCAGACCCTGAAGCATTTGCATTTCTGTCTTTGCAGGAACACCAGCTGAGATCCTGCCACTTGTGGAAGCTTTCCCCAAGTTCAAGGACACGGACAAGAGGCAGAAGGATAAAGGTCAGTACCTGTCAAGCTTGAGGGCGACACAGGGGCAGGGCAGCTCAGATTAAACATGCAAAGTCTGTTGCTCTTATTGAGTCTCTTAATAAAATTTGAGGGCAGTTGCATTGAGAGGGGCTTAAGGGGGAGAGAGGAGCAAGGGCTGTGAAGTGCGGTGCAGAGAAAAGGAAGTGGTGACCAGATACCTCAGAGTGGATGGAGATGATTAAGCTAAAAGTGCTGGCCCTGAATCTATGTTAATTCATCTAACTGCATCCCATTTGCTTCATTCCTACTTGCACCGTTTTTGCTGTCTGCTTCCTTTTGTTTGTCCGAAATAGTCCACAAGAAACAATTCCAGAGAGAGTGTGAACACATCTCTGGGCTTGGTAGGAATTGCATGTTAAGTTGGAGAAAGCATACCTGGCCTCAAAACAGTGCTCTCATCACCCTGCTCTGCTGTGGCAGTGCTGATCCGTGGTGGTGTGTGCACAGCGGGAAAGAAAGCCCAAGTGTCAGGTCCTGGCCGGGGTCAGTGTTTGGTTCTTCTCTGCTAGCACAGTCCAGATCTGGATGAAAGTCTGCCAGGGTTGGCATGCCTGGCTTGAAGGGGAAGGGAGGAGGAAGGACAAGCCTGCCCCATAGCCTATGCTTGCTCTGTTTGCAGTGAGGAGCAGCTGCAGGAGGAATTCATGTTGCGCTGACCTTGCTTTTTCCTCTGTACCCACAGCCCCCAAGGAGCAAGGCCAAGAGGATGCCCTAAAGACAGAGGCAGAGAAATTGACCCAAAACGATCCCCTTCTCCACCAGGAGGAGGAGAAGAAAGAAGGAGCAGTAGCTTTTCGGGTGTATAAGGCATATTGGCTGGCAGTGGGCAGCTGCTTGGCATTGTCCATCCTCTTTTCCCTGTTCCTGATGCAAGGTGAGGCCGTGGCCCAGTACTGCATCTCTCTTTGGACATTCCTTTCTTGCTCTTTGTCTGTGTGCAGAGCCTGTGGAGAAGAAGGCAGCTGCGGTTTAATTGCTCTCACTGCAGCAGGAAGATTCCTTCCTTCCTCTTCCCTAGGCGGAATAACATAGGTGGGAAGGGGACAGGCACTGGCTTCTCCTTGGCTGCTGCAGTTTTACCACCACCAGCAGTGCCCAGTCACTGCTGCAGCTCATGGCTGGTCCCTTGTTCTTGCTGCTGTGCCAGTGGAGAACAAGGACAGACTGAGATGATAACAAAATTCCCTTTCTTTTCTGCTTCCTGTGGCTGATTCAAAGGTTGAATTCCCTCATATGCATTCTGTCTCTCTCTGCAGCCTCGAGAAATATCTCAGATTGGTGGCTATCACACTGGATCTCCAGCATGCCCCAGACAGGAAGAACCTCCGTGATGCTTTCTTCAGCTCCTCTCCCTTCCCCACAGCTGCTGCTCTTTGCTGGGTTTGTGTAAGTGATCACTGGCCAGGGGATGCCAAAAGCCAGCAGCACTCCCCTGCTTTGTCCTTTGAGCACCCTGCCGCATGGGGTCTGTGTGACTGCTTAGAGAAAGAAAGATAAATGAAGTCCCTAGCCTGAGAAGGAAATGATGAGGGGCCTGTGGGGCTCGTAAGATGGGGCTGATGGAACCACCCTGGCTGCCTCCTGATGAAGGAATGTGTTTGTCCCAGCATGTCAAAGGAGTGGCCTCTCACAGGCTCATCAGGCTGAAGTGTCCTGGTTTCCCCTTGAGTCTTCCCCTCAGTTCTGACGTGCCATCTGTGAGTTTACTGTCTCAAGGACCCTGGAAGATCCATAGTCTTCCTCCTTCTATATCCCAGGTTCCCCATTCAAGCTCTGGACGCAGCCACAGTCACTTCCAATGGTTCAGTGGATGTGACTTTCTACCTCACAGTTTATGGGAGCATTGCAGGAGCCAACTCGCTCTTCACCATTCTGCGGGCCTTCCTCTTTCCTTTTGGCACCATCCGTGCTGCCACTGTCGTCCACAGCCGGCTGCTCCAGCAGGTCATAAAGGTAACGGCCAGGAAAATCAGGACAGGCTGGGAGCCCTGCAAGTCTCTCCTCCCTGACATTTTTCTCTAGTTGGGATTGAGTTTGAGATGTGAATTAGTTTCCCTTGATGTTAGCTGCTGGTTTAAGGATATAGTGCTAAGGCTTAAAGTGTAATCCTTCCAGCATCCATTCTAGAGAGATGGGTTACCACATGTTACAAAACACAAGATTAGCCCTAAATTTCATATGGCAAACCCCTGCTCCAGACTGAGAACACCATGATACCAGTACCAAGCTCTGTGCTGAGACTCTGGGTCACTTGAGGTCCACTGTGAACTCAAGAAGTACCAAGATTTGGGGTCAAAGTGCTGTGAACATTGGGCTGTATGACTGATGTTGTGCAAGGTGTGCTTTATTCTGAGGGCACTTTGTTCTAGGTTGAGTGAAGAACCTGGCCCACCTGAGGCCAGCAAGTTAATGTTTAGAAAATACCTCCCAGACAGGCACATAGTGAATTGGCTGTGTGGAGCGTGTAGGTTAGCAGAGTCCCCTGGGGTCTGGTGGTTATTGGGGTAAAGAAACAAAAAGTTTTTGGAGCACAAGGAGCCAATGAGCCAGAGGTCAGAATGGGCCCAGTAGAGCTCCCTCCGTTCCTTGACAGGCTGGTTTGTATCTGTTCAATATTAGGCTTAGAGATATAGCTCAGTGAGGACCAGTTTGATTTGTTGCAGGATCACAGACAGATCCAGATGCGATTGGAAGGAGTCATCAGGCAAGATTTAGGGCTAGTGCTGGCATATGCCAGATAATAAAATCCCAGTCCTAAGAAAAGTTAGGTCTTCAGGGTAGAGTTAGGATTAGAGGATTATCAATTTATATGAGAAAATTAGAGGTTAAGATTAGAGGATATCTCACTGGATACTAGTGTTTCAGTATGGGATCCAGGTAAATCATCAGATTAATTTTTGGGTCAGCATAGTAGTGTGGCATTCCCTATATTAGCTCTAAGCCTGACCTGGAGAGGTACCTTTGGGCATGAGGATGGAATTTAGGTTAGGATCTAAGGATATGAACTAGATTGGCAGTATCATAACTTTGTGGCTACCATTTTGGAACCTCTCAGCCATCCTGCACAGGAGGGCTCCTTCCTTTCACCACGAGAGCTGCCCGAGTGGTTTAGCAAGAGGATGGTGGCTTTGAGGCTTATTTCCCAGCAGAGGAAGTCATGGGGCTGGGGTGACCACCCCACTGTTGTGGGCTGTGCTCGGCTCTGCATCGCCAGGGCCCCGCTCTGCAGCCGAGCCCCACGGCAGCCCAGCAGGGCCCTGTTTTCCCATTCCCTTGCTGCCAGGCCACGGTGACCTTCTTTGACACCACGCCGGTCGGCCGCATCCTGAACCGCTTCTCCTCAGACCTGTACTGCGTGGATGACAGCCTGCCTTTCGTCCTCAACATCTTCCTGGCCAACGCGTACGGGCTCCTGGGCGTGCTGGTGATGATCACCTACGGCCTGCCTTGGGTGGCCCTGGTCTTGCTGCCCCTGGCCGCCCTCTACTTCTGCGTGCAGCGCTACTACCGGCGCACGTCGCGGGAGCTCAAGCGCCTCTACAGTCTCACCCTCTCGCCCATCTACACACACTTCTCCGAGACCCTCTCGGGGCTGAGCAGCATCAGGGCCATGCGGGCAACGCGCAGGTGAGCGCAGGCAACCAGGGCTGTGGCTCTGTTTATGGACCAGAGCCACAGGACTGGTTGTAATGTTGGGAGCATCCGCACTCTCCTCTTCTGGGGATCATGTGGGCAGTCCTGGGCTGCAGAGCCCAACGTGGACCTCTGTTATGTCGCCGGCAGGTTTGAGATGGAGAATCAGCTGCACCTGGAGCAGAACCAGCGCTGCCTCTTTGCCAGCAACGCAGCCATGCAGTGGCTGGACATCCGCTTGCAGATGATCGGCGTTGCGGTGGTTACTGCTATTGCAGGAATCGCCATTATCCAGCACCAGAAGCAACTGGCAAATCCAGGTGGGCTGCCAGGGAGTGCTCTGTGCCCTCTGCATGGCTGTGGCCCAAGGGCACCTTCCCTCCTATTTGAGAGCTTCACCAGCTCCCTGTGCTGGTGGGAGGCAGAGTGTTTGTTTGCTGTCCCTCTGCAACTCAACCCCTAAATGATGCTTCAGCTGCTGTCCCTCCTCTTGCATGTCCCCGTCCCAGAATGGGATCCCCCACTCCCCAATAGTGGCATCTTTCACTTTGGAAGTGCCTTCTCTTTGTCCTGACACCAAGATCCCAGATCCTTCCCTGCCAGTAACTTGCCTGCTTATGCTTTTGTCATCTCAGGACTTGTAGGTCTGGCACTCTCATACGCCTTGTCTGTCACAAACCTGCTCTCAGGCCTCATTACCAGCTTCACCATGACAGAAACCATGATGGTGAGCATGGAGCGGACAGAGGAATACACAACAGACATCCCCATAGAGCCTCAGGATAAGCTGCTCCAGGTAAAAGCTAAAATGTATTGTTGGACACTGTCCTGTTTCTCATCCTCTGGCTCTGTGCCCTGCACTTTCCTCCTGGCAGAGATCACAGAGTTCCAGTGCATGGGTGGAGGGCCTTCACCCACAGCACCTCCCTTGGTAATTCAGCTTTTGCCAGTACATCTCTCCAGGGGATGAACCTTGGGAAGGAGATGTGAAGCCTGGAACAAGGTGAAGCGGGGGAGAGCAAAAGGGGCACTGTCACCAAGCTGCTAGGGAAAAGCAAGCTAGAAAGGGCTGGAGATAGAGGTGGGCTGAGAGTGGGGTCTGTTTGAGGGCCAAGA